>WAAE01011541.1:0-215497 GCA_013400495.1 Nicator chloris | reverse complement strand
ACATATCATCCCCGTAAGGAGGAACTAGCAACAGCTTGTTCCAGAAAAGACAAACACAGGCCACAATTCAGGCAGAATTCATCCTCTGAGGCAGCTTAACAGAGAAATGCAAAACTATTCACATAGCTCTTGATGATAATTACAGGAGAAGTGTTTGTCTTGTAGATCAAAGATCAAGATCTTGCTGAAATTCGAAAACAGAGAGGCAAATTGGAATGCAGAAAACACAGGGACAGCTCTAAAAGAGTAAATGCTCTTATACCACTGGTGATTAAGAGAAAACTATCAAATCACTTAAAAAGGCAAGGAGTGAAGATACTGACCACAGATACCAGGTCTTGCATCAAATCTGACAAACTGATGATAAATGAAAAGGGAAAAAGAAAGTGCTAAGCCTTTAAGTTCGCATCATTGTCTATGGCCACACAGCATTCAAGCACCACCCCAGCCAACCACAGAGATGGAGGTTTTGATGGTTTTATTTACTTATTTTGAATACTTTTAAGTAGTAACACTCAGAATTTGTTCCCATCAATATTAGGGCTGTCATCTATAGTCCTTTACTGTAAGTATTCTATTTAAAATCTACAAACTGAAATGGAATATTGAATATAGAGTCACCTTTTAAGTTGAGCAATAAATTTTGACGCTTAAGTTTTCAGACATCTAGTGAAAATGCTGGTTGAAATGTTTCTGCTAGGCACTCAAGAATCATCAGACAGTTCAAATAATTCATGGTTGTGTTGTTGCATGGTTACTGCAAACCACTACTCTAGAACAGAAACCTTCCACCAAACTTCACTGGGGAATCTAATGATGGCAAGTCAGGAAAAAGACCAGTGGGAGTTATGGAGATCAAGGAACTTTGTATTTTGCACAAAATACAAAGAAGTGTGATCATTCCATCACAAACACGCATTTAAAGAGGCAGAAATATTACAATAGCATGCCACTATCTACTAACTGGGCGAAAGCATAGGGAGTTATAGCGAAACTTTCCTCACATCTTCAGAAGTGAGACTGCCTCTTCTGACCACTTTTTATATTTAGTTCAACAGCTCTAAGATTAAATTTTAAGCATTCTACTAACTTCATTGTAGCTATCAATTATAAGCATTGACATTTGTATGCTAAATTTAGTAAGTGGATCAGTTTGTAACCTAATTATTACAAATGTCCAAAACCTTATGAGAGTTTGTTGCTGCCTGACTGATTTAATAGAATAGCCACACAATGCACAACCTCTTTCTAATGCATAGCAATTACTTCAATTTGCAGATCATCTGACTCAAGGCTGAACATCAACTCACCTGCAGTAAGAGTTTGCAATCTGCAAAAAGATCTAAATTAAGCAGTTCTTCTCTAAGAGAGGAAGGAAAAACCAATACATCATGGCAATGTTGGTCCACGGCATACGTATAATGGTCAAAGTCTGACACAGATTCAACCTTTGTGAATCCCTTCATCTCCAAATCTCTGATAACATCTTCAAGGCTGTTAACATACAACTCTGACCATTAAATATACAAGAGTTAATTAAGCAACATAGCTTACATTGATTAGAAGAATTTTTTACTTCTGTTATTGTGTGTGTATACATATGCATACATATATAGGTATAAAATGCATACTGTCTAATGCAGGAGGGAAACTTACTCTACTTTTGGCATGTAAGTTCTGGTTTGAAACAATTAAGTTAATAAGTCTGATACAATTAATTTTAAAAGAGGTATGTGTCTCCAGAGGATGATTCAAAGCATCAAAACAGAAATGTCCATGTGCTCAGGAGACTGTAGTAAATTTACTGCTGGAATGCTTTACTTCTTTCAATTGCTTTCAATCTAACCCAACTCACCAATAATTTAAAAGGCTGATACTGAAGGAATCCTTTTGTAACTGTAATGAAGGCATAACTGCTGAGGTCAGCAATTCAAACATCATAAAGATTTAAAGGTATATATAGCAAGAGATGTTTGTTGAAATGCTATTTCAGACAGTGTCATAAGTTTATACAGTACATTAAACATGGGATGAATGGAGCAGCTTTTATTTATTTCCTATTTAAGGGTTTTAAAGTCACACCCAAAGTAAGGTAACATTATCTTCAAGAGCCTGTAACCTAAGCACTGAATTTTGGTCCAAGACAAGAGTAGTAAAAATTATTGAAAACGTTATAAAATGGATTACCTGTCTAACAAAACAGAAAACAGGATAATCTGGCATGGTTCATGTATCAGTTAGTACAGAACTGGGAACATCAGTGTTACATATATAATAGCCTACAGAATATAAGGATTTTTAAAAGTGTGTTTTAATTTCAAGTTTACAATATCCTTACAGAATAAACAGCAGGTTTAAGTACTGTGTCTTAACATCCTTTGCCAAGATTATGGTTTATACTAATACACCTGCTTTTCAAGATATTTTCTCTTATTTTTTGTCACCAAGTTAATGCACCCATATTTTTTCTAACTTTATTTCCTCATTTATTTGGTGAAAAACTCACACAAGCAACATAATAGTAGTAACTGTTTCAAAACAGTGTCTAAATACCACTACTGCAATATATAAAAATTACAAAAAAATAGAACACAATGGCACTGGACTAAGCAGAGTTTCCTGTAGGAATTTTTAATTACTGGTAAAAATATAACCTGGAAATGCTAAAACAAGCACGTAGCAAACTATATCACTTCATATGCAAAAACATCAATATCAGATGGTACTTTGAAGACCTTACCTGATTTTAAATTTGTTTATCCAAAAACAGACAGGTAAAGCAGAAGCCCTTTGTTCCTGCTTCCATACGGTTTCTGGTAAAAAGTATTCAATTGAAAGAGCATCATATTTGATACGACATCGTGCTAGTGCAGCTGCCAGTTTGGTCTTATATCTATAAAAACAGTCACAAGTTTAATAAGTTTTATAAATGTTTTCATCATCTATTAGCATGCAACATTTCTGTTACAATACCATCTTGCTCAGAAACCAAATCCAAAAGGGACACTTTCTTCTGCAAGCTGCCACAGAAGATACAGTTACAGAACATTTTCTAGCCCAAACAACAGCAGATGAAAGCTGGTCGTTGATAGCTAAGATTATTTTACTTAAATCAGGCAGGACTGGAATTATAACAGGTGACTCTCAAATACATCCATTTTCTCAGACAGCTCAAAAAGAATCTCTGTATGTTTTTGGAACTGCAATGTGTGGAACACAACCATCAGATTCATTTGCGTGTTTGAAAACATACATACATATATGTGCAGAATGAACATTTGATGAAAGCTGGCCCCTAAACATGTACAGAAACAATACAAGTATGGTGGCAACCAAGAGTCACTTTTATTATTATTACATGAAAATGTCTGAAAAACTATTTCCAGTCTTTTCTTCCCACAAGCTACGTGCATATTTCTGACACATGATAACTCAAAATAAATAAAAATTGCTGGTGAACTACTTCAGGTATCTTACTTACTGCCTTCCAGAAATATCTTGCACTTAAGAGATCCATGAACTTTTTGGGCCATTCTAAATCCAGCAGCAACACAATCTGTCTAATAAATGCCTTTTGAGTTAATCAACTGACTGATGGAAGAGATAATAAATATTAAAATGTTTATGTATTCTGGGTTTTTCTAATTATTTAAAATAATAAATATTTAACAAAGTTTCATAGTAGAAGTACTGCTAAATTAACAAATGTTATTCCATTCCACGACCTCTTGATTCTATTACACTTGCATCTATGAATATTTACTGAATATTTAATTTCCTTCCTAGAGTTGTATGAAAGTTTCAACAATGCCAAAATAAGATAAGATGCCTGAAAAATAATCCACAGTGTAAGGATTGTTTCTTATCTGCATTTTTCATAACTGTATAAGTATGAATGTCTGCCTCCAAACTAGGTTCTCATTAAAAAAAAAAAGCTCACAAAATTTTAAGGTGAAAGACATGTTTAATAATTATCTGTAAAAGGCACTGATTATACAAATCTTCATTTCTGCTAACCTGTATCAACAAAAAATAGCTCTTTGCAGATATACCTGTATAAATAATGCCCTATTTCCTGAACTTCTGCTACAAGTTCCTCTTCAGCAAAACTCTTTCGTTTTCGAAACTTTCGGTCTTGTAGGTCATAAAGCATCACAACAAGCAAGCTGCTTAACTCATCTGGCTGCAAGAGAAAAGCAGCTGGATAGAGAAAGTGACCCAAAGCATGCTTTATTTCTTCAAAAAGATCCATATCAAACAGCAGTCTCCCATGTAAACGGCATTAAAAACCCTTAAAAGTTTACTTGCAAGAATATGAAAGTAATTACTTGTGGAGAGTTAATAAAACACTTTTTTTAAAAATATGTTTTTAAAGCTCAAATACATAACTTACAAGTTATTTAGATTATCAAAATTAAAAACATTCTCCATGCACACAGATAAAATACTGTATCTTAAGTTCTAATGTTATCAGAATTGAAACTTTGAAATTATTTTCTCTTCATGAAGTAGTTTGTTAAATAGCTAAGGTAACAAAAACTTCTTGTCTATCAATTCCTCTCTTTGGGATTCTTCCATACGTAGGATCTGATATGGTCAGTTAAAACAACTCTTCTGCTTTTGGGATATATACAAAACCTCCTTTCTCAGTCTAAATGTTTAAAGCAGGGAGCATCTCCTGCTTAAGGACAATAATTACTGCACTTCAGTTACTACTGTCTGCCTCTTTACATGAAATTCTTACAGTTACAATGCTTTCTAAAATTCTCACCTTCTCACAAATATGACCAAAATTAGTTAGAAAACTCAAGTTATTAGCGAAATACACCAAACACAAAATGTTAGCATGGAAGTCTTGCTTTCTTACAAAAACAAGGCAAAGATAAATGTGTTAGATCATTTGCCTGCTCACATCAACCTCCATAAACAGTATCAGCTCAAGTTTATCTTGCAATTTTCAAAGGCATCAAAGACAAAACTGGAAGGAACAGCAGAACATACTGCCAACTCTAGAATTTCTTTCCATGTCAAAGCAGGAAAGTATGTTGAGAGCGTAAACTGGACCAGTCTTAGCCAGTACAGTATTTGTATACAGTACTATTTGCCCAGGAAATGAACCATGGGATCAATGCATTTTTTTGTCTGATGGGATTCACTCTATGTTTTCCAACTCCCAAATATAAGAAGGAAACATTTTTTTCCCTGCTCACAAGGGGACACAGCTGAGAAGGAAAGCACATGGACATAGACAATATAACTGAGCAAGTACCATGCTGCAGTAAAGTTTATGGCTCACTCTCCCACCTTCTTTCTTTGAAGATTTTGACTCCCATCAATCAGTTGCAAGAGAATCTCACAACAGACTTTGGAGATGGATGCTTTAGACAACTATGTAAAAAAGTTAGCAATATTTCAGTCTAAGGCTGTCATGTAGCTCAAAGCAACAAAGGTTGTTTTGAAGAATGTTGTAGAAGCCTCAAAAAAGGTATTAATTACATCAACACAGAAAATAAAAACACCTCACAAAAACGTTCACTTACTATTGAGTAGCATGGGTAAGTCTTACTATCTAACAACATTTCTTCAAGCAGATCTTGATCTGTAAAAAGGAGAAAATGTTGACAAGATATACCACTCTCTACAAGATTCTACGGAAGCAAGCCTTGTAAGTCACTAAATTGTAATTTTAAACATGAAAATTGAGGGCAAATTCAATCACCAACAGTAGCACCCCTATGTAATCCACTTACATGAAAAATAATAGGCTCTAAATGTTTGATTTCACAAATGCTAATAACACTTAGCTATATTCAAATATTTGAGGGCTATGAGTAGTCTAGTAAATGTATATATTCAACTATATTTAGGATCTAAAGGAACCATCAAGATGAACTCAGTTGGTCAGAGCAGGATGCTAGTAATGCCAAGGTTGTGGGTTCAATCTCCTTATGGGCCACTCTTGATGATCTTTGTAGGTGCCCTCCAATTCAGAATATTCTGTGAATCTGGGACCCTGCAATAACCTGAAGCTTAACAAAAATTTCCCCAAATGACTGCTGTCAGGCAGGGTTTTTTTTGTTTTTCCATGTTTTCTCTGCTGCATCATTTCTGTTGGCAGTTCTTGGGTAAGTTTTGTACTTACATTTTAGAGCATTGAAAGCCAGTTCATAACATACACGCCTGGAATGCTCATCTTTAAAAGGCATCATGGGAGAGTCTGAGATATCACCATACCGCACCACGTTTCTATCCTCACTCTTTTCAGTATGAATGCTTTGAAAAATCTTAGCTGCATTTATGTATACGTAGTCGGGATAGCCATTCTTCTCAATACGAGTCACTGTTCTTTTTTCAACAGATCCCTTTTCATCTGGAATTTTCGTTTTGCTCAAAACTGAAGTACCATTTATAGCATTCTTATGTGAAGACACCAAATTACTTTCAGAATCTGGCATTTTTCCAGTCTCTGACTGTGTAAGTGGAAGTCACAATCCTGCTGCCTCTGCAAAAAACAAAGTTTGTACTGAATCACGACATTTTCTTTCACTAGAATACACTTTGCCCTTCCTTTTAGGGTATTCAATAGAATTTCTTTTTCAGGTTCTAATCTTGCAAATACCTATATACATGTATCATCTATATTTCTATACATCTATCATCTTACACAACATAGAGAAGTGTTTATAAGTTTTCTTACATTATTTGTTTTCAACAATGCACATGCAAAGACTGGTTACTTGTTTCAGAAAGGCCACTGCTTTCCAATCACTGGTCCTTTAAGGACTATACACACAGATTTGATTCTCAGTGTCTAATAAGAACCATTATTATTGCAGGCAGAATAGTATCTCTTACTAGGACTTGTCCTTTAATAAAAAAGGCACCAAAATTTCAAAGCAGACATCATGTCTTCCAAAAAAGAACCATCTTGAAAAGAGCTGCAGTGAATTCCAAATGTTTGTCCACTAAACTGCATATCTGTTCTTAAAAGTGGAAAACAGAGATCACCTAAATGTTAATGTATTTAATGCATTACCTAAACAGCACAATTTTAAATGCAGGAAATATATTCTGGGAGTTTCTCGAGGTATTATCCAACTCTCCTTAAGCCCATGTGCATTTCTTAAATTTTCTACACATCTTACATTAACAGTAAAATAAAAATTACCTTCCCCAGAGGTGAAATAGGGCTTCAAGAAAATGAAAAAGTCCCAGAGTTAGTTGAATGCAAAAATATGATAAAGTTCCACATAAAACGTACCAAAAGTATTGGATTTACCCTACTTGCTCTGTTTGTTATAACATGCATTTAAGATAATGCCTGGAGATGCAGAAGTCATTAAATGTTCAGAAGTGGGTTAAGCCAGAACAAATTTAAACACAGAATAAAGATTTTTTTAAAAATCAAACTACTCTTCCTGCCTAGGAAAGAATAATACAAAATAACTATGAGGAATTTAGCAGCTAGGCATGGATCCACTGCTGCCAAGGAGTTCTGGATATTTTAGGATTAATTGCACAAAATAGTAGAATTTGGTGTTGGGGGGTGCCAGTTTAAAATCAAGAAAAGAAAGTGCTATTCTGATCAAATGGAAGGGGTCTTCTCTTTTTGCTACATAATTTAGCTCATTACAACAATTCTCAAGCTTTTTCCCTGCGCTCCCCAGCATCACTAAGGATAAAATACATACATCATAAAGAATAAAATACATACATCATAAAGGATAAAATACATACAACCAGTTCAGACATAGTTGTTCGGCATCCTTTCTTCCTCTCTCATTTTCTGCCCCCCATCACAAAAAAAACCATAGTGGCAATGGAGGGTGGCAGCACACAGAGTTGGAGGGCAAGGGGGGAGACACAAACTGTTGCTTCTCCAGCAGGCAGCCATGAAATGCTCCATGCTGAGCCAACATTACCCCGTTTAAACTCCCTTTCCCAAACATGGGTGACACTCAGCCCATATCTCCCCTCTCCAAGACCAGCACAACTCAGCGTCTGACCAGCCCAGCATGCTCCACACAATAGACCAGTGTGACTTCCTGAATTCTGGCAACTAATCTGGAGGAGGCCACATCTCATTCTCCTTCCCCAGGACTTGCTCTCCAAAACTGAGAACTGCTAACCCTATAGAAGCAACATTTACTATTACTTTATAGAGGCCTTAGGCAAACAGTTTCTTCTAGCTGGAGTTATGCTCCAACATCCCTGTTAGATGCAGCAGTGATTGATCCATGGAGCAAATATAAATTTTATGAAGCCATATTGAAACAGAACAAGCAGTGCTATCAAAAGAAAGCCCTATTCTTCACTAGAATAAAGCACCAGATCACCTAAACCAAACTGAAACACTTGTGCCTAGAAAGGAAGAAAAAACTATAAATGCTTTCATGATCTTTTACACTATTTTCACCAGTAAACATATATCTCACAGAAACAGGGGTACCATCTCAGAGACTTCCAGGTGAATGCAAATAGTCCATTTTAGAATATGCAGCAAGTGGACTATGTCTGTGGTGAAAGGACTTCGAAGATTTGTAGAGTTCCCAGTTACTCTTTGTGACTTCTTTGCCAAAGCTTTTTCTGCTGAACCACAACACACACTGCTATTTGGATGATTTGATGAATATATTTTCCCAGACAAATGTCATCCCAATAAAGATGAGCTGCCAGTGTTCTGCCCTGTGCAGACACGCTGCATGTTTGCAACGCTGTAAATCACAGTCTGAAGACTGAACGCTGTGCCAAGCAGAGGACACCAAGCCGGATTAATACAAAGCTCAGCTGGAAAGAGGAGCTTCCCAGACAAGAGAGAAAAGATCCTGCCTTTGTTTGTGGATCTCAAGCAGATTACTCAGTTGACCGGGAAAGAAAACACTCAAGGTCCCAAGGTCTCCTAAACAGAATGGCTTGAAGGATATCTCCAGCTTTGACTTAATACACTCAAGCAGACAAAATTATGACATTTATTCACTGCACACCATAGTAAGTGATTCACACACACACACCATAAAAATCACTAATTCCTTTGTTTATATACCAGTAAGTGTATTTTTCCCATTTCTTCAGTAATCACCTTTTTCAGCAGCCTCTACAAATAAGGAAAAGAGATATACAGAAAACAGCCCCACGGCACTTGTGTTTTATCAGGTACAGCAGGAAGCCTGACCTCCCAGTTCCGATTCACATTAACAGGGACTCCATGAGAAGTGCGTATGCGAGCATGGACGTGGCTGTCTTCACGCCAACAAGAGTAAATCCTTGACAGCCGGAGATACACCGTAGTTTTCGTCTCACTAACTCTGTGGGTACACGGCATCTGCTTCCTAACATCACTGCGACTGACACTGAGCTTCAAAGCCTCTGCCGTCCCCAGCTCCAGCCAAGCTGCAGGGCAGCGAAGACTAGCGAGAGTCAGAAAACAAGTCAGCCACGAGACCGTTCCCCTACTGCGCTTTATTTATGAGAAACGGCTGAACTCGACTCACAGGACAGGCATAGGGAGGGGGCGGGGGATAAGAAAGCAGCTGCATCTTTGTGCGAGCAGGCAAAGCGTTCGTTCATTGTAACACTGCCCTGAAAGGCCCTGAAACACAGCCAGCTCCCCACAGCCGCGCGGTCGCGGGCGGCGCCACTGCCCTTCGCCTGGGCAGGGGCCGCGCAGCTCGTACCTGGCCGGGCTCCTGCGGCTCCCTCGCGGCGCTCCGGGCGGGGCTGCGGGCACGAGCCCCGGGCCCGTGCCGGGCCCCCCGGCCCCGCCGCTTCCACCGGGAGGCACAGAACGCCCGGGCAACGGCACGCACGGGGGCTGTGGCGGAGAAGTGCTTCCAGAGGTTTCCCTGAACGGACCTCTGAGAAAATCCCTTCGCGGGAGCGGGAGCTGCTCCCACGCTCCTTTTGTAACTTTGGTTTGGTTTTGGTTGTTTGGGGTTTTTTTGGTGGGTTTGTTTGTTTGTTTTTAAAAATCCTTTTGTTTAAAAAAAATTTAAAAGTCCAAACAGCATTAATTGTCGCAAACTCTATGAGCACGTTTACAGCCAAGTGTTTTCCCTGCAAAGTTTGTTCGTGTTACATCAATGCTTTCATGGACAACTTTTAATTCTCCTGAATAAGGGAAAACCCCCTGTGATTCTTTTAAAATCTGTGATGATTTTTGCAATGTCATTTCTGCAAGATCCTGCCTGGCACCTCACAAAAGCACCTGTCACAGGTACAAGTGCCCTTACACAGGGAAGGTAGAAGTACAGGTTCTTCTGCAGGAGGGCTGCACCAAAGCTAGCTAACCAAACCTTTGATATTGGTTGGCTTTACATTTAGTAAACCTCAGTGCAAACCTTAGTATAGCAGTGTTTTTACAGATTGTGAGGTTACGGAGTTTTTGGGAAGCAGCTGCATTGAGGCACACAAGTCAGTGCTTGTTATTCCTGGCCAAAGCTTGGGTGTTAGCCAGATCCCTTTCTGATATCAATCTTATCAGATACCTGAGGAAACCAAGATGTGACTCTATGCAATCACATGCATCAGGACTAGAAAATTTGGGGAGTTAAAAACTATGCTTAATTTGTTTATAGTACAAAGACACCCCTCTGGTCTGGATCTGCTACATGCTCCAGCGTGGCTGGTGCACCTTTGGCAGCAGCAATTAGTTACAAAGCAAGCCATATAGGCTGGGTAGACTTTGCACGTAAAAGTTCAAACAGATCTTGAATCCTTCCTGATAAAGGGGTAAAATCCATGTTTAATAGGTTGTGTAGATCAATAGGGCACTATGCTAGCTACAGTACAGATGAAAAGAAAATTTTTGTGCTGGTTTATCCATTTTTTGTCCAAATAAATACAGCAGCTCTTCTTAAAAGACACAACTGGAAACTTCTGCCCAAAGTCAATTTCATTTATGTGTACTAATATTTCACCTTCACTTGGCAGCAGTTTACTTTGCTAAAAGATCTGTTAAGAATTTTCAGTACGTGGATCTGTTTGTCTTTTGAAGGAAATAAATATATATTAGCACCACTATCTCATTTCCATTTTGTCTGTGACATTTTGAGCTACTGTCCCCTCATAGGAAGCCCCCGTAAAACTCCTTCATATTCCAAGTTAGACTTTTTAGTCTACATCCTTTTAACTTATTCATGAATGGAGAAAAAAGGAAACGGTGTTCTGCTCCATCTGGGGCCTTTCTTCCCAGAGTTTAGCATGCTCTGGAGCTGAGCAGTCTCATTAGGGTTAATTTGATGAAAGCTGAAGTGGGTCACTGGCTTGCAGGCTCAGCACCCTAGGTAGTGCATGAATGAATTGCTGACAAAGTTAGAGTAGAACATTAAGAACGAGAATAAAAGATTAAATCTCACTTCCTTCCACCACAACTTGTAATACTTGAGTGTATTTGTTAGGCTAAACAATGTCAAATTTGGTAAATTGTTTCATTGAAGGTGAGCAATAGAAAACCTCTAGACTGTTTTATGTAAGATAGTCATTTAAACTATGTCTAGTACTACTCAGGGACTGGATATGGTAAAACTTGAATTTGGTGGCTTGAAGATGACACAGCGCATTGAATTGACGCTTTTATGGGAGTGAGATCTTGCTCCTAAGTCACAGCTTTCATCTCAACTCCACCTGCCTATACTTAAAACCAGGGATTTTTTTTCCTATGTACATAATTTGTCTGATTTTTATCTGACCATTCATTCTGCATCATAAGGTCTTTGTGACCTTATTTCTAATGCCCTCCCTTATCCTCACTACTCTGAATACTTTTATGTATTGGCAAACTATCACATCTCATTGTTCCTCTCCCTTTCCAGATTGTTGCTGAAAAAAAAAAGTCGGTATATAAATTACTAAAGAGCTCCACTGACGACTTCCCTTCACACCTTCCCTTACAATTTTTTTCCAATTATTCATCCATACAAGGACATTCTTTCGTATCCTTCTTATTTTGAAATTATGATCCCAGTGTAATAAATTATACAGAGGCAGAAAGATCAAAATCTGCCAAACTGGTCATGCCCACAAACATCTACCTGCTGATATTGTCCATGCTGATTTCTGAAACTCTCAATTTCTCAAAAAAGTCAAGAAACATCAAATATTTGAATTTTCTAGTGAAGTGGCAGGTGCTGACATGGTATAGCAAAACCTAAGAGATCATAGGAGTTTCAATTCATCTAAGCCTTTTACTTTGTAGAAGTTTTGATTACTCATTGAATCCACAGGCACTTGGGTTTAATGACTTGTGAAGTTCTTCATAATTAAGGACTAGTAAATAATTGACTTAAAGCAAGAAAGATGTCATTAACATTCTATACCAGTGTGCCATGTGTAACAGGCACATCTGTACTCAGCACCATGCTGTTATTGGTGGCTATGGAACCTGACCCTGTGTGGTGTTGCTCTCTTTTGATAGCTGTTTCAGACTAGATTAAATATTTGGGAAAGGTTGCCATTTTTGTTTGACCCAACACGGATTGTCAAATTAATGTCTAAACAGACCTATTATGTAGTAACTGGGAGTTGGTAAGTGAACAAAGACTTGACCAGTTTTGTCCCTTACAATCACTCTGTAAGTAGCCGTGGTTTCAATGAAACTGAAAATAATTTTGTTGCAGAAATGTTAAGAAATTTAATTGTTCAAAACTGATAGTCACCATAATACTTTTGTGTCATTCAAGGCTGTCTTTGGTTCACTTTTCAAACAATTTAACAAGTACTATGTGTTAAAACCTCTAGGGAGCTATAGTGGGGGAAAACGTATGAGACTTTATCTTAAATTCCTTTTTTCTTTTATGTCTTTCCTTCTTGTTGAAGTGTTACATTTAGTGTAAATTTCTGAAATACTCATCAGTATCCTGGTTATGGTCAGCTTTCCTGCCTCAAAACTGGAACATTTAAGTTCTATAGCAGAGTGTCTTTCATTAGATTTAGAAACTAATCTGAATTCAGTGTAATAACTTCAACCTTAAATCTTCAACTATTCAAGTATACACAAACAGCTGCCTGGACTCTAAGCTAAGCTGAGAGCATAGGACACACAGAGGAAGTACAGCTGATAAACAAATCTTCCTCCTTTGCTTTTCTAGTTGATTTGCAAATCCAGTCAAAAATGTAAGGGGTTCATTCAAACCCATTTTTTACATTTCGTTTTTCTAGAATATTTAATTTTGTTTTTAAAGGTAATGGCCAAATGAGTCCAAAAGTTGCTAATGGCTACTGAATGATCAACTCTTCACTGGAAAGCTTGCTGAGATATGTTTTGTGCTTAACAACTGAGATTTTATTTAACTTTTATCTCATTATACTTGCAAGAAATCTAGTAATAAGCTTTATAATAAGGAAAAAAGAAAGAGTCTGCTTTGATATGGACTGCTATAAATTTACCTCATTCACTCTTCTGACCAATTATTTTACAGTTGGGAGGACTGTAACTCAGAATAACACAGAACAACTAACAGGAATTGGCTTGAAACTAATAAATGCCCTGGTAGAAAACAGTAGGATAAGTAAAGCATTGTTTTAGGAGTTGGAAGTGTGGGAGACAAGGGAAAGCTGATGACAAGGAAAGCTCAGGAAGAAATCTGAAGATCAGGCACCAGAATAGTTGCTATTAATAAGATGTGTAGGAGCTTGAAAAAGGACTGGAGGAATATGAGCTGCTTCAGGGATAATAGGAGTAAGAGGAAACAGAGCCAAAATTTCTAGCCAGAGACTATCAGAAAAGGAGCAGAGCAAAATAGTGGAGGTTTCAGTCACACAGAAGCAAGGGGTACAAAAATCATTGCAGCAGTAATTAACATTTTTGGCACTTATGACCTTAGTTTTCCAAGTCTTCAAATATTATTATTATTATTATTGTTATTGACATTTTGTAGAAACACAGCAGCCGGGGTATTAATAAAACTTTCCTCTTCAGATTTACTCTTTCAATACAGTATAGGTTATGTAAAAGTATTTCTATCATTTATTTACCAAGAACATGTAAAACTGAGTTCCTTATTTCTCATGGTTATGACCTCTAGCTAATATAGTAATCATTACTTCTAACATTAAGATTCAAGAGTGATTTTCTGTTAACAAATACTTNATAGCTTGTATCTATCTATAAATTTAGATATATATTTAAAATATTATTCCTGGAAGTTAAGAACGGGAGAGCAATTTCCAGTACAAATATTTCCCTGTATAAACTAATTACAGCTCAAATGTAAGGACTTAACATATAAGTCACCTCAGTTGCTAATGCTTATACTTTACCAAAAAAAATAAAGCTACTGCATACATTCCATGGAAACCATTCGTACAAGACAATGTTCACTTATGCAAATACTAACAAAATTGCAAAGATGTTTGCCTGGAAGATAAAGGAGATACAGCACAGAGAAGTAAAGCACAGTCAGATAATTTGACACCAAAAAGCAGCCGTTACGTGGTTTGGCAAGATATAAGAAAAGACATTCTTTCACCTTTCAGGGACAACACATTCTAGTTTTAGTGACATAAACAGCTCTTTTAATTTTCATCTTGTACTTAGGTAAGCACACCTATACAGAATGGAGAGCCCTGAAGCTGTACATGCATAATGAATCTAACCTCAAAAGATTTGTTCGTATCCCTACAGTTTCAAAATTAAATTATAACCTGCCTCATTAGTACATGTTTCGTGGTAGATGTCTAAAGTGGTGCTCAACACTTCTGTTGTCTGTTTTCTTCCTTTCTTCCATAACTTAGGTTCAGAGACAATCTGAATGTCTAGGACAACTCGAGCAGATGTGAAGAAATGAGACCCTCTGTTCTTTTCCAGCATCCCTGCACAGGCAACACTAGACACCAAGACAGATTTAGGCTTCTGGGGCCCATTCAGCCTTTCCTCTCACAACTTGCATCTACAGAGTTAAATTTAAACCCTACTACTGAGTTTAGCGATACAGGATCAGGCNAGATGTGTAGGAGCTTGAAAAAGGACTGGAGGAATATGAGCTGCTTCAGGGATAATAGGAGTAAGAGACAGAGGAAACAGAGCCAAAATTTCTAGCCAGAGACTATCAGAAAAGGAGCAGAGCAAAATAGTGGAGGTTTCAGTCACACAGAAGCAAGGGGTACAAAAATCATTGCAGCAGTAATTAACATTTTTGTCACTTATGACCTTAGTTTTCCAAGTCTTCAAATATTATTATTATTATTGTTGTTATTGACATTTTGTAGAAACACAGCAGCCGGGGTATTAATAAAACTTTCGTCTTCAGATATACTCTTTCATTACAGTATAGGTTATGTAAAAGTATTTCTATCATTTATTTACCAAGAACATGTAAAACTGAGTTCCTTATTTCTCATGGTTATGACCTCTAGCTAATATAGTAATCATTACTTCTAACATTAAGATTCAAGANACAGGCAACACTAGACACCAAGACAGATTTAGGCTTCTGGGGCCCATTCAGCCTTTCCTCTCACAACTTGCATCTACAGAGTTAAATTTAAACCCTACTACTGAGTTTAGCGATACAGGATCAGGCTTTGCCTCTGTCCAGGTAATATCCACCTGTCAGTTTTGAGATTCTTAGTTCACTGTACTCATTGTTATAAACTAATTTCATTCCATTCACAAGGAAATAGTAAGTATCCAGTTCTTTGGGAGGACTGGTGTTGCAGGGTTGTACATGTTCCCTTCCCCACTCTGATGTTTCACACTCTTGATACCCATCTTACTATGATGGCAATTTCAATCACAGAGACCACAAATCTGTGCCTGCTAGTTCTCCCTAAAATTCAAATTCACTGCTGCCCATGCCTCTCCCCTGACCTTTTCTCTGCTCTGTAAATCACATGTCAAGGCCAAGATAAACTCTAAACAAGGCATTAAGGTATCTGTGGTCTAAACCAAGTGAAGACATACGCTGCTAATGCCCACAAACACCCACTTCACTGTGTTTAATTTTGTTCTTAGCTTAATCAATGATATGCCAAAGAATCTTCTTGAGCTTGGTTAATTTTTTCTCCTTTTTCGGGAGGGGAATACCAGTTTTAAAATCCCTTCCATTTGCAAATGGGTCTCCAGGCCCTTTCTTACAAAACTGAGAATATCTGTCTGCCAGATCAAACAGCTCTTATAGCTCTGGCTGTCTATACTGGGTCTCTCATAAGAACAGGGGTGATTTAGCAGAAGAGCCTTTCATTCCAGTAGTCTTCCCCATGACTCACCATCATCTAATAGCACACTTTTCAGCCCAGACTATTTTCGTGTGTCTCTTAAAAGTTTGTAATATATGTTAGGCAGTGTTATAAATAAAAACTGCAAAGCTTAAAAAGACAGAGATCAATACTTTAGGCACATGTTGTTATTATAATTGTTGTTGTTGTTATTTCAGTCCAGTAGATTTTACAGGACCAGGCAGAAAACTACCATCTTTTAGAGGGTTTTCCTACTTTCTCTCCACGCTGGAAACTAAGTAACATAGTAACCAAGAGTTAAATCTCAATTGAATGTCAACATGCTGACTTTGTAACTTAAGATATATGCGTGTATTACAGACACCTTTCTGATGAAGAGCATTTATCACAGTGCCTTGTATGCAATGTTCTCTGCTGATGAAGCTGATTTCTTTTTCAGAAATCTTTGGCACTGCTCTGCAGATAAGAATATTGCAGAGAAATCTGTGAGTCCAAGTCTCCTTGGAATGCTGCCAACCATTTAAAGTCTCAAAATTAACTCAGCCCTATTCACAAGATCAATCAGTTTTCTCTCAAATGTATTTTATGTGAAGCAGATTTGTGAAAAGTGTTTTTTAAGCAGTGCAATCTCAATGCAGCTATAGAGGCAGTGCATATGCATCATCAGATCATTGCCTGGGAATGAGATTGCTTGATCCATTATGCAGCCACAGGCAGAAGAAATACACTGTGCTCCTATTTATTGCTTTTTACCATTTGCAACTCACTTGATAAATTTGTTTGCATGAAATTGTCCATTTTTTCCCTTTTGAGTACTTTGTCACAATTTTCCAGCAATGGCAAAACAGTCTGTTTATAACATGAATTGACAAGTTTTTAGTATGACCATTGCGTTCTCTCCAATATGTAGCAGAATTGATAAAGGCACATTCTCAGTCCTGGCAAGTCACAGTTGCATTTTTATGTTCTTGAACTAACAGAAATGAGACAGTCCTCCCAAACAAAGATTAAAAGAATTTATTTCACTGAATGAGCAGAGGTAACATAAGAGTATTCATCAAAGCCAGGAGGAAAAAGAAGAGAAACAGTAGTTTTGAATCACATTTCTGTTCTGGTATTATGCTGAAGTTCAGTGTTGCTCAGGACATTACCTGAAACTAGAATCAGGTTGCTGCTGTTTGCCTTCTGATACATCTTAGATTAGTGGCTTTTTTTAGACCTTTTGTCTGTAAAAAAGGTAACCTGCATACCCCAATGGCTTTTAAAGCTGTCTTTATGTTGTGTAATAGAACATAGCCTGTCCTCACAGTGCCCATCCTTTCCTCTCTTTGTGTTCCTCACTTTAAGCCTGGCTTCTTTCAGGGAGTGAAGAACAGATGTGACCTGTTACAAAGTCTGGCACTTCCCTAGCCTGTATCCTGCAGTGTTTAAGTACTCTAAGAAATGGGGCAGGCTTTAGAAAACACAGCCTTCCAACTGATTTCATGCATCTAATAATAGCCTCTCAGGCGAGGAATTGTGCATGTGCCTCATGCAAGAGATCACAGTGTCAAAGTAGACAGAGACATACAAACTACAAGCAAGAAAAACAGTTTTACAGGCTGCTGATAGGTTTCTGTTCTTTCCAAGAAGGACAAAGACATCGATTCAATATTGGAATGGCCAACATGGAGATAAGAAGCCAATTTTCTTCCCCATGGTTTTAGCATAAAAAGATTTATGCAGCTCTTACTGTTCTCATTGAGGACTGGCCTGAGACTTTCTTGCATGTGATTTTATGGCTTGTTTGCTTTCTCGCATTACTCAGTGGATGCTGGCGATAAGGTTGCACTTTCTGAGTAGTTAAATTTGTTAATATTAATACCTAGAGATACTAAAAACTGTTGTGCACTGCTGTGATCATATTAGCTTTCCAAGCAAAACTTTCCTGAACAGAAACAGCAGTGTGCTTGTCTATCCTAGGTCAAAACAGCCATCAGGCTTCCATTTAAAATTTCACTGATTCTGCATCTGTATTCCAGTCTGGTTCAAGCCAAAGAACACTGTGTACATTAGCATTTCACAACTTAGTAATTGTTCTCAAACATTATGAGTTTCAGTAGAGGCTGTTGGAATTAGATCTATTGCTTTTCATAGGAGAAAAACCAGTTCTATTCAAAATACTGCAAGGAAACTAACAGGTAAATACTAAAAAAAAAAAGAGAGTATAAAAGATTGAGAGTATATTCCCATTTATAATAATCTCTTTTTTCTAAATCTTTACATATATTAAATTCTTTGTGAAGCACTCATTCAGTTATGCTAGCAAAGGATATCATGACATTAACTTGCAAAATTACACGGAAGGTTGTTGCTGCTCTGTTCTTTCACTTGTTAAAACCTTCAGTGATATTGTTAATCATCATAGAAGCACTGTAGGGCCCTGAGTTTTCATCTTTTTATATAGATGAATGAAACACTGATTATTTGATATCAGTGTATTTATTGGCAATTTGAAGATTTTGTTCTTCCTGACAAGGCTTCTGTATTTCCTTTGATCTGTAGAAGTATCACTGAGAGGAAAATATAGGGATGCAAGCCTAAGCAACTTTTTTCCCTTCTGAAACCAGAGCTCCAATAGATTTAAATTACAGAAAGAGTCATCAATTATTTAACTTTTCTAATTTATTAAATCCCTGTCTTGTTCATGCAAACTCCTCTTGGATTCAGCAGTGTACTAATGGTCATAGGAAGACCTGGGCAGTCAAAATACTACATTACCTCACCTAGTTTGAATTTAAAATGTCTTTGTTACATGCAATTGCATATTTTCTTAATTTATGTACTCAGGTGATTGGCAGTTAGAAAAACTGACAAGGGTTTCTAGAACAAATGAAGAGTATTTTACTTTTGCCTGAGGATATTCACCCAACAGATTAATACCACTTAATTAGTGCAATTTTTTACTTGAGGTGTACCAGTGAGAAAGCAAAACAATTAATAATGGTAATTTCAGTGATATTCCAATAAGGAGCTGTCTTCTAAACAGGCATTGGGTTACTCCTAAGAAATCATCCAGATTTAATCTCTCAAGTTTATATTGCAACTTCACAGCATGAAGTCCAAGGATCCATTCAGAACTTACAGCAAAAATCTCATACTTTTTTTACAGATTTCAGTTCTGGCACTTGGTTGCTTTGGCTCAGCAGTAACCTCCTGATGATGTGAAAGCTCTCAGAATGTATGGAAAGGGTATCTGTGGGGTAGGGGGCTATTCTCCTCATCTGAAATATTTCTTGTAGTGATGTGTGTTATAATTTCAGCCAAGAGAAGAGTTAATTGTAGTTTAAACCTGATCTGATTCTGTTGCTGAATTTCCTAGGGTTCTGCTGCTTCCTGGCACTGTTCAGACTCCCAGTTTACCTTGCAGAACTCAGGTCACAGTTGTCCTGATACCTACATAGAAGGAATTTGAAACATACTGCCATCTATTTCTTCACATGAGAAGAATTCCAGAGGAAAAGCAATATTCCCAAACTGAACTTTGCCAGAATATTGTTTAAATTGAACATTACAATAAAATTCTGTAATGGTACACTGAATTTACCATACAAAACATGAATATAAATTCAATACAAGACATTGTCAATTTGGTAGTGTTTCATCAGACATCTTAGTTATCTGATTGCATTAATGCCACATATCCAAATTCTCCTTGTTCTGGTGTTATATATCTCCCCATTGGAATCCAAGCCCTGGAGTCAAATGAGAAAACATCCCCTACTCTTTGAACATGTTGGATCAAAGGAATGAATGACATCTCTGATCTCAGAGAACAGAAAAGCACACACTTTGGTAAGATCTTGCTCACTGTTAAGAAACCATGAGCGGAGACACAGCGTATGGTTAAAGGAGTTAGGGCCAACCCATAAAGTCCAGAGCTCAAACTTCATCTGTAACTGAATTAATGTAATTTCTGGTGCTAATGTTGATTCAGTCCCACACTGAAAATTGCAGATCCAACTTTTCTGTGTTTGGAACATAATGTTTAAATATCATAAAAGTAATTAAGCTTTTCTCTAGCTAAACTTAATTTAATCAGAGCCTTTCTGAGCCCCTTATAACAATCTGGGCTTTTCTGCTACGTTCCCGATGCATTGACATCACTTCCACTGCTAGGAAAAAATATCACCTTCGGTCAAATAAAACAGCATCATCAGCTGGTTCAGCAAACTCCTCAGGCATTAAGGAGATGTTGTGGAGTCAAGTGCTGTTAATTGGTTCATTAAGCCTGCTGGGGGGAAGTGACCCTCTGCAGCGTAGCGCGTCCCAAAACGCTTGCAGTAAATCAGTCCTGAACCCCTCAGGCCCGCTGGAGCTGCCCGGAGCTCTGCTGCGGCCAGGGAGCTGTACCCTGGAGGAGACGCCTCCTGTGCCGCCGGTGCCCGGCTCGGCATTGCCACCTCCCGGCCCAGCCCCGGCACTCCCGCCCGGCATTCTGCTGGATTCCTCTCCGTGCCCAAGCAGCCCGAGCGTGGGCAGCGCCACAGGCACTTGGAGCCTCCTCGCAGCGCTGCTGGGCGGGTTTTGCCGCACTCTGGCCATGTAGGAAAGCCTGGTGAGCGGGGAAAGATGGGGCACGATGGCACCGGGAATCCCTGCGTGTTAACCCCGTGTGACGGTATAAAGGTGCTCTCATGTATGTGATGTTTGTGGATTCACACAGGACACTGCAGGTCCTCACTGTGTTTTCATATGCTGAGCTAGGCTGAGAATCTATTGGTGCACCAGGGATGTCCTCACCCAGCTGCTTCGTTGGCTCTACGTGCTGCTGGCTGACTTTTGGACAAAGTACAGTTTCTTAACTAGCACCTGGAAAAAATGAGCAGTAGCCTCATTTTCCTTGCCTGTGCTTCTCCATTGATCTCACCCCTCTGTATAACCAATACAGGTACATACATTTGTCCATCACGAAAGTAACCCTAAAACATTTGTTTATTTGATGAATGAGTTAGAGCTAATGCCTTTTCACCGCACTTCTTACCCTAGGATTTCTTATCACCTCTCAGATATCACTGGTGTAATGGCACCTGAACACTCTGTGGCCATATCTATGTGTACATATCAGTGCTAAGCCATCTGATGGCTTAACTTAAGCTATTGCACAAGGCAGTTCAAGTGAAGCTGGGGGGTATTGCATAAACAATAGAAAATGCTCACATATTTTCTTCCACCAGCAGGACTGAGAGGGACACACATTCAGAGGGGAGCATACAGTTGGAAGCCATATGCATTGTCAATCTCTGGTATTTTTTTCAGTGAATACTTTGTGTATGATTTCTATTACACTTTTTGCTGGGGGCTTTTAATGAAAGTGTACTTAGAGCTTGGTCTTATTTAGAGTCATTCCATTTAAATATTCCTCAGCTTGCTGTGTATGAAACATTTGAACACCAAATTTAGAAAATGCACCCTCCCCTTGCAGTTTTACAGGTGCATTTTCTATTTAAATCTCATTAATACATGAAAGCATTAAAGTGCTGAGTGGTTAATAAATATAACAAAACCAGCAGAAAAAATTATATAGCTAGCATTATATCTTTTCCTCTGTGCCTCTGGTGAGGTGAATATGCCCCGCTATACAGCAGTTGAGGAGCCATTTTAATCAGAATTTAAATTAGGTTGTGTAGATCTGTGAAGAAGGAGGCAAAAACAGGCCAAAAGGTACTACCAACTGCAGAGAAACTCATCATGCACCAGCTGTGTCATGATAAAGATGATAATGTTCTCTAGCATGATGGCACTGGAGAATGAAAATGTTGCAAGCTCTATTATGTGAGGACTTCAGACCAGGCATGAAGAGCGTTTCTACATATTTGAACCTCTCAGGAAGACACATAAGACAAGAAAACCTGACCTATCAGCAGTGGTTTAGATTTCCTGCATCAGTAGCTTTATATGTCGTTTTCCAAATGAAAAACTAATTCGATGAAAATTTTGTAATATCCTATGTCAAAGCTAAGGCTGGTTTTTGGATACTTTTTCCCTCTGGGCAAATAGTACATGCCAGTCTTCAGGACTGGCAGCTCAGCACTTTCACCACCTTTCCATTCAAATGAATTTAAATGTTAACATTAAAAGTTTATGGGTCTGCTGTTTCTCAAATAGAGCAGATGTCATGGTGGCAATTGATAGGCA
The DNA here is from genome assembly GCA_013400495.1 of Nicator chloris. Classification (NCBI taxonomy): domain Eukaryota; kingdom Metazoa; phylum Chordata; class Aves; order Passeriformes; family Pycnonotidae; genus Nicator; species Nicator chloris. Next base: position 193,147 of record WAAE01011541.1, on the reverse strand, counting down.
AATTTCTCAGATCCTGTTTATTCCTAGATGCAGCTCGTGAACTGAAATAGCTAGATTCAAAGTGCTGACTGGGTAAAAGCATCAATTTGGGGTTCCACAGATCGTAACATTTACTGCAAGGTCAAATGTAATATGGATGCTGACTTTTGAGCTGTTTTTTCAATTAGTCACCAGAGTGCTGTGAAACTAAGTGTCTGGACTGGTACTGACTAATGTGTGTATCACTGTAATTATCAGTGCATTTTGCCATATTTTTTTCTTGCTGTGGAATCATCACGGAGTCTCTAACATGCATGCAAGCCAGAAGGCAACATTTTTTCTTCCATAAGGACTAGTGCTATAGAACTGCACTATTTTATAGCTGCAGATATTTTCAGGCTTTTCTCTTTATTAAACGACGAAACCTTTCATTCTGCTTGGGAAAATGACTGGTCTTGGCAACTGCTCCCAGAACAGCGAGCGGGGAGCCTCTCTCTTCTTTTCTTCCTGCAACTCTGCCGCTTTTCCAGCAGGAGGAGCTGCAGGAAAAAGGAGCCAAATCCTCTCACACTTACACTAAGGAAAACTATCTGGGGTCGTTTGTCAGCAGAGTTCCCCTTTGTCTACGCTACTGTACAACAGGTCAAATGCAAGGTATTTTTGAGAGACTCATTTATTATCAAGCGATTTATTCTTCGTTTTGCAAGGAGTAAAAGGTCTGTCTAGTAATTAAAGCAATGTTTTCCAAGCCCCAGTGTTGAGTACTCATTTATAGCAAATCTTTTGATTTTCAGCTGTCAGTCATTAGCAACTGAGTACATGACAGCTGTGCAAATCCGGGTAGAAGAGACATAAATACGGTTGCAAGGGAGAGTATAGGTTTAGTTTTTTATAACTTAGTGCACTATTTTTAAACAAAGAGAATAATGCAACTAAGCGAAGGAAACTGAAATGGCAGCCTAAATAAATTGAATGTGCATGATAATAGATATTGAACTATGGATAAAAGGAAGTTTGGCTATCTATTCAGCATATAATTCTTCCTGTACCTTTCTTGTATGTTAGTCTGTTTCATCATTAAAATGTATTCATCCTGCTGGCGTATCTTTGTCTATATCCTTGCTCTTTTTCATGGAAGTTTTTTCTCTTATTGTTCATTTGTCTTACCTTAGGACTCTGTCACGACCAGATCCTCTGACATGTTCTCTGCATGGGTTTGATTTCATTCCCACTCTTGTGCCAACAAACACTTCTGTACTTAGCAAAGTTATACAATGGCAGCAAATAGACCACTTGCGTGTTCTAAGTTAAGCAAGTGCAAAGCTCTCTATAGGATTTTGGCCTTATTCATACCATATCTGATTAGGTTTTGCTGGCTGGTTTGGTCATTATCTTTGCTCCTCATGTCTCTTTCTCAAACTTTGCAGTGTCACAGTGATCTTTTTTCCCTCTCTCATTAGGTATTTGTTAGACCAAGACATATTACCTTTCACTTTCCAAGTTGGGCTCTGTAATAAACTGGAAAATAACTGGCCAGGTCCTAAAAGCATTTGCCATTTGTGCACAAGGAATCAATACGAAGTTATCTGGCACCCCAATACCTGGATACTTATACCGTGCTTTATGCCTTGCTCCCCTTTATAAATGCTCAATGTGCAGCTCTGGTAGAGCTTTGCATTCTGGCACAGGGTGTCGCACCACAACTTCCTTAATTAGGTGTGCATTTAAACTGTGAAACACAAGCAGCTTCCAGGCCAGGTAGAAAATATCCAGATCTAAACTTTATTGAAGTTTGGGTTTAGATATGAGTCCAGAACTTCACTGCCTCTGAAGCAGTCTTTTTGGGTGGTTTTCTCAATGCTTCCCCAGAGTTCCAGAGCCATGCTTATGAGCATTGACATGACAGTTTGCAGAATATATGTAACCTTCCAGTCATATTCATATGCTCTTCTGCCTGCTGGTTATATCAGCTTGACAAACTCCTAAATCCAGATAAAATAGTAGCAGAATCTTACTGAGGTGAAGTTTGTCTTATCTGCCTGTTTCATCACACGGTCAAAGGATGCATTAGCAACCACTTCAGTGGGAATAAAGTTATGTTGGTCCTGCCACACACAGAGATGTTACAGTTAGGAATTTCTTCAGTCAGATTGAGATAGACAAATCCCCTTCCCAAAGAATGGGTGAGGCAAAGCCAGAGCTTGTTCTGGAAGCTTTCCAAGCCAGACTAGGTGATAATGTCAAATCCTCTCCTTCCTTTAATCAAAAGAGTGAACTTTCAGCATGTGTCACTGTGAACCTGTTTATTTGTTTAGTTACTTGATGAGGTGGAAACAGGACATGGTCACAAGGGATAACCACAGAGCAGCCAGGTTGGGAGAGGTCCTCACAGAGCTGTGCAAATCTTGAAATAAAAATGAAGAAAACATGAGACTGGGCTGCCTCTGCCTCAAAAGGCAGGATCACCAAGGTTTTGAGGGAGGAGATAATGAAAGGACGCTGCAGCTGCACATATGCCACTCTGGAGGGGTTCTAGGAATTTCCCCATGTCTGCCTGCCCAAGACCCTGATGAGTGCAAAATACTGTGAAACTCTTGTGGATGTTTGTGTTTAAGTAGGAAACCGAAGATCCGGTAGGTTTGGAATCTTCCTGACTTCTCATACCTTTCAGGCAAGAATCTTAGGCTGGAAGCAGGTGGATCTTGAGGTGTAAATCTGGTGTTGTTGCATCCTGATAACTGCATGCACACACATACAATCTGGGCATTGAAAAGCTGGCATTTGAAAATATGGAAGGGGAAAAAAAGGACCTACAGTTGATAGTATTGTGAAGGAATTGCACTGCTTCTGAAGATTGCCTTAGGTCTGCACTTTTTTTAAAGTCAGGGCTACTAGGTTTTTTCCAGTTTCTATGCCTGAGTTAATATGCCTGGGAAAATGCAGAGACTCTGTTGGTCCTATTCTAAGTCTAGTTGAGACTCAGGGATGGATGCCCACCATTATCTTCCTCACGCTCATTTTTCTGGAGGCCCTTCCTTTGTTTACTGTCTCCTGAAACAAAATTTTCCTGCCACCCTGTTCAGACTACAAAGAAAGTGATTTTCATTCCCCTTTCATCACTTGTGTTTTTTCAACTATCACCTTATCTCCAGCCCGAAAGGTGGGATCAGTTGTGTCTTCATTTGAGTATAGCTCCAGCCTTTCACTTAAAACATTACACACATGATACCTTCCAGTCTGAGAGCAGTGATCCTGCTGCAGTGATCCTTTAAAATATGTAGATATAAAAAGTCCAGGATCAGTAATCCTTCACCTCTGTAAAATAATTATTTATTAGCTTTTTATCAAAAATAAGGATGCCTAATTTGCTCTCTGAATATGTCTAGGGTTTACACAATTTTTTCATTGCCAATATTCGAATTATATAAAATAGATGTGAGTATAAACAAAAAGCATCTTTTTTCATTACTTAGAAAAATATAAGTAGATCTAAATAAGTATCATATGGTGTTTGATTTTGAAAGATAATAGATTTATCATCAAATGTCAGATAAAGTCAGAGTCTGGCTTGATTCTAGCTCAATTTCACAAATTAAAGGCAATAAAACGTAAGTTCATGGACTATCATTTTAAATTACCATTGTTGATGAATAACAGTTTTAAGGAAATAATCCCAGTGTCTTTTTATGTTAGATACAGTTAACTGTGTCAAATTTCTGAAGAAATGTTGCATCAAATGCTATCTGTTGTTAGGTTCCCCAAGTTTGTAACAAACCGGGTAGAGATAACAAACCAGACAGTTTGGTTTTAATACAGAGCAAAAGAATATTGAAAGTCTTCTTCTTTGATACAGATTCCTGTAGTGAATGGGTATCACCATCAGAGTGGAGTCTTATTCTGGCATTTCTTGCTAGAATAAGCAACATTTTTATATTTTAGTGGAGTATCTCTATATAATAGTCTACACAAAGGTAGAGTCCCTAGTCCTTCTGCCCCACTCCCCTCTGCCCATGAAAAGGAAAAATTACTGCTGTGTATTTACTACAATTTTTCTTTATCTTAATTTACTACGTGCCCTTTAGCTCACTGGTAGGTAATTAATAATATATTTGGTCTTGGGGTTATTTATATTTGTAACTTTACTCTTGGGGAATCTTAACCAGTTCGAACTGTATCTGACCTCATTTTTCAAGTTTTTCTTAAGAGCAAAGTTATTAATCTTCAGATTTCTCAAGCTGAGTCACGCATTAAGGTTTTCAAAGTAACAACCACAAAAAGTCCCTGCTAGCCTTTCTCATTTTTTAAACTTTGTTTGGGTAGATACCCTACTAGCTAACCAAGAAAGGTAGTTTCATGCTGTGGCCTCATAGCTTTGTTTTGCACTAGCACTTTTGCTCTGATGTCACGAGCAGTACAATGCTGGCATAATCAAAAGTACAGTCATGTCACTGAAAGCTGTTAAAATTATGCATTATTGGCTTGATTATGCATTCCTTAAATCATGACAGACATACGTGAAATACACATATGCACACATTCATGAAGGTAAGGACTTTGCTAGTTTGGTAGGAGTCACTGTAATGCTGCTTGTTATTATTATCTAAAACCTTAAAATAACTAGCAATAATTACTACTAGACTTCCAGCTACATTTTTTGTCCATCATTTGTCGTGACATGCCTCCTCTTTTTTTTTTTTTTTTCAGCAAAACTAGCAAACCACTCCTTTTTAGCATGAAGAGAAAGCAGAGCATTAATTGTTTGAGTGGAACATGGGGATAACAATTACAGTGATTCCCAGGACACATTTAGTGATCCTGAAAGCTGAGCATCAAAGCACTTCCCTTTGTTTCACATTCTCACAAAGCAAATCCATAGCGGTACTAGATGAATGTAAATTTCCCCCCTGCCCCTTTTTCTGCTGCAAAGACTCTTCTGGCTTCCTGCTATTGTCCCTGTTCTCCATTTCTGTCCCCATGCCTGGTGCATGTCTGTGCCATGTGTGCGCCACAGATCGCTTTTGTTGGCAGGTCACGTGTGCTGCATGTTGCCAAACAACTCCTCCCCCTTCAAAAAACCCTTTAACTCCACTTTGTCCTCTGATAGCACGGCAGTGTGCCAGCAGCTTCTTATTTTTCATACTTAAACCACCTAGGTTGTGTCAGAGACACAATATTGGTTGCCTCTGCTTTGCAGAGTTCTTTGTGGTGGCTTTTAATGTAGGAGAGTACAACCTGCCTGTGGCAGAAAGGGCAGGAATGAGAGCTGTTTACCAAGGTAATCATTACTAGTCTGACCAGCTGCACCAGGTCAATGAGTAAACGGTCCATTTCTCTCTGTGCCTGTCACGGCAAATATATACTGTGTGTGTATTTTTGTGAGCTGCTGATCCCATTAGCATTGCTAATGTCACCCAAATTCACGTAGCTTGGGTTTTTAACCATGCATTAATTTTGGAGGTCCCCACTGGTGGTTGCATTACAGGGAGACATTTCTATAGATGTAAATCCTACCCCAAATTCCTCAGAGGCAGAGAGTGCCCAGCTTCCAAATCTCTTCCTTTCCAGCTCAAGAGAAGGTGGTTAGAGATTACTCAGAATTTGTGAAACTGTACACCAACTACGACCTCCATCTGCTTAAGAGCAGAGGATTCAGGAAACTGGTGTCAGTGGCCAGAGCCACTCAGTGGGAAAAGGTTTGCAAGGGGAAAAAAAAAGGAAAAAGAGGATGATCCCTATTTATCTCCTCCAGAACTGACCAAGCAGCTGTATATCCTCTTTAGGGGTCATGCACAATCAGGATGGCAGGAGCAAGCTCAGCAGTTTCAGAGTTGAAACCTCTTGGGCAAGCAGAGGCTTTGCTGGTAGAAGACATAATGTTTGTGCTTCCTTAGCCTGCTTTGGTGAATCCATTCTTCACTGCTTGTAATCTTCAAGTATTCTAGATCTTGCTGTTCTGTTCTACAGACCTTTATTCCATGACAAATAAATGGAAGTTGCAGTTTGTGACTTTTTTCTGCCTCTATGCATGCTGAATTTGAAAATACCACTACAGTAGACCCAAGAACATCCATGTTAGCTCACCCCAATTAGATATTAAATATATCTGCTGCTTCTTGCACATGCAGTGGAATATTAGAAAACTGAAGTGTTTTCCTGTGTTTACCCATGGCTGTTTATATTTGGGTATGCTTCCCCTACATATCACCATGGTCTTGCTTTGAAGTCTTGGGCTAAAACTAGTACTGCACTAATTTCCAAAGCCTTTGTGTACATAAAAGAGTTGCTAATGATGCCAAATACCACTAGTAAATGCTGGATTTCACAATGTAGAAGAGATGGGCTGGAACAGGTTTTCAGGTTTCCATTCAAATACATCATTCAGATATCTCCTTAGGAAGCAGGAGAAGCTTTTAATTTGAAAAAAACCAAGGCAAACCTTTTCCATGAGCAAGTCAGAGACCAAATGTCTGCACTTCACTTTCCTCTTAGGAATCTGCAGATTCTGGTGCTTGTGAAGCTGAAGACTTGCATTATGCAGCTCTCATCACATTTTTCAACAGATTTCTCTTAAAATATGAGCTTCCTTAAATATCCTAATATCAGACAAAAGAGCCATTGTTCAATAATGTCAGAGAATGAGATGGGGATTAGTATTATTCCACCAGTCTAGTATATGCCTGGATAAGATTTTTATTTCCAGTAAAGTTTTGAAATTCATTTGCAAGGCAGAATTAACTTAAACAGAGGAAGTTCAACCATACATTTTCCTACATACTAACTTAACCTTAGGAAGCTCCAGTGCAACAGAAATTTTGAATTGGACCTATTTTTAATTTCACCTCTTCTTTCTTCATAGATATGTGTAGGTACTTGTTCCCACAACTGTACAGTCCCATCATCTTTGCCTGCAAATATGAACTTTCCTATGAGGGCTGGAAATGAGCACCAGAAATTTAAAAAGTGGGACAAAATGCTTATGTTTGTAGTGCTACTGAAAAAAAGACCTGTGGAACCACAGGTTTACAATGGTACCTGGGGAGCTGTGAGACCCAGGTGTATTTTTTATTGCAAACCTCTTGCTCTGTGGCAGGTGGATAGACGGTGAGGGTTTATCTCTTACAAGGTGAACATTTGGCTACTTCTTCTGTAGGAGTTTTTGACTACTTTATATCGTCTCAGGAACACAAATACAGAAATTTGAAGCCAAGACAAGTCTTTCACACAACACCCAGAAACGCTCAATTGCTTGGTACTTTACAGCTCATCAGAATCTGGCCAATTCTTGAAAATAATTAAGCCAATCTAAGTCAAAATTCAGAAATATTCAGTCAGATTTATACTATGACAATATTTCACCACATTGGATCACATATCAGCTCTGTAATCAAAGGAAAGGATGTTATGCTGCTGTTGAATGTACTGCTATGCCAGATAAGGAAACTAGAAGTGCTTCCACACATCACTCATATAACAAAGCTCCCACTAACTGCATGTGACCAGGAGAGATACCTTGAGGCAAGGAAGGATTCTCATGTCTCTTTGTGCACTTGATTCTCATCTCTCTATGTATGTCTGGCGTGTCTTCTACACTTTCTGTTTTCTAAAATGGCCTCACCTTCGTGTGATTATCTCATGTGGCTTAGCAGGAGAATCCATGCAGCCTTTGTGATGGGCTGTAATATACAACGGGGCAGTGCTGAGGTTCTGGGTTATTGTGGAGGTCCCCCCAGAACTCAGTGCCATTTGTCTTCTGGATGGTGTCCCTGTCTCCGCCAAGACATCTCCCCTGGTAAGCAGCAGTGGCTGAACTGCCAAAGCTGAATGACAGCTGCTGCCCAAACTAGAATCAAACCAACAGTTTGCAGGAAAAGCGTCCTGTTCTGAGCAATCAGATTCCAGATTTTAGGAAAAATTATCTGTGACACTTTCACACAAAGGCATATGTCAATTTTTGGGTAATGAACATGGTTTTCTGCCATTCAGGACTTCCAAAGCCTTCTATTTTATGGATAACCTAATTTACTACAAATGGGGAGGGAAGGTACAGAATTTCTGAACCTGTGTTTCCTGACGGTGGTAGACCTGACGTGTGTTCTTTTTCCATTAAATTACATTGTTAGTTTTATTTATATTCTCAGCTTTTGTATAGGATGTTGCAGGATTTGTTAAAAGGCCTTTGCTACTCATGCTAGATCTGTGAATCCATACTACAGCTGACTTTGAATAGCTCGCTTGCCTGCATTCACAGCCTATCTTTCAAAAAGCAGCACAAAAGAAAAAATCCAAGTAATGCTGTGGTTAGAAGTTTGACCTGTTATTCATCAAAAATAAGCACATCATTAGCTTAAAGCCAGATGAGAGTTTTGAGGAGAGTGGATAGAGGCTGCAAAGCCCCGGTTAAAAATAAATAATAATAATAAAAGGTTTAAAAAAAGGTGTAAATATAGTTTTTACAGATGTCAGAAGGAATTTAAGAAAGGTGCACTAGGTCTTGTACACCTTGTGGTTTTTTTCCACTGAAATTTCCCCACATATTTTACAAATGCTTGCTTAAGCTGATGAATTTAAGACCATTGTTCAATACAATTGTGTTTGCAAAAACTGGAAGGGAATGTTTTTCTCCAAAAAGGGTTCTTTTGCATAGCTGTGTTTCCATTCTTTGATGTGGGTGTGGTAATCTGTACCTAGTCAGTGCTTTGGAGTGTTTAAAAAGTCTTTCCCCCCCAAAAAAAGAAATAAAAGTTTCTAGATTTTCTATATATTAGATCCCTTTTATTCCCTTGCAAGATACCAGGAACCTAAACAAAAGCCTGTCTATCTATGAAGGGAGTATCAGGCCAAAGAGGGTCTCACTGAGCTTTTTTTCACCTTTTTGGTTTGTCTACAGCCTTTCATGCAAGTTGTATTTCTGAATTCTGTTGTTCATGTTTTATGGGAATGACTAGCTGGTTGTACTGGGTTTGCGAAATGCCTGCAGATAAAAAAACAGGTGATCGTTTAAAAGGCTTTTGTGAAGGAGCTACTTTGGGATCTAGCCCAAGTTGACAGCAATCCTTTGCATTTGGGGCTTGAGGCTCAGTGTGTCCTGTGCTGTTCCTGTAATGTTTGGGAAGGCACAAAGGCTGGAGTTCCTTCTGTTCCACCCTTGTTCCCAGGGATTAGCACTTAGCAGCAGTAACTAACCACAGAGGTCTTGGAGAGAAGCCAAACCCTATAAGCACAGTTGGCATTTACAGCACACCCCCTGTTATGGCAAAGGAGCACAGCCCTCTTGGTTTCAATTGCCATGTCACCCAAATGAGTTATGTCGCTATTATATGACAAAACTCATGATGAGGAAGATAAAGTTATTCACCTGTAACCTGAAGTCTGTGAGTTATATTGTTTCTGCACAGCACTATTAAGTCCAGCTTGATCAACTTGCCTTAAATAGCCCTGCAGACAGGGATTTTGAACAGTTTTCTGTTGAATACAAAGGGTTCAAATTTGAAGGGTGTTCTCCGGCCTCGGCAGTACATCGTCAAGAGTTCATATTCCTCTGAAGAGCTCATATTCAAAGGCAGCTGCTTCTTCTGAGCACCTCTGCAATGCCATCAAGGTAATACACCAGTGCTGATACCCACTCTCAAAATCATGGACAGGAAGAGAGAGCTTTTAGTTCTGCATCTACCTCTTCGAGTTCTTCCCGGACAGCTTTGTCCAGCTCAGAGCAGGAAAACAGGAGGTCTGTCCTACCATTTCATACAGCCACATGATGGACTTCATGGGGTGACACCGTGGGGCTTCATCTGGGGTAACCCCAGGGCCAAAAGGCTGCTGTGGCCTGCCAGAGGGCTTGAAAGAATATTTATACCCTTAATAACAAAAGACCATCCTTGTCCTGGTGTAAGGGGACGGAGGGAGACAGCATTATCATCTCAGGAGCTCCTTATCGGCCTCCTCCTGGCCCTGGTCAGACTGATCTCACATACCAGCAGGAGGAGAAAGCTGTGTAGGCACCTTGGTGGCCTGTATCCACACCAAATCCTCTTGAGTCCCTGTGCAGAGCAACCCAGCAGTGGCCACTGCCTCTCTGGACAGCTTTAAGGAGTGGTGGGTGCTCTCGAGGATGCTCTGCTTGCTGTCTCCCTCGAGACTTCTACAGATCAATTTTTGAGCTTGTAACCTTTATACCCTTTCCCTTTTTTTCCCATTTGTTGTCTCCTGGAAACAGTTTTGGTTTGGGGTTTTGTGGGTTTGGTTTTTTTGTTTGTTTGTTTCTTTGTGGGTTTTTTGTATTGTTTGGGGGTTTTTTTTAAGGCCTTCCCTTTCTGGAAATGCTCAAAGATTTTGTTAGAGCCAGGAGCAGATGAAATGATATGCTGTCTTGGGTGCAGCCAATGGTTACTTGGAGAACCTGGGAGCTTGGCTGTGACCCAAAAGGCCTAGCCTGCCTGGAGATAACGTGCTGGGCTCCTGGGGATGGCAAGGGACCAGAGCGTGGTAAAAGCGGAATTGCCCAATCAGGCTGAAGGGGTAGGAGCTCTGCTTGCACCGGTAGAGATGGGAGGAAATGTATTGCTCTTTTGAAACTCAATAGTTCTGTCAGAAATTTTACATCCCAAGAGAAGTGTGATCTGTGTTTCCTAGTAATTGTTTGGTGAGCAGTGTGGGAAAGAACATAGGAATTTTCACACAGGCAGCTGTTTTATGGGTTTTCCTGAGGTTGGTAATGGCTGGGATTTGGCCCATGGTTTTGGAATCCCAGGCCAGGACACACAGAAGAAAATCTTGGCAGAAGGTTTTATCCAGAATGACTTTTTCTTTAGTTAACACAAGTGAGGTCAGATCCCAGACATGAGATTTCCATAAACAGAAGCTAACCAGCTTAGCTGAGAAGTTTGCACTAGAGATGTCAAGTTCAGCTGGAAAAAGTTTATATCTGGACATTTTCAGTCTGCTGAAACTCAGGAAGATAATTTCCCATGCACAGCATATGAGACTCTTAGCCTCAGACTATACTGCTGGATCTTCATGTTCTTTGGGACATTTGCAAATACTTGGGGTGGGAAAACATACCTGTGAATCCTGCAGGTCATGTTTGACTGTGATTTCAGTTCTTATAGCAGCCACACATACAAGTGGAGTATAACTTGTACCAGTGCTGCATGCTGGAGTTTGACTGCTGCATGTCTTCTGCCAGACCTCACAGTTAAACATATGCCTAACTATTTAAAACACTATGACAGTGTTTTTAAATATAGGGTGGCATCATAACAACTTTACTCAGCGGTTTTCTGCAAATAATAGCCACTTTATTAAAAAAATTCCAGATCAGCTTACAGCTTAACCCCAGTCATTGACAACCATTTACAATAACAAACCTCTACTCTTCAGGGAATGGGACTCGTGCAAGTTATTGAAAGATCAAGCTTGTGGCTGACACACTTTTCAAAGATCTTTAAAATTAGACACCTCAGATATCCTTGCAGAATGAATTAAAATATAAAAGGTCTTTTAATCCTTCTGCAGGGGCTGCATTGGCAGCATGACCATGTTTTGGCCAGTCTTGGGAGACTTGAGTCCCCTGTATGCTTCTGAGCCCAGGCTGGCTGCCCCTGTGCAGAGGGGTGCAAAGTAACCTCAGATGTTACCAGTGTAACGTCACTGGTACAGCTGTTCATCTGTCCCTCAGCCACAATGATAGCTTAAGAAGAACACGAAGATTGCTCTTTGTCCACCTCCAAAGAATTTTTTTGGCAGGTCTGGTTATTTCATCCAGACATTAAATAGCTGTTTTATCACTCCCAAAAGCTCTGAATACTCCTGTGTGTCAAAAAAGATTTGCTTTAGACCTCAGATAATTAAAATATAATTGAAATCATTACAACTTTTTAAAAAAAGCCTAAAACCTGTGAGCTGAAATAAGCAGGAAATTTATTCATTTTTGAGAAATGGCTTCTCCAATTGACAGAAGTTTAGAAATCTTCTTCAGGTACCTACAATCTGTCCATCTCTTAATTTCTTCACCAAGAACTGATGTTAATAAATTGAGAAGGCATTCATTTCTTCATACACAAAGACTCATGTTGCCATATGGTCGCAATATCAACAGGGGCAAATTTTTCTGGCTTCACGATACAAAGACAACCATCCACATTAACTTAGAAACCTGGCTACACTTAATGCTCTTTCTTTTTTCCAGCGAAGGCTCATTCCTGAAAACATCTTGTTCTTTGAATAATGGCCATTTTTGGATGTTTTTCTTTGAAGGTCTTAGGCTTAGCAGGTTGCCAGTGCTGCTGTGTACCAGGCCTTCCCTTGAGGGGCTCTGCAGAGGGTGCATTGCTGGTAACTGCAGCAGTTTGAGTCCGTAATTTTCTTCTGAAATTTTCAGAAGCAAAATATATTGCTCTTCCCACAGTTTTTCCTATTGAAGTCTATGGAATATTAGAAATAAATTCACAAATGTAGCTCTTCCATTGTAGACAACAAAAACCCCTTTTGAGGAGAACTTGAAACCACATTGATAGTGCTGTATTTAATCCCTCAAATGACTTTTTCTAACTAATAAGTAATTTAAAGGAAGTTTACATCAAAACTTAGGTACTAGGGTATTACCGTGCCTACATACTGCAGGTTTATATGCAACAGATAAAATATACTTTTGATCATGCTCTTTAGCGAGCGTATCAGACTGGTCATTTAGCATTAGGTCTCATGTAGCATAAGTCTCCTAAACCTTATGGACATAATCTTCCATTTTGCTTATAAATCAATAATAATGGTGCGTTTGACTTTTAATTTTCTATGTTCTTGTTTCAGAACTAGGACAGCAGATAAATGTACAAGTACCTAAAGGAATCCCAGTTCCATCTCAGACTGTCTCTTTTCATAAAAGATTGCATATATTGACAAAATACATATTGTGACCTTCCTTCTGCATTTCTCATTTATAAGGTTTCTGGAGATACACTCCAAAGATATATTTCTTATTTAGAAAGAACAATTTTATTCAAAGTGCAAATAATGACTCTGAACATTTGCTTATTCCAAAAATAAGCTCCACTACATCATCAACTATCCCAAGTGATGCCTATGTCTCCTACATTTAGTATGGAATTCTGTGAATTTTCTCCCCCTCCAAACAGGGGTTTAAAAAATGGCCAGTACAAGACAAATTAAATCATCTCTCTAATTACTTCTGGAAAGCCAAACTCCTCCTCTGACACTTTAAAGCTTTATCTCCAGCTGTGTCTTGGCATACCTCCTCTGTCCTGGTTTGCCTACGCCCTCCCTGGGTAAATTCTCACCATTAACTAAAGGTTGTCCCCCAAAACGCGCTGGTCCGGCATCCCGTGTGGGAGCTGCAGCTCAGTACCCTCCTGTCTCCCTTCCATTTGCGCTTCTGTTCCCTGCCGGGGTTTGCTCAATTCTGCTTATCCCGGGGATTCAACACTGTCTGCCGTCTAGCAGCTATGAGTTTCCCGAGATTACTCCCAGCTGTGGGAATTGTCCCAAAACATCTCTGCTGTTGCGACTGCCTTAGCCAGCATCTCTTTAAAATGCAGGCTCCAGGTGATTGACTTCCAAGTAAGGGGAGCTGAATGGGTTTAGACAGATTAACATTCTAGCAGTAAGTGGCAGTCATTCCAAGGAGCTAAATCAAATTCTCAAGTGCTCATTAGCAACAGGGGAAAAAGAAAAAGAAAAATAAAAAGAAAACAAGAGAGTAAGGGAAAAAACTAGTTTGAGAATATAAAAAAGAATGAGCACATAATGGAGAAACTTGGTGGAAGCTGTTTTCTCATTAGAGTTTTTCATTGATGGTCATGTCCCTAAAACACCAGGTCATGGGGTGCTGCTGCATGGCATTTCCTTGTAACACAAAGTACGAAGGTGCAGCTGACCCAGGGTCACTCCAGGTTCACAATGGGCCCGGTAAGTTTGGCTGGCAGGATGTGTGTTACCCACGCCGCGCTTCCGTGGCAGGGGGAAAGCTACTGCAGCTGCCTTTTGCTGTCCAGCCTTGGAAAGACTGCTCTGCACCGAAAAACAAAATACACGTCTGCTGGGATGAGTTCACTCGGGTCATCCAGGGCACTTCGTGTGCTCGTAATAATTTGCCTGTTTGGAGTGTCCTCCTAGGACAGAATTGCAGCAATCGTTGTGAGGGGGAGGCGAGGAGGACGCTCACCACTTAGCAATCCGGCCAGGAAATACTGCTCTGTCTCGGGGCGTGCAGGGACAGTGGCTTCACCGCGGGTTCTGAAAGGTGCACTGACACCGGCCATTGCCAAACTACGCTGAGGAGGACGGCACAAGCGGCCCTGCGGCAGCCGTCCCCGGCGCGGCCATCCTGCGCTCCCCTCGTGTGGGTGCACGGCTCCCCTGCCCTCCACTGCTCCCCTCCCGGGCACCACCACTCCTTCCCCTGCCGGCGCCGTCCTCGTCCAGGCTTAGGAGCGGGGTGAAACGTGAGTCCGAATCCTCCTAGTGAGTGGAGTGGTTTACATTTATACAAAATATTTACAGTTTTTTCTCAAGCTTGTTTTCCTAGAGTTCTGCAAATCATGCAAACAGATTTTCGCAGTTTAGGCAGTTGCACTGCAGAACTTCACCTGTTCTCACTAAATACATGTGAAAAGGCGTAAATAGCAAAGATTTGGAATTATTAACAACCCGTCCCATAAAAGTAAAATCAGCTCTACCCGAGTGCAGAGAGAAGTCCCCATTTACCTTTCACATCTCAGAAAAAGCAGCGGCAAATCCCGCCCCAGGTTCCCTTTGCTGCTTGATTTACTCAGAGAAATATTTTCAGTGCTGTTTCACACAGCACTAATGAGTTTAAAACTCAGTGGGTTCACAGCAGCTGAACGACGGCAAGAGCACAACCCTGAACTGTACCCAGCTACAGACTCGCCTGCAGGAAAGGAGGAAAACCGAAAAGCACTCTGCAGGCTTGAATGCTTGAAGAAATGTTATCTAAGGGTTTGGTTTAAATCAGGCACCCACATCTGGCTTTGTACACATCAGAGTTCCTGATGCCAGCCCCACCAGGTTCTGCTTGGCGGCTGGCTCACGGTGCTCCATTCCCTACACACTCCACCTGCTCTGCGCAGTGTGCTTTGCCTAAGTGAGGCTCACCCTTGGCACAGGAGCATGATGGAAAGTGCCTGGGTGTTCTGGCAACAGAGTCAGCATTAACCCTGGAGACAGTTGAATACATTCCTTTGACCAGCACCCACATTTTTTAATGCCTTTTAGAAAGCGGCTTTCACTGAAAAAAGAAACAGCAGCGAAGAGATCAAGATGTCAGGAAATGCTTTTGCTGACTTGGTGTGAAGAAAATATTTTTCTTATCCAAAGCAGCAGAAGAAGCTGAATAAGTCACTTGACCTTCCTTCCTTTCCTCTCCTTACCCTCCAGACTTTCTGCCTTTGCAAAGAACATTTCTTCAGCCATTGGCCATCCTGTCTAGCACAATTCTTCATTATTTTTTCCCTTACAATAGTCAGCTCCTTGGACTATTCAAAAGACCTCTTGATTTGCTCCTACCTTGCACTGATAGGCATGGCAAAGTCTTCTGCTTGGATCCATCACATACACAGTCGTTACAGAATTTTGCATAAACAGTAGATGAAAAGATAGCAAGTGTGTTTTCTTTCTGGTATTCTGAATCTCTCTGCTATAGTCTCCATAGTTTACAAGCTGCAAATTTGTGGATGTAAGCCCATTATGCTTGAAAGCACTGAATACTGCAAAAATTTGTGCAGGAATTTGAATCATTTTGCTAGGAAGTGTCATGCATAGCTCTCATGATCACTATTACAAAGTATGATCCTAATTAAAAGAAACTCAAATCACAAAAAGCACCTTTGTGTTCAGAATCCTGATAGTTTGCTAGTATAAATTATTGTTTCTTTCCCTTTTCTTCTGGATTTCTTTGATCCTCCAAGCCAACACAGGTAAGGAGAAGAAAGTTGGATCTTTTTTCTACTATACCATGCATCTGCACTGCAAGTACCGTCCCCACTGCAAGACTGTGGGCACAACATTGTCTCCAGGCTCACAATCAACAAGTGATGATTAATGGCAAAGTATCTGCCAGAAACGGTGGGAATAACTGCTCATCCCTTAAGGAAGGGGGATGCACAGGATGACCTCTCAAAGTCTCTTCCAGCACTGTGACTCTGTGACAACACAAAGACAAAAGGCCCCCAGCTTGTTTTTCAAGTAGTCAGCTCTTTGCAGAGCTGCAGCTAGGAAAAAAACATCCTTCCATCTGCAAGCGGAGCTCATTGATAGGTATGCAAAATTATCCTGCCATGTAACATTTTTATAAATATTTGTCTGTTTTCTTCCAATTATTACCACAATTGTACTATGATGCTAGCTGCTAATGGCAGCGTCTCTGTTCAAACTTACGCTTTTTGTGACAGCTGTAATGTACAGATCTGGAAATGGAGCCCCAATTGCAGTAGAAGTTCTGCTGTCTTGTTAGTTTAGAGACTTCAACCTAATGAATGTTTTTAGAATTCAGTCCAATGATGTATAGTAAAATTGCTATTTTCTTGCCTGTTTCAATGGAAACAGGTTTATATTAGAGAAGAATGGAAACACCACACCTCAGAGATTTAGATTTCTGTAAAACCATATTCATCATTGCTCTTCTACCTTCCACAAGAAAACTACGAACAAGAGCACACAAGTCAATGAAAATTTCAATTTTTAGTAAAGACTCTCACCTTGAAAGGGGAAAATTATTTCACCTGGTGAAACTTTTCATGATGCTGATGTGAACGGAAGTGTATGGCATAAAACTGGGGCCACTGCAGCTCATGGGCATGAACATGTTTGTTCCCAGGTGGTGGCCATTCCTTGATAAGTGGGAGTTTCCTCCCCTGGGGCCGTCAGTAGCACCTCCCTCATGGCTCAGGGGCTATTTATGCTGAGTAAGATGGGTCTGGCCAGAGCTACAGTCTGGGAGTGCTTACATGATTTATCTGTCAGCTCAGATTCAACTAACAAAGTGGTAGCAGATGGGAGAGAATAGGGTCAGAGCACTCTAGGTTTTTGCATGATTTCTGTCTGAAATCTTTCTCAGGTGCTCAAAGCCTCCTCCTAGATTTCTCCACTTGCTCCTATACACTGGGTAGCATGATTTCTATCAACATTCAAAATCTGTGATTTTTTTTCTACCTGCAGTTTAAACTGGTGAATTTTGGGAAAAGCTGCAGCTGGATGGGAATGTCAGGAAGAAAGGAAGGAAGGTGAAATGTAGTAAAGGTTATGGAAGTAGAAGAAAAAAAGAAAAAAACCACAATGGAAATGCCCAAAAGCACTTTGGCCATTGTAATAGAAAGTGCTGGTAAAAACCCAGTCATATCAGCATTGGTTAGAGGGAAGGTACTCCTGACTCTGTGCACTCTGTTTCTCTCCATCTCTCCTGCTTAAAACAATAACAGTAGATATTTTGGCTGTGTCAAGGTTATTATTAACAACCCACTAATTGCTAAGCTAATAGAATTAAAAGAAACACCCCACAATTAAGGCCTATAAAATTTGTATAATCTCTCTACTTTTGTAGGAGCAGTCTGACAGGGATGGCAGAGCCCCATTACATGGCGCAGAGGGTGGCTGGCTTCCAGGCAGTGTAAATCATCAGGTCTGTGGCAACTTGTACTTCTTACTGCTGTTAAGAGACTATTTTAGAGCACACATATTTATCTGACCTTCACTTACTAAGACCAGACTAAGCCATTCGTTTTTCTTCTAGTGAATCCCATTAATTAACCTGCCAAATATTTCATCAGAGTTCATAATGGGAAAACCTACAGAGGAGCTAATGTTTATTATGGTCACTAATGTAGCTTATCTTACTGTAGGTCTGGAGGGACTTGGTCATGGATCAGGATCCTGTTATGCTAAATGATGCCAAATGTGGATCACATCCCATGTTTTTTCCCACAGAACTTATCATCTGAGGAGACTTTGTCAGCAGAACTTCCTTAGGGTTGAGTACACCTGGGCTGGAAAGATGAAACAGCGAGAATTGCCTTTTTTGTTGTGAGTTATACTCAAACAATATAAATACAACTTTAAAAGTCATGCTTATTTCAAAACCAAACCAACTGTATCTGTGCCTGTTTGTGACTGTGTTCCAAATTCTTCCACTTGCCATGTTATGTATAATCAGAATTCATAGTTTTATTTTGATCTTATTATTATTATTATTCATGAATTGATATAAGCAATGCAAAATATTTGCTTCTAGATTAATTTTTTAAAGAATAGTGAATTGCTTAGAATGTTGCAACTAAGACTAAAATAAAGCATGAATTTTAGTGTGCCATGTCTTTCATTTGAGTATATAGAGTCTGTATTTTTCACATAGGCTGGGTGAATTTCACCTTTACACTGTATATTTGTAATTAATTTTCAACTAGGGAGGATTTAGTTGCTCTTTAGAACCGACTTGTTTGAACCCTCAGGTTAAGCTGAAAAGATGCTGTGAAATATTGAAAAAGTGGGAGAAACAGAAACATACAAATGTTCACCATTAGCTAACTGCAGGACACTGCAAGTAAGGGAATTAAGCTGATAATTATGCTTTCTGTATAACACCTCAAATCCGTGTTGTACTGTTCATCTTGCAGCAATGAATCTGAAGGGACTGGTAAGAGTAGGGATCTTCTTCAAATATTGCAACAAGACACATTGTGCTGCTGCTATATGATGATCAGTTATAAAATGTTTGTCATAGAAATTGTCAAAACTGGACTTCAGTGCTATTCAGAGTGTTCCTACCTGAGCTGGCCACTCTCTCTAGGTTTCAAGTGGACTAGACAGGCAAGCAGAATGTTTTTAAATTTCCTATATCCAATTTGGAGGCTACTCAGTGCAAATCCAACTCTTATAATGGCTTACAGTTCAGTTAGTTTTTCAACATGATATGGATTTTTTGCATGTTTTGTCTTTCTCTTAAAAAACAAAAACAAACAAACAAACAAAAACCCCAGAGAAAATATTGTGGCCTCAATTATTTTCCTGTCACACAGCCTTCTGTTCCTATTTCCCAGATAGGTGTGTGGACCTTTTGTCATATTTAATTACTCCTTCTGTCCCCATTGCTAATGCTTATCTTTCCCAGTAGTCTGCATCCTCTTCTTTCTTTGTGCATCACCAATTATTAATTATTGTATCCTTTTTGGAGGGTAAGAGACATAGAGCTAGATGCTGGCACTTAGTGTTTGGGGTTTACTCAGCAGTGGGAGAAGTCACCAGCTGCCCAAAGCCTGGGATGAGAAAACATGAGTAATGCTTAATCAAAGATGCTCAAGAGCCCAATCTTACTTTTCATTTTACCCTATCATGGTGACACGGGAATGTTTTAAGGAATAATTTCAAAAATTAGTTTGATCTCATGGAAATTGGTTTCTGACATCTGTCACCCATTATTGAAGAAGCTCCTATACCAGAGTGGGTATTAGAAATGAGAACAATCTCCAAATTTGAGTATTGACCCAGAACTTTGATGAAACTCAAGCCAAATGTAAAGGTAGCCATAATTTTCTGCTGAAATTTGTCTTTGGGCATATGTCCTTCCAGGGTTAGACGGTCATGAACATGAAAACTGAACATTTTTACAAAAAGTGTTACTTAAAAATGTTTAAAAGTTTCAGAAAGAGTTTTAAACTGAAAGAGGGTAGATTTAGACTCTGAATGAGGGTGTTGGGGCACTGGAACAGGTTGCCCAGAGAAGTTGTAGATGACCCATTCCTGGAGCAACCTTGTCTAGTGAAAACCCTGCCTGTGGCAGGGGTTAGAATTAGATGGTCTTTAAGATTCTTTCCAGCCCAAAGCATTCTAAAATACCATGATTATTCATGATGGGTAGACTGGAGACAACTGAGGGCTGAGAATCTGCAAGCCAGTGCATAGAACAGAGAAGAAAAGCAGCAGGTTACAGCAGTGCAGGTGAACAGTCCTACCAAAAGCCTGCAGAGGAGCCTTCTGATTTAGCATCATCTGTTGCTGAAGTAAACTATTTCATGATTATCTGATTTCTCCTGTATCCAGAAGATTCCTGATTTTGTTGCAAATTGCTAATTAAAAAAAAATTTAATTTTACCTGGCTATTTAAGCCAAAAAGAATATCAGTGTTTATTAACATGAGGCTTATGTGGTACAAGAAATCTTGTGTATCTGTGTGACCTTCCTGTTTGATGGCTTCCTTTTCTGCATTATACTCCCACAGCTAGTGTCCCATGTCCTGCTGGAGTATTTCTGTCCATTGGAGCGTGGAAGGGGTTCAGCTCTCACCATTATTCTCAAGTCCCTGAGTCATCTGAGCCCTTTTTTTCTGGTAACCACCCATGACTGTTACGGGACGTGTGTGAACACCCCCTCCCTCCCACAATCACAAACTTTCCTGGTTGTTCCCCTGACCTCTACTCAAGCTCACACCCAGCCGAGCACACAAGTGTCTACATGCACCACAGTGATATCTGATGTTGTCTTGGTGGCCTCTCAGCCCTTGCTGCTTATGTGTGCTGAGAGAAAGAAGTGAATTTAGGCCATGCCTTTTCTCTCCTCCCCCCACCACTTTTAACAAGGATTAATAAATAGCTGAATTCTACTTGGCTTGACTTTGTTCTGTTGTTAGGGCTTGCTTTGGTACATAACGATAATTTCCTGCTGAACTGCTTCTGCTGCACAGTGCCTGTTTCACTTCCCTTCCAAAAGAAGTGACTTCAGAGTAAATACCAGACCAGAACTGTGTGACTCCTACCCAGGGTTAAATCTGACCACAGAGCCTTGTGATTTTCCCCAGCTTCTGATTTCACCAGAGATGGCTTCTGGTTTTGAGCTAAAGTATGTTTGCTGTGAGGAGAGTGCCCAAGTTTTCAGCGGTGAATTCTCAATCATCTGCAAAGAACAACACCAGTCCAAGATAGCCTGTGCAAACTATCTACTCTTCTGAGCTGCAAAATTGTGAGAGAAGGGTGATATTACATTCAGAGTGGTTTGCCCTTGCTTTTTCAGGTCCTCGTTTTATTACGAGGACTGGAAAACCACTTTGTATGTGTGAGAGCACTTAGCATAATAATAACAGAAATGGCATGACTGTTGTTATTTCTGTACTGGAGGTGGTGCTGCCTGTGGCTCTCCACAAAAGTGTGGAGCTCTCTTCCCTCCAAAGCTTTTAAAAAATCAAGAGGGAAGAAGAGCAACATCTTGTTGCGATACTGTGTGAGTTGTGGGTTTGGTTGGAGGGTTATGTAAGGGCATGTTTGCATACAGCCAAGGTGCATCGTGCAGACAGCCCTTAAAACACCCCAATAAAACACCCCAATATATGCCTCTGGGCAGAAACCCCCAAAGACTATCTGCTAGCCAAACGCAGCAGGAGCACGTGGCATGTATACCAACATGCCAGCTGCCCTGAGTGAAGGGCTTACATCAGAGAGGAACACCTCTGCCATCACAGACGGCGTAGCTGTGACACCCCCAGCCTGGGGCTGATGGGGACAGAGCCCCTGGCAGCTCGCAGGCCCTGGGCCAAGGGGAGCAGCTGTGGAGCTGCTGTGGCTGCACCTCTGCTGCTGGGGGCTCCTGCACACAGCAAATGCAAACCCACTGCTTTGTACCTGGCTGCCACGGGTGTAAAGAGCTGCAGAGTGTGCACAGAGACCTGGAGCCGGGACCTGGACGGGGAGGAGAGTTATTGCAGTGAGATGAAGGGCAAAGAGAAGACAGCAGCTTCAGCACAGCCAGGCAGGCAACAGAGCTGCTGCCAGGGCCAGGTGAGGACATGCCTCCAGGCTTGTCATTCCCATCCCAAAACACAGCACTGGGAATCTCACTGCTGTCACAACAGATAGTTTTAGGAGGGATTCAAGGAAAAAACACCAGTGGTTTTACCTCCTTCTTTTTGTTAGGGGATTGTATTTGGTGTGGGGACAGCATGGAAGAACACATGAAGTTACTTGTAGAAAAGTAAATATTACCATGACCTGGGCTGGTGCTGCGGGAGTTGTGGAAAGGCAGAGGCAGTGCTGAGATGGACACCTGATTGAGAAGGGCTGAGCAATGAAGAGTTTAAATGAAAGCCTGAATCTGAGCTGTGTGTAGAGGAAGCAGCTGTTGAGAGGGTAGGATGGTCAAACCACCAAGTAGGAAAGCAAAGGTACAGACTGGGAGGAGATGATGGAGGGGGCACAGTGACAGAGGTTGCAAGCAGACTGCATGGAAGTGTCACAAAGGAAACAAGACCTTTCTGAAGAAGAAGGTGCTGTGTTACAGACTAAGCATATTGAGATCTTCTACATAGGAAGGGACACAATTTCACAGACCACTATCAGAAATTCTCACTCTCCAAACTTCAATTTCAACCAGGAAAAAATCAAACGCTGTATGATTACAGACTTATTTACAGACTCTTTGATTACTGAACTATATTCAAATGTTTAACCTGTAGTAGGAAACGTTCTGTGTTAGAAAACTTCAAAAAATTTGGAGTTGAATTAGAGGTTTTTTTAATTTTTGACAAAAGTAGCAAGTGTTCTACTTCTCCAATTACTTTTCCAATAATTAGAAATTCATTCTTGAGTAACATACTCCCACTTTTTCAGTTTCCCAATTAAGAGAGAGAGGGGGAAAAAGTTTTGCCATAATCTCCTTAATGAAATGCAGTCACCAAACTTTCAACATGCAGTTTTCTTGATGCAGTAAAGTCAGCTATTGGGCAGGAGTGATCAAATCTACAATAGGTATTTAGCATAACTGATAATACAGTAAGCCATATTCAGAAGGAAAAATTAAAGTCCAGGAGACACAGTTCTCCAAAAAACACCCCAAACCCCCTGACATTTTTTATTGCAATTTTAAGATCACTTTTGGAGGACACCTTCCTTAATCAAATACTACTGCCTTTAAAGATTAGTGTTCACAGCCTAATCATGCTGCACTTAGCTTAATTTGCTTTGCTATGGACTCATTAAATTCTTTCTTTTGGTCAGAAACCCTGCCATGGCTTGGCAGAGAAACAGGAAATCTCTCCATGTTGGAGGATTGTGACTGCTCTTTCATTTTAACACACAGACAGGAGGGTGCTGCAGCAAATATCATGTGGTCACTCATTCAGTCCTATGTAAGGAGCTCACAACCCCTTAAAACACTTTGTCAGCTGGACAACTGGCAGAAAAATAACTCTTGTGTCAAAAATGTCTCAGATTGCCATTATATCAGTTAGATCTAATGTTTAATTTTAGGTTACCTGAAACCTCAATGGCAGTAATTCCTACAACGGATTGTTGAGGCTGCTTTCATTCCATCTCAGCTTGTGATAGATTCAGCATTTGGTGGTCAAGAAGAGTCTTTCCAGACTTTCCTGAATTGCTACTGTCATTTGTGCTGAGAAAGTGCACTTAAGGAACAACTTGGCACCATTATTTGTTATTTGATCTGGAATCTGTGAATCAGAGTAAAGCACAAGTGATAAATAGTAGAGGGTTTGCACTATTGTTTTGCTGGCAGATGAGAAATGTAGAAATTGCTTTCCTCACCGAAGTTGGGAAGTCCATTAAAAGTTGCGAGCAGATGTGTCATGATCACCCCCACACCTGCAGGAGTATGCAGACAGATGTGGTACCTTGCAGGCTCACCTGGGCTCGTGGAAAGTGTCTCCTCACACAGGTGGTGAGCAATAAGGAGTATTTTAATTGCTGGATGAGTTACTGCCAGGCATTAGCCCTAACTAGACACCCCTAGTGCTGTCGCGCACTTCACCTGCAGCTGAACTGAACTAAGAAGGAAGTCAAACTCTTTCCTATCTTTGGTATCTTCCAAGGAAGCCTATTTGCATCCTGCACCAGAAAGGCATGAACTGGCTTTTAGGGGTAAGACCCACAAGCACATGTGAAGAGTCAGTAGAACAGGCA
Source organism: Nicator chloris (assembly GCA_013400495.1). Lineage (NCBI taxonomy): Eukaryota > Metazoa > Chordata > Aves > Passeriformes > Pycnonotidae > Nicator > Nicator chloris. Next base: position 169,244 of record WAAE01011541.1, on the reverse strand, counting down.
GAGCTACACTTTTAGCAGCATACCTTAAAATAGTTGACTTTGCCACACTGGTGCAACCATGGCTTTTGGTAGTATGCCTGTGTTCTGGACATGCAGGAGGATGCACTCACATGTCTTTCCATTTTCTGTACTGTTCATTATATTACAGAGATACTCATTTAGAAGTAATCTGTACATGTTGGCAAGGAACTACTTCTGCCAGTAGTGCCAATTCACTCCTCTAAATGGAGCAAATGGAGCATAGGTTCTCTCTGCTTGAGATGGATTGCCTGAGAACTTTATTGGCAAACCTATCAGATGAGGACACTATGGGAATGCCTCCCTTTGGGCAAATGGGTCATGATTTTAAAGAGGAGTACTATAGAATACTTAAGAGGTTTTTGTACCACTAAACCACTCATTATTTACTATTCCAGACTATTTTTTCTTAAAGAATTTAACTGCATAATGTTTGCTGCTAATGCTGAACTCCCATTTTAATTCAAGTATTTTACAAAACTTTTCCCCATGATTATTTGCTCATTAATGCAGGTAAGTTCTGAAATATTTTTTTTATTCTTGATGCATTTGCTAAAACTGGAATCACATGCTTTTATCAACTCTTGAATTGTTACAGTTTGGAGAGAAGACACTGTTAACTTGAACTTTGCAACATTTGACTGTGAGCTTTACCTATTATATCAATAGTAGTTTGAGTCATTGGTTTCTGCCTGCGGCAAAACTCTCTTAGGGAGTGAATGTGGATTTGCTTAGGTAAAACCTGTGAGATTTTTCTATACTTGAAAAAGAATACAACTAGAGAGATTATTGTTTAGAAGGACAAACTGCTTTCAAAAAGCATAGCTAATATTACAGGAAAAAGGCAGCATAGCAGGTACTCATGTCTGAATAACTCTTTTAAAACTTAAGAAGATTTAAGAAGAATTCTTAATTAAGAATTGCTAAGAATTAATTAAGAATAAAAAGAATTATTTTAAAAATTAGGAAGAATGATGAAAATCAATTTCACTATTTTTGAGCTCCAATATTATTTACTCTTCAAAGATTTGATTTGCAGGACTTCTAATCTACTGTTGGGGGCTTGAACTGTCCAGTTGTCCTAGATGAAGGTCCTCTGTCTACTCATCAATTGCAGATGTTAATTGGCATGAGGCTCATGATACTAATTGGTTGCACAAATGACCTACATGGGGAAACAAATAGGTGAATAATATCTCCAGATCACCACTAGTGGTAAATATTGCTCTGTTAAATATTTGCATATACATGATGGAACATTGCTTGTTTGTTTTGGGATTTTGTTTGGTTGGTTGGGTTTTGCTCTCCAGAAAAACAAACAAACAAACACAAAACCAAACTCCTGCATTTGAACAAAAGTGATTGAAGGGAGACACAAAAAACTTTTTTTTTTCTTTTTTCTTTTTTCTTTTTTTTTTTTTTTTTTTTTGCTGTTTCATGACAATGCTAGCAGGAATTACTACTTTAAAAAAAATCTGCTGGTGTGTGCTTCCTGTTCCAGTTTGTTTAGTCACAAGTCTGAATTAGATCTGTCTTTTGGTTGGTTTCATTTACTATAAACAGGTCTTGTGCTTTGTTTCAATACATCAAAGACCATAGCCAGGCACAGACAGGTAATGTAAAAGGGTGTAAGAAAGTTTACAGTCTTGCTTCATTGTTTCTTTAAGCGTTCCAGACAACGGTCAGAGGGATCACGAGGAGTTTAAAAGAAGGCTTGGTTGTTGTTTCTTTGTCTATATAGACTGGTTTCTCTTTTGTTCCTTTTCTAGAAACCACATGTAACTTTAGGTCAGAAAAGCGTAAAATGTGGCACTTCTTAAACCAGTGTTACCGCTGCCTTGGGGTAACTGGATCAGGCAAAGGTGCAGGCTCCTCTCCCTGCTGTATGCTGATGCCTGCTGCTGTCCTTCAGGTGAGTACCAGAGGTTTCTTTACTTTTCAAATATCCATCCACCTGAAGGAGGCAGGTGGTTGAGAAGTGTATTTTCTCATGACTGACACTGCCCCCCCCCAAAAAAAACCAAAAAACCCAACTGTTTTAGCTCTTTAGAGATAAATGCGAATTACTCCCTCCCACAGTATTTTTAGTAAAGCTGCTCTAAAAGTTTGCTTCCTTCCAGCCCTTGCATCTCTCCAGGTTTTCTCTCTTTTTTTTTTTCTTTTCTTTTTTTTTCCTTGTTGTTGTTTTTTCGTTGAGTTTTTTTTTGGGTTTTTTTTGGTTTTTTTTTCTGTTTTTATTTTGGGGTTTGATTTTTTGTTTGTTTGTTGGGGGGGGTGCTGGTGGTGTTTTGGGGGTTTTTTATTTGTTTTGTTTTGTTTCGTTTTTAATCTGCCCTCTTAAAACAACAGGAATGCTGGCTGGCCCTCAGCCAGCCAGAACTCAGCAAGCAGGGTAAAATTTCAGTTCAGATTTACGGGAAGGTGTTGGGAGTAAAAATCTGGTTTGGTGAGTTTAAGGCAGGGAGTAGTCCAGAGACAACCTTGCTACTGTGAGTGTGGAGAGAAAGAGAGGAGGGGGGGAGGAGGATAATAAAAACCACCCAGGCTGGAGATTAGAGACCAATTTTTCCCCTGTCCGAGTTTCAGTGCGTGTTCCTGAGCTCCTGCAGCCTTATCGAGTTCGCAGGCAGAAAGCCGGGTCTGGGGTGGAAGAGCTGCGCGGTGCCGGCAAAGAGCTCAGCGCCCCGCTCAGCGCCCTGGAATGTGCAGCTTAGGGCAGGGGCGAGCAGGGGCTTTGGCTTAGCTGGTACTAATTGCAAGTTCTAGTGCTCAAAAACTCCATTAAAAAAAAAAAAAAAAGCGCACAGAAGCGAAGAGCCAAGAGAAGGGGTTAAGATTGGGAGAGCTGTTGCTCCAAGCAGCAGTGCAAGGAGTTGCTCAACTCTCATTTAGCAGCGCGGTAGGAAGGACAATGCATTAAGGTCGCTACCCCAAAACGTTGCCGTTGCTGCGAATGGTGCTGGGCGCTGAGGTGGGCTCCAGGTAGGTACCCCCGCTTTTCGGTTCGCTCTGCACTTCCTCCGTCCGTAGCTGAGGATTGGATTGTACTTACTCGTCTGTGATTGGGTTGACAATGTAAGCGACCAGAAGCTCACTCAGAAAATACATTTTAAAGTATTTTTACGGGGGAGAGGCGAACGGAGAGGACTGCAGAAGTTTTCGGTGGAGTTTGGTGACTCTTTCCAGCTGACAGATTGCTGGTGATTCTGAAAAAGATGACAGATGAGAGGCAGAGGCAGGTACTAAACAAGGACAGATTGAGAAGTGATTTGCAGATCTGAGAGTTTTAATTTAAAATATGTGTTTCTCCATGTCAAAGAAAAAGCACAGCTCGACTTCCCTAATATTTCTGGAGTCAATTTCGGAAGGAGTGTTTTGTTTTATGGCTGTTCCTTCTTTTTGAACACTTGAAATGCGGTAGTTTGTATAGACCACAGAGCCGTCGCACAAGTGACAGGGAGGTGAATCCGCTGTCTGCTAATCTATTATAGACATTAGCATAAGAATGGGATCTTATCTGTGAAAAGTTTCTGAAGACCGTTTAAAATACATGTATCCATCAGGAGGTCAAGCATCTTCTTCATGCTGAGATATGCGTGATTATCTGAGTAATACTAGGGTCTCCTTATTCATGTTAAAAAAAGTAGCAGATTTTAAAAATTTTTACAGGTAAGTTTACACAGCTCATTTCTTCTTAGGAATTTAAAATAAAACTTTGACCTAAAGCCAATCTATTATAATGGTTAAAGATGGGCTGGGACCTTGCAGGAAGCAAAATCCCTACTAAATTTTATCGGCTCAACCGAGCTGACCTGGCAGAAGGCAGGCGCACTAGACGGGGCTGAAATGAGCCGCCTGAGGCTAACGCAAGCCGAGTATCGGTGCGCTTGTGTGCCTCCCAGACTTTGCAAACGATAATTTGGACAAGCCTGCAATTATTCCCTACCAGTCTGGCCGAGCTCACATGATGCGGGAGGGAACCGCGCGTGTTCCGCGGGGCGGCGCGGCCCGCACGGGCGGGCTGCCAGCGCACGGCGCAGGGAGCGCTGCTGCCGGGCCCGGGGGGCCAGAGGTCGCCCGTGGTGTTAAGCGGAGCCTGGTATACAGCTGGAAAACCGGAGGGCAGCTCACACTCTCAGAGAGGAGGTGGAGACAACGCCAGGAATGGGCCGCTGCTTGGTGTCCGGCAGGCTCGCAGCTAAAGCTAACACACTGCTGTCTGCGAGATAAACGAAGAGACAAACACTCCTTTCGCACATTCGTTCTCTCTCCCGCCACTCCCCTGCATATTCCCGTCCTGAGAGGGGTTGTTCTCCCGGCTTATTTCAAAGCTGTGCATCCTGGAGAGCTGAGGGCAGCTGTTCCCATCTCCTCTCGAAGCCCGGGGAGAGCCCAGCTCCTTCTTCTGCTTTTGGGGTCTGACCTCTTCTGAGACACAGGCTCCGGGCCCTAGATGTTGTTAGGGAAATATTTGGAGTTGACTGGCATGTAAATAGCATTGCTAATAATTTTTGAGTGTCCCTGCTGCAGCTGAGGACGCAAAATCTTTGTTTGAAGTTTTAGGGAAAAAAAAAAAAAAGAATGAGCTGCTTTCAATAAGACAGACATTTTTAGAAGTTGAAAACATTGCAATAAAAATATTTAATATAAGCAGTGGAGATGGTAAAGCCTTGAGGGAATACTGATTCTATGTCAGTTTGATCTGAACCCTTGATCTTGAGTGGCCCTCACCTGGCTGGCTTCAGCAGAGCTATCCCTGGCACTGGGGTCTGCTTTTGCAGCTTCCCACATTTTGGAGTCTTGGCTTCCTCCACATGGCAGAGCCCCCTCACTTTGCTACCACTCTGTGAAATGCTACACCCTCGTCTGTGAAAGCTGTGAGAACATCTGACAGCTAGAGAAGACCAGGGGTTACCCTGGAGTGGTGTGAAAGTGCCTGTTGGGTTACCATAGGAGCCCACAGCACTGCTAGGGTGACAAATTCCAGCAGATGTTACACCACATTTATGGGTGAAACAAAAATGTAATCTTACCTTTTCATTCAAATGGCCCTGATCATCTGTGTGCAGTTTCCTGAACCAATATTGCTCTGATTTACTGAGAAATTTAACAGGGGAAATGTGCTCTTTGTGAAGAAACATTGCCAGATCCTGTTCCTGTTAAAAAAAGAAATCAAGGATGAACATAAAGGTGAACATAAAGATAAGGTTTACTCTCAGCAAGGAAGCAGATTAACATATTAACTATAAAGAGACTATCTCTGTGCCTGTATATGGCTGTATGTAGTTGCCTCTATTGTCATGAAGTTGAAATCTCCCAATTACTGATGACTTATACGAACAAATCCTTCCTTATATTGTAGTCACTTTGAAATTTGTTTCATAAGGGGATTTTTAGGTGCAAATTTCAAGTTTGTAGAATGGATCCGATGAACAGGATATTTTTGTCTGCTCCCTTAGCAGAGGGAGGGACTGACCTTTATCTTTCCAGTATGAGGCCTAAAATAATATTTCTTTCTGCTGTAGTAATTTTTTTTCAATAAAATGCTTCTGGGTACACCTAGCTCTTGCCAAGATCAGGAACATCTCAGTAGCCTTGCTGAGACAATGCAGGCTTTGTATAGCTATGGCTGGTAGGGCTTTGGTGACACAGTAAACTCAACAGAGGAAAGCAACTTTTTAGTAACTGCAAAGCTGACTACCTGATACTTGAGGGCATTCTTGTCCTTTCCAGGCTCTCATTTGCCCTGATCCCAAGTAAGATTTTATTTGAAAAGAAGAAAGAGGTTTCTGATATTTTTAAAGTGCGTTTTACAAAATATTCGTAAAGTCTGGATGTTATCTTTTTGCTTAGATAGGTCATACAGCTGAGACTGAGTCAGCACAGATGGGCTTCTTTGCCCTGAGATGGAAAGAAACTACAAAGGCATGAGAATTCTCAACCAATAATAATGTGACCACAGTAACTTTCATGTATTTCCAAAGGGGGAACAGCTTAACCAGCCACTAACAGCTGAGGTGCTTTCTGTCCTATTTGCCAATGTGAGAGCCATTGGGAGGTTTACTCTGGAGAAGCAATACCCCAAGTGATGTAGCTCAGAGTTTGCACTCATGTTTTGGCCTTTTGAGTACCTAATGGATGGGCTGGAGTTGTGCCTTAGAAATAAGCTGAGATACTGCTTCTGCCCTTTTGTCTTTTATCAGAGAAATTTAGGAAGCTCCACCACAAGTCAGGGTGTAGGCTGAGTTTCAGCAAGCCGAGCTCCCAGTAGCGTTCAAGATGTCATTTATGACTGCTGTGTCACAGACCTGGGATTCCTGACCTGGGTGTTTCTGCCGTGCAGACCTGCTCATACAGGCGCAGCGGAAGGGCTGTCACTGCCTTATGGGGTTTATGCACGAAATAGCTGGTGAGAGGCAAGAGATGGGACAGATGCAGGTGGAGCACAAGGCAATGGTGAAGGGTCAGCTGGGTACATAGTGAGAACAGCATGCCAGCAGACTGGCTGCTGTTGTATTATCTCAGCTGCAGGGGAGAGGTTTTAGAAGGAATTTAGGAGAGGTGAGCAAAGTTCCTCTGCAGCTGTGACCAGGGAGGTAGTCCCAGCAAGGAATTATGAAGGAAAACAGAAGGGTATATGATGGGAAGCATAAAGTGGGTGTTCATAAGCTGCAAAAGACACCTGTTTGTGCTATTCAACTGCCTGAGCAAGTATTGTGTGTAAGGACACCTTTTATTTTATTTGTTAGAAGATGGAAAGAGGATCAACAGGAGCACAGAAAATGAGTGGCACATTCAAAGCTGTGAAAATGACTCTTGAAGAAATATTTGGAAGATGAAACTAGTGGATCAAGATTGTAAGTCAACAATGGATCAAACTATGAAAGAGCAAAAAGTGATGTCACCATTAATGAACTAATGTGAGGGTGAGACTCCAGGGAAGTATTTAAGTTTTGAGGGCAGATAGAATAGCCAAAGTCTTTGACATACATGCAGAAAGCATCAACAGGTCTTAGCTGTACCTTGAAAGAAAGTCTGCCCAAATAAAAATTGTGCCCTACCTGCAAACAGAGCAGCCATGGTCACTGTGGAAAGGCGAGAAAAGAGACTTTGGGTATTCCTTGAGAGAGGGGCAGTATTAGAGACTCTGCTTTATCCACATATAGCTGGAAGTGGTGGCTGGGCTTTCAGCAGACAGTCTTTCAACCTTTCCAGCAAAAGAAACAACTGAGAGGTGTTGGTTGGGCTGGATATTATGGGGAAGAAAATCAAAGGAAATTGAAATGTAGGGAGAATTTTACAATTTAACTTGGTATAGAGACAAGGGCTAAAAGCAAAGAGAAGTCATGAAGGTTGATGGAGTGGAAATTGCAAAAAGGCTGAATGGTGGACATAATGGAGGAGGCTAATGGATGGTGCTGAATGGGACCACTTGTAGTTTGGTGCAGAAAAAACTCAGCAGTAGATAGCCTCTGGACAGTGCATGCCAGATAAACAGTCCTTTTTAATGAGGAAAAGAAAAGGATCGGGGCAGCAGAGGAGCGGAATTGGTAAAATGGACCCAGCGTGACAAAGAGGGTGATATGGGTCATCAGCATAAATCAGCAACAATAAGAAAAATGGGGAATCAAAACCCAAGGAGGAAGGTGATGGACTTGGTGAAGGGGAGGCATTTGCAGAGCTGGGAAGAGAAGGGAAGGGAGAAAATGAGAAATGAGCAATCCTTGAAAAGAGGAGGAGGAGGAAGAGGAGGAGGAGGAAGGAGATGGGGGAGGAAAAGGTCAGCTCACTGAGTCTGATCCCTGTCAGGGAAAAGCTGAGACAGAGGTGCTTCATTATGGTTTAAAAGCTGTGCTCAAGATTTCAGGACCTGTAAGGGTGAAATTATGAAGAGACTGTGGCTAACAGGTCTTTAAAGCTGGATGTTGTGCTGGGGTGACAAACAGAGGTCTGAGGTCTGAGCAGTATGCAGGGTGCAACTTTGGGAGCTCTTATGGCTGGGGAGGAAGGAAGAGCCAGAGTGGGGAAAAAACATGAAAGGCAAGGAGGGAAGATAGAGTCAAACACGATCATGCAGGCAGGGACATGTCCTCTAGATGTTTTTGAACAAAAGAGCACGTTCAACTCACCTCAATTAAATATTAACATTGTTACCATGACTTAAGGCCATGTTTCTGGCAGTAAAATTTCTGTTGACTGTGTATGCTGAAATTTCACTGGAGTTCATACACTACTATCCACATCCTAATGTGAATGTTAGCCCTCACAGGAAGCATTTCACTGTCATTAGCATTTTCATTAAAGGTAGCATTAATACGGTACCTGAAGCTCACAGGAGCATAGTCACAGGTAAAGCTGCAAGCAGACCTAGACTTAACTGGTGAGTGTATTCAAACTTGTGGGACTGCAGTATAGTCTGTGGCTCCTGAAGTTGGATTCTGCCTTTGGCTTCTTGACCTCATGAAGTAGGCAAGAAAAGACACAACTTACCTGACTTACTGAGTGCACACGTTCAATGAATGTGGAGGTGCCTCTGGCTGGATCAAGGAGATCTGAATGTGCTTGCTGTTGCTGCCATTTGTGGTGTCTTAGTCAGTGTTTACAAAGTAAATGGGATGAGTAGATACTACTGACAAAGTTGTCTGCTCACCCTGAGCACCTGGGCCAAGGGTGGCTGCAGATGTACCCAGCGGCATTGCACAACCCCAGGGCCCAGAAGCAAGCTTCAGCCCGGGCAGGGCTCAAACAGGCCACAGTTGTCCTGCATGGAAGGAAAAAAAGTGATTTTCATAGAGGATAATTGTATTGAGCAACAATAAACAAAAAGGCTTTTATGTGCTTCTTCTACATATTGAAGCCCCAAGTCTCACCTTACCTATGTGAGTCACAGGTCAGACTGTATGTGTGCAGAGTAAATCTTCCTAAGCACCACAGGGGTGGCAAGAGGTATCTGGGATGTCAGCACAGTGCCCTGCTTCCTGCGGTGTGTGATCAGTGGGAACAGGGTCTGAGACAGGCAACGGCTCCTGAACACACCTGTGTCTGTGCTGCTCTGCTCCTCTCTGCCTTGCCAGCTGGGAGCCCTCCCTGATATTTTAAGGTCTGTTCTTTGACCTGTGTTTTACCACAGGTGTTTGCAGGTCCTTGCTGGAGGTGCTGGGAAGATGTCTTCCCATGGTCACTCTTTACTTCTCTTGGAAAGCTCTTGTTTTCTGCAGGGAGTTGTCTGCAAGCTTACATTTTTGGTAAGCAGAAAGACCAACTGGCAAACGATTTTAGTTTTTAATGTTTGTTAACCTTATGAGCCTAAGTAAGAAAATTCCTATGCAAATTCCTGCACAAATTCCTGGCCATTCCCATGGCCACCTGCCTCGGGGAAAGTTTATCAGGTGCACTGTCTGGTTGATATACAGGGCACTGTATAAAACCTACAGCTCTGAGGAATGTGGACTGAACTGCCAGAAGCCCTGAGTAAATACATCAAGTATTGCTAAACTGAAGGCACTGGTGACTTTCGCATCAGAATGAGAAAAGCCCAGGGCAAGCATTTTGCTTACAGAAGAGTTTCAGGGCTTTTTTCCCCCTCCTCTATTTAGAGCATTATCTGGAGTTTCAGCAGTGGCTTTTTGATTCCTGTCATCTCCAAAAGATGGGTTTGTGGTAGTGTGCCCGTGGGAAGAGAGGCACCGTTAAAAACATCAGGGATTTGGGAGGTGTTACCAGTGATCCTGCTAGTCCCTGGGCTGTGGGGTTGTTGAGAGCAAGTTGTGGTCCATAAAACTGGCTTCCATCCCATCAGCCTTTACAAAGGAGACTGAAATCTGAGTCAAATCCTAGAATTTCCATCTGTAGATCACTGAGGTTTTGGGTTGTTTGTTTGTTTTTAAAATGAAAATATATTGTGTCTATTTATACACATATAGAAACAGCATGTGCACTATAGGTATCAACACAGATCAGTCTCAGTGCTGGATTTTTAATTCTAAAGCACTGTCAATTGCCACCTTTATCTCTGTTTTAGGGAGATGATCTTATGGGATCATTTTACCCATGTTGTCATAATTTTTTCTCTCCTCCTATATAGCAGAAATATACTCTTGAGGAGTGCCAGCAAGAGATGAGCTGTTAAAGAATATAGTACATATACAAAAGAGGTGAAGCATGAAGCAGCTCTGCCTCTGAATTTTCCAACAGATACAACAGGGTTTTTCCTAAATAAATAAGTTGTGTAAAAAATACAGGTTCTCCGAAGGAAATTTAAGCAAGATAGCTGACAATGTGGTCTACTTATGAACGGGACAGTGTAAGAAACTTAATTTTATGGAAAATGCCATGTATCTGTAAGCCTAGAAGGTTAAGTTCTCAGTAAAGCTTCATAATGCAAATCAGTTAAAGACTTCAACTCTCAGTGCATGGTGCCAGTACACAAGACATGGACTGAACAGGGGGTTTGGAAGCTGGGGTGTAAGTTTATAGTATCTTTGAGCACACCTTCGTGTTTTTAATACATAGGCAACTGTATGTTCTGTTTTTTGTTGTACTCCAAAGTAATGGAAAAGGATCCTGCTACAGTTTGGAGCATAAAGGACCTGTAATTGTGTTACCACAGGGTGGATACTAGATTATCTGTCCCCTGTGCCCTAGGAATACCCACAAATGGGTTGGACAAACCCTGTGCAGGGCTGAGGCTTGTGCAAAGAGGATTACATAAGCTTGCTAGTTGTTGTTGTTGTTATGCAAGTTGCTTTTGGAGTTCTGTGTTCAAAGCTGGCTCACTGCTTCCCCATCTTCAGAGGTTCACCTTTGCCTTCTGTCACTGGTGTCAGTTTCTGGTCCGTCCGTGCTCTCCGCATGCTCTGTGTCAGTCAGTGAGTCTGGCACTGTGGTCAGAGGTCCTGGCACAGGACATGTGCTCTGAACAGGCTTCTGTGTGCCCTGGTGCCCCACAGACACCCACTCTGCATCCTTGCAAACACTAGACAGCTGGATGTAGAGATGTTGGAACTATGGAAAAGCAAAAGGGGTGAACTCCCTTCTGGCCAATATCAGGAGCTTTGAATGACAGGCAAGGTGGATGAACCAGACTTTCCTTTTCACTGCATTTCTCCATTGTTTGAATGTGGGTTTCAGCCACTATACCAAGACACAGAAAGAGCTTCTGCCTAAGCTCTGATGAGGGGACACTGCTTTTGTCTTCTAAATCAAGCATGTAACTTGAAGAGTGTGAGATGAACATTATTTTGTTGGTCCTTCTGTAGATCCAAACCACTTATATCACATTTCCTCTTCATCTAATCTTATCTGTTTTGTGTTGCAATCCTTGCTGTGCTTCCCTATTTCCAAACCAAAGCACAATCTTTCTGAAAAAAAATCTGAAAGCTGATGCCGTTTTGAAACGTGGCCTTTTTCAAACAAAGAACATCAGGTGGTGGGTAGCATATTGGTTTGTTAATCCTTACCTGGAAAGTAACCAGTGCCAAAATCATTGCATTCTTAAAGGTCCTGCAAATGTCAATCACTATTAAATAAAGGTTTCTTCTGAGTTCACACGTACTATTGTATGCATATGTGCAACAGGGCGTAGAACAAGCCAGGCAAGAAGCAAAAAGTATACGAATTACTGGTTTTGCAGGAAAAGCACCAGTATAAAGCTTAGGAAACCTGGGTTCATGTCCCTGCCTTGCCATAGTAAATGACATGCACGAGTTAACAACGGTACAATCAAGTGGGTTTTGTGGATATCTGTTTTGTGGTTACTGGTCTCAGCTGGTATAGCTGAACATCTCATCAGATTGTGAGGTCTACTATGGCCAATCTGTGGGGAACTTCAGCAAATCTCAGGGATTTTTCTGTGTTTAGCTTATGCCTCCATTTGGATAGAGTCGGGCCATTGTGCTGTGGGAGTCCCGGGGAAGGATTAGGGAAGGTGCCAATCACAGCTGGACACCTAACCCGAACATCTGGCAGCCCCTGGGCTCCTTCCCTCAGCTCGCCTTCCTTCAGTGCCACAGCCCTGGGGTGAGGGGGACTGGGGACTCTGTGAAGCAATGGTACAAGCTGTCAAGGGATGGGGAGGGGGCACTGCCAGCAGGCTTTATCTCATGATCCAGCTGTGTCCCTGTGAAGTGAGAGGAAGGTTCTGCTGACAGAGCAGTGAGCAGCACCTGCTGTGAAACTCCAGGGACAGGGGAGAGCCAGGAGTCCTCAGGATGCTGGTGGAACAAGTCCCAGGTTTCTGCTTCAGATCACTGGTTTTGGAAAAGCAGTTTGAAATGTACTGCTAAAGTGCCTGTAGCTTTAGTGTTGATAAATAGATGTAACTGTTGTAGCCCACACCAGAAAAGAGTGTCCACACAACATAACCTTCAGAGATCTGGGGCTGTAACTGCTCCAAGTGCATGATATTTTGCATCCAAAAGTTTCTATTGTACAGGCAGATGTAAAAGGAGGAAGACAGAGCAACTGTGGGTAATAAGGATGTCCTACATTTTCTATTAGGAGACTATTTTTATTTGCTCATAACTTGCAAAGCTTTTCATTGCATGGCAAGATGCCTGAGGCCTGTGAATTGTTCTGCATTTACCTGTATAGAGGCCCAAGAGTCACTTAGCCTCAAAGTATTAGACAATTTCTGAAAATCAAAGCTGGAGGATTTGCTTTTTTTCAAACTTTTGCAACTTCTTCCTAAGGTTTCCTAAGTACTTGACCTCAAGCAGGGAAGTGGGTCTTGTGCAGGGGTCAAAGCAGGATATAAACCTTTGAAAACAGAGTTTCCATGTGTTTAGTGGAACCTTCAACTTTTAACTTCCAAGTCCCCAAACCCACTGTGGATACTGCCTATGCTCTGAGAAAAACTTGAGCCAAAGTTCTAGCATGTGCCTGCTGGGCTCTCTGCCCTGTGTTCAAGAGCAGTCTATAGGGCATCTAAAGATAAAGAAGGCAAAGAAACAGCTACTGGGCCGTGGGGCTCCCAAAGAACAGGTTGAACCTAGTGGGAAGGGAAGAGAGAGGAGAGAGACAAAGAGGCAGGAAAGGGAAGACCACTGTCTGCCTTGAAAAGCTGATGGAGAGTCAGAAGGCTGATGGAAAAGGGGATTTGATAACTCAAACAGAAATGACTGAGAAGTGGTGGCTGGGCAGGGAAACAGCACATTTGGGAGCAAGGTCTGACACGGGGGGCTGCACTCAGAGCCAGCCAGGCAGGGGTCAGGGCTAGAGACTGACAGGAGGAAGGAAATGTGGAAGTTTGAGGCACTGCTATTGGACAAGGGCAGGAGCAGAAGAAATGGCAAGTCGTCCAAGGAGAGTGGATGCAGCCCAAGCCAGAGCACTTCAGGATGTGAATCCAAGGGTTTTCACCGTTCCAACTTTCCCTCAAGAAGCTGTAAGGAGTCCCCCATTCCTGCCTCTTCTCTCTTTCTCTGCTGCTGCCCTGCCTTTGTCATTAACTGTTCCTTTGTGAAACAGAAGTCCAAGCAGTAAATATCATGTGCTACCCCTCCGGTGACACATGTATCAGTAGGATGCCTCATGATGGAATTTGGGGTTGGGTTTCAGTTTGCATGAAAAGAAAAAAACAGGGAAGCTTAGGAAACCGTGCACAGCTATATCCTACTCATAAAACATGTGAAGTGCAAAAAATATGAAGTCTGCACAATCCCAGTCTGCCTTCTGTTATATATATTATTATAGTATGATCCTGGTTTTTTGACACATTCAGTGCTGATGAGGTTTTTTGAAGGAGCCTTGCCATGTGCCACCCATAAAAATGACGGTGGACAATCGACTTTAAGTATTTTTTTTCTCCTGCTGTTTGGGATGTAAATGGTTCATGCTCTTGAATTCCTTTGCTCTGAAGAGAAATTTATTACTCTTTGGCTTTTTAGTGGTTCTCATTGCTGTAACATTTAAATACTTACAAACAGTAATGAGATAATCTGCATAACAACCATTTGATATTTATTTACTAAAAAATAGGGACACATGATATAAATTAAGAAGTTTGCCATAGTTTTGATTATACAGTTTAGGATGCCAGGGCCAGGCACAGGTGAATTTGCTTAGTTAAAGGTCATCTTCACTGAACAGTGTACTTAAGGGTAAACAAGCTCTAGCTATAGGCTTATGTCAAGCTAAGAGGTTATTTTGGGTGATCAGAAATACATGTAGACCAATAAGTTGAAGTGTTATTTCCATGTTTTCAAAATTATGCAATCATTTCTTTTTTTTTTTGCTTTAGAGTGAAATTTCATTTAGAAAATGCCACCAAATTTAACAATAGAAATGGAGTAAAGAATTCAGAAATTAAATGTTTGCCTTGAGGCAAAACAAATTGTCTCCTTTTCTTGTTTTATTTGCACTTCAGCTACTACTATAAGTCAGTCACATTGCTTGCCTCATGACTCTACTTCCCAGAAAACTTAGTTTTGCTTAAGATCCACATTTTCAAAATGCATTTCCCAAACAGTTCCCTTGCAGCTCTAAGTACTCATTGTTCCTGCAAGCAAATTGCAGTCCAGAAAATGTTCCCATCTGAAAATAAGGAACATGCCACTGGTCGTCATCAGTACAAAGCTTGGTTTAAATGACTGGGCCAGTGATACACAGGATCCACGTGCAGACCAAAGGCAGAAACCTGTAATCAAGAGCCTCTTTATTTGCCTTAGCTGTGGGTTCCCCTTTCCTGTAGTGCATCAGGTGTTGTCACCTCCACTGTCTCTGGCAGAATGGTGGGGACAGCAGCTACTGTTGGTGTCTGAGTTCAGCTTCTCTGCAGGAGAAAGGCCACCCTCTCGACTGCATGGCAAGCGAAGGAAGCCACTGTTTCCCAGGAGGGTCCAGAGTGGCGTGAGATCAAATTTGCAGCACCCACGTTCCAAGTATGAGGTGCTCCAGGGGAGCACCACATTGCACCACTCACTCCCCCATGCACAAGTCTGCAAGATCCACCCAGACCCAGGCTGGCACCTTCACTTGGTGAAACGTGAGTGAGGGCAATGGTACCACCTGTCAGGCTGGAGGGTACCCAAAGAAAGCCCTGCGATGCTTTTGTCCCTCCTGGACTGTAGAGCTGCGCTGGGGTACACCAGAAATAAGTGGCTGGAGTGGAGAGATGCCAGGCCCCTGCCACTGCATAGTCAGGGATCTGTGGGGCCAGGAGGAGAACTCACAAGTAGAGGCATCCTCATCACTAGCGGCTGACTAGGTATTGGGCTGGGAAGGGGGGATCCTGGGTTGTCATTTCTGTGCCATGGCCCCTTTCTGTGTTTTATGCCCACCCGTGCACATTCATGAGATAAAAGAGGGAGGAATGAACCATGGCTTCTCATGGGTGAGAGTCATTCACAGTCTGAACTGCGCTGGCTTCGGGGCTGGTTTGAGGGTGCAGTGGTCCCACGTGTCCCTGCTGGTCAGCTGGAGATCTGGTGAGACTGCCCAAGCAGGATAGATGACCAAAACCTTGCAGGGGGAGCCTCTTTCACTGACAGCATGGCAGCTGCAGCTGAAAAAACAGCTGAAAACATAAATGAGGCTGGTGTCCTCTGCATGGTAGGAAAGGACACGGGGGTAAAGAAGGAAAACATTATGGAAGACAAATAGGGAGGAGCGTGCTGAGGACTGGGATATTACTCATGCTAGGTGGACTAGGGTTAGACATTTCCTTGCTTGGGGAATATGTTCAGCATGGCTCTGGCCACCACAGTGCACCTCTTCTAGAGATCTGTTTATTAAAGTGGCCTGTAAAGTGGCAGAAGTCAAATGTAACACTTCACCCCATGCTGTTGGGGTGTTTTGCTCTCATTTTACTAGTGGATGACAGTTACAAGTGATAGCTGCCTGAAGTTAAGCTGTTTTCAGGTGAGAACAGGAGATTGGTCAGAGACTGAGGTGATGGGACTGTGGGCTCGGGGTTGCCCACCACACAGGGCTGTGTTTCTGCTTTGCATTTCGCCTTCAGGCAGCCTAGGGCTGAGGCAGAGCTGTACAATGGAGCTGCTTTCCCTCCCATCAAACCATCCCAAAAGCAGCTGTGACTCAAGAAAGGTGCAGGACCAGAGCATGAATGCATTACATTTCCTAGCCAGCGTGTACTGGCAAAGCTTTGGTTCTTTTTAAAGCAGAAATGGGCAACTGAGAAACACTTGTTGCACTGGGTACCACAGATACCAGAGGGAAGGCATCCCCTGGTCAACCAGCTTGAAATCCAGAGTCAGAAATGAAGCATGCAGAGCAATCTCCCTCATTCATAGCAAATGGTTGAAGATAAGGACAAAAATTCCTGTCCTGGGTGGGCTGCAACACAGCAGATCATGCTACAGCTTTCTTTGAGGTGTGAACATGTTTGTGGAAACTAATGGGCGAATGATTCACAAAGATGGAAATGAACCTCCCAAAAAATAGAAGAGTATGCACCTCTAGGGGACAAAGCAATTAAACTCTTCTCCTAACCCATGGTGGTAGCAGTACATTCTCTTTCATGCACCTTTGCTCGTGCTCATCTGCACTTTCTCTGCTCTTCTGCAAGGCCACAGGCTCTGAGGAGGACCTGCAATACCTGGTGATTGCATTGTAACACAATAGCAACTTTTCAAAAGATGCAGGACTGACATTATCATTTAATGTCTGTCCATTCCTCTGTTAATTTAATAGAACAAGCATAGAGAATGCAAACCACCCTCTTTGCATCTTCAAAGCTTTTCTGTCAGGTGTGCAGGCTGCTCCAGCTCTGTTGGCCAGATCATATTTAGTTCCTTCTTTGTGTGCTTCACCCCTGCTTTCTCACACTGACAATACTAGAGGCCATACCTGATCACCATACTAGGAAATGTATCTACTGGCCAGATTTCACCTGTCTAGGCTGTATGTAGAGTGTGCTGATACAACTAACAGGGAAAACACAGTCTGAGTTTTGTATGAGCCAAGGCAGCTTGCAGTAGTGACCATCAAGTAGCAGCTCACAGCCACCTGGGCAGTCTAAGGCTGGCAAGGAGAGCCTGTGCCTGTACAGGTCATGCCCACTTGAAACTGGTGAAAATCAGCATGTGGTTTTCTAGCTTTCAAAGCCGAATTGGTGTCAACCCCCCTGGAGATAACATGCATTATTGCTGCTGTACTTGAGCAGGGTGGGTTGGGGTTTTTTTCCCTCTGTATTCCCTCTCTATTCAGACTTTGATTTAATATTCCTTCTCTCCCTCTGTTTCGGTTGCTTTGTGTCTTAGAGCTTAGAGATTTCCTACCTTTATATTGAAAGTTTTTAATGAAGAATTTCAGCAACACTCAGAGTTACCAGTAAAAGCCTTCTGCAGATTTTGACAGAAGGAGTTATATGAAATTACTTCTAATCTCTTTATCCTTGTCACACCACTCTGCTATGCAGTAATACACCAAAGAATTTCCAGAAAGTGAAGGTTGGCCACTTACAATACCTACCCACTTGGTTGAAAAAATAATTAAAGGAATTGGGAGGTGAATTCAATCTGCAGCTTTGTTAGCTGGGGGACAAAGGAGGGGAAAACTGGGGAGAGAAGACTGGAAAAAGTAAACGTTTTCCCAGTTTAATTTTTTTTTAAATTAAAACTTGAGTTCAAACAAGCCATTTCCCTCAAAAGTATAGATCATGTTCTGAAAGTTAAAAAATGAAGTGTTTTGGTTGACTTTATCATGGCATCTATCAATGGCACGTGGTTAATCCCTGTTAGAGTGGCAAACCTGCAAAACAAATAACAGTATGTCCTTGAGTGCACCAGTTCTGTGCCTGACAGGTTTTCATTCTTCACCCCGTTGCATAATGCTGGCACGCACATCCGACACGTAGCGTATGAAACTGTCTGAGTAGGGCTTGGTCCTGCTTCCATTCAAGTCAAGGCCAATACTCTTCCAGTTCTCAGCAGAGGCAAGGTCATGGCGTGTGCTGGAGCTGACAGCAGCCCCATGGGGAAGAGAGGCAGAAATATTTTGTAATAGGTCAGCTGTCTCCTACTGCAGTCCAGTCTTACTGCACTTGTGTTAGGACTTTGCATTTGAAATCTCATGGCAACTAATGACTTTGGTCGCTTGTTTTCTCAGATTTATTTCCTTGAAAATACAAAGAAAATAGGGGAAAAAACCCCAGACATTATCTCCTTCTGAAATACACATGTACAGAAAACAACATATTGATTTTCCTGTAGTCTGTGTTTGTCAGTCTTGGCCAAGTATTGTGTGTAGGTGTAATGTGATTTAAAAAAATAAGATGAAATGTGGGTGGGACTGAAAATGCAGTTGCTGTTATTCATCTGTTTATGCCATCACCCATATGTGATCAGGCTGTGATCTTGTGCAGCAGCCTAGGAACCTACGGATTGCTTGAATCATCTTCTGCAAAAGAGCCAGGAGATCTGTTATTTAATACTTCTGCTAGATCAGCAAGATCTGTATATACTACATTTGTACTCCGTGGCTAGAGCCAGCCTCAGCCCACACATGTGATGAAACATCAGCATAGAGATCCATACCCGTACTTTTTTTCCTTATAATATGCAAGCTCATCAGGATTCCAGCTAGGATAAAAATATGTGTAAACAGCTTACATACCTACCAAAAGTGAAGATTTTGTAAAAATAAAAGTATTTGTAAGTTTGGGTCGAGTTTGCAAAACAGGCTGATCTGTATAAAAATTAAAATTCCAATTTTCAATTGTGAGCAATTTATGTGGAAATTGAAGAAACCTCCAAAGTGCTGGGGAAAAAAATTAAACTGAAATTGATTTTTTATTTGGTTGAGAAACGCAAGTAAAAGGAATTTTTCTTATTGCTGTTTCTGGGGTTAGCTTGTGATATAAAAAAACCAAGGCTGTTTCTACACCTTTAGTTTTGATATACCTCCTCAGAAGGAGTAAAAATGTGGCACTGGCGCTTGCTTGCCAAGCCATCCTCAGTTGGGTAGAGGAGGGAGTTTTCTCCATGGGAGTCCAGTCCTGAATGCTCCTTCAACTCTGTGGAAACTTACCTGTGACGTATGCAGACCATCCAAAAATCTTAGGTACAGATCCCTTATCACATTTTTTCAGGCTCAACCACATTCCTGCTTCCACAGAGAGCAGTTCTTCTAGCTGCAGGCAGTACAAACTTGCAGTGCTAATTATTTGATCATCTGCCTCAGTATTTCCAGATGTAAAAGATTTCCTTATTTTGCTTGTTAAATAAGGAGTTTGGTTTTCTATCTCAGTTCCCCATTAGAGACATCCCTCCTAGTAAATCAAAAGCGTCCAGAATCGCTCTCTGGCACAGAGGCTGGTTGCCTCCAGAGGAGGATGCTGTGTCGCCTGCCAAAACCAAATGGCTGCACCCACACTGTGTGTAAGGTACGACCCAGAGCTCACCCTAACCCTCAGTCTGTGCCCGGGAGAGTGATGATCTGCCCTCTGGTTTGGGCAACTGGTATTTAAATGACACGGGTCCAAAGGGTGTCAACTGTTCTGGGCCTGAAAAGGTGCAATTGGTTTCCATTTCAGCACCCAGGAATGCTCACTGATGTGGTTTGACTTCTCTTACTTCTGTGGAGGTAGTTCTCCCTTCCTCATTGGCACTGATCAGCTCAACAGCCTTCTTTCAGAGGCTCCAAAATCAGGTGTATACTTTTTATGTCCCCAAGCAAAGTATTTGCATTCAAATAAAAGTATAATTAGTAGTAGCAGCTTTAGCAGGTGTTCTAGAATGAGGCTGGTAGGGGTGAATGAAGCCATCAAGATAAAAACCTGGGATCCATGGGATGTCTGCCCAGGAAGGAGTGAAACAAGGCAAAATGACAGGTAGCAGCAGATGCTGATGGAGAGGGCTGCTGGCTGCTGCCGAACAGAACAGTTTCACTGGGAATAAAGTCAAGAATTTCTAAGCAAGCATAAGACATGAGTCTGTTTGCAGAGGGGGAGAAGGAGGAGTCTGGAGGCTCTAATGGCCTGGGTTTTGTGGGAGTTTTTTGTAGGCAGGAAACATTTGTTTTGCATAAATATGCTGTGGATCCAAGTTCAATTTTCCCTAATCTAGTCTTATTAGGGATGCAATTGCAAGCAGTTCCCTACTGGAAGAAGAAAACAGGTGGCTCCTGATTCCTATGAAAATGTAAAAGAAGCTGATACTTTTTAACTGAGACCCCTCTGGAAGGACAGGGTAGAAAGTGTTTGAGAGGCACTGACTTCCCACTTGTCAGCACAACAATGAGATTTGTCCAGTTTCCCAGTGTAGTAGTGGACCATCTTTCTGATCAAAGTGTGGGGTTGTGTTGTGCTTAGCCAGCTTCTGGGGCTATTTGTAGATACCTCTTTAGTCAACGGGCTCTAGTAGTAAACCTATAGAATAATAGAAAATACCTACATGTCCTTTGCAAGAAGAATACAGGAAAGGATCGAGACCAATTTTTACAAAAGCTGGTTTTGCCATCTGTATGTAGAATAAATATATTCCCGTTACGTTACAATACTGAATTCAAGGAAGCACTTTTTCTGATGGGATATACCTGTCATCTGAGACTTTTGTTTCACCTGTTAATTTTGTTATCCACTCCTTTCACCCGCGCACAGTGGGGTAACATTTTTTAAGAATTAACAGCAGCAACTTTGTTTTCTCAGTTATGTCTAGTTTAACTAACATCTAATCTTCTTAGCTCTTATACCCTCACAAACAGGGATTTGTTTGGCTAAAAACTTTTAATTAGCCCAATCACATGGAGCAGGTATTTAACAACCCCAAGGCAAACCCATTTCAGGCATCAGAGGTGTCTCACCACCAGATTGGGAGAGCTAATTCTAGGAGCCTTTTGCTGCAGGCTGCAGAACTTGAATAACAGGGTTGGTGAGCGGCTGGCACCCAGTTTTTCTACATAAGTGGGCAGCATTCTTTAATGGCAATTTGCTGGCTCCAAACAGCATTTCATGATCCTTCAGTAACCCCTCGTCTCTGCTCGCCCTCCAAGGCAGCCCTTCGGTTTGTGCTTGCACAAGTCAAGCCAGCTCTGAAGAAAGGCAAGGATCTTCTCACGGGATTGTTAAGACCTGTGAAGACCTGGCAGGTTACTGGAACAAATAAACACATAAACAGACTGACTGAGGGTAGAACCTACTGAACTTTTGATCTTAGTAATTTGAATCCAGGAGAAATACGGCTTGAGCAGTATACAGGTCCTAACCCAGGAAGCACAGGGTCACTGCTGCAGGGCAGGCAAGGCTGGGGGGAGAATGCCCACGCCAACGGGACCTGTGCTCCTGTGGCGCGTGAAATCAGTGAGAAAAGGAGTGCCTATCACAAAGCGGAAGGATGGATACTTGTGAAAAAGCAGGAACAAATGCTTGCATAATATGCTAAACATGCAATTACTAAGTTGAGACTAGCTCTGCCACAGAACCGGGGCCCTGGCTGTGCAAAGCTCACCCGTGAGCCCATCCATAAGTAATTCTCAGGTCCAAGCTGTTTCTCCAGCAGTCTCTCTCAGAGGGATCCTGGGGGGCTATGTGAAGTATTTACCAGTGCTCCTCCAGCAGGCCCCTGGGGAAACCAGAACAATATTGTGATCAGTCGAGAATGGAGGGAAAGGCTGTGAGTGGTGACTCACAGAGCTATCACTTCATTGCACTTCTACAGCAGTATTATCTTCCTCTGCTGTGTCTGTTGCCACTGGGGTGTTTTTGAAACACCCGTGTCAGTAGAAGTGATGCTGATCAAATCACCCCCACTGAGTGTGCTGCCATGGAGTTATTTCTGGTCTATACTATCTCCTTAAATTTGCCTTGGAAAATTGTTAACCATAGTAAACGTAAGTAAATAAGTGAGAAATATCAGCATATTCTATTTAAAGTTGCAGAGATGTAAGCACTCTATATGTACCACTTTCAGCCCTGAGTTTGCAATATCATGAGAGCTTTCCTAGGCATTAGCTTTAATTGATTGTCAATTAACCTGAGGTATTTGATACATTTGTCCCACCATTCTCCACATACTCGTTCCTGGCTACAGCTACTCCTCTTTAGGATGCCAGTACTTACTCTCAGGGCTGGCTGGCCTGCCTCAGCAGGGGAGAAGATGCCTGGAAGGTCTGCATAGTGAGGAGGGCAGGATATGCTTTTGGGATGCTTCACAGACCTGTGAGGAATATGACTGGCCAAGCTGATTTTTACAGATGTGGTTATGATGAGCTGCCCCTGCTGTAAATAATTAAAAATGCCCTCCTGTCCCAGTATGGGAGGTAAATTGGGTAGCCATATAGTGCACATGTAAACATGGGGTACCCTGTTTAAACATATTTGCTTGTGTTTCTAGCCAGACATAAAATCAGTTTTTAAAGCAAATTATTCTGATGAATGGATGTAAAATCAATTGAAGGTGTGTTGCCTGAAAAATATCTGCTTGATCAGGCAGGATTTCCATTCCAGCCCACTTACTGAGAGAAGTTAAAATAGCAAAAACATGGAGCATTAGAAATCATTCCTTAGGAAGTCGGCTTTTAAAAAAGTCTGCTGACTGAGCTCATCCTGAATTTTTGGATTTCAGAGGGCAACTGAAAAACTTACTCAGTAGTATCACATGCAGATATTTGCAGGTAGCAATAAATATATGAGTGTTGATGACCATTAAAAGTTCTGTTTTCTGGCTTACTTACAGCTAACTGAAAGCAAGCCATAAGGCAAACTAAAATGTGGCAGAATGATGTGATGGAAGGGAGACGTGATGTCAGGTAATATAATTAAAAGCTATTGAGTGCACCTAAGTAATGAGGGGATCTTAGCTTAATTATCCCAAACTTAATACACCAGGTAAAGCAAAATCTTTGGTACTTTGCAGAGTACCACGAAGAGAGCAATTTAGCACTCACACTCTGGCAATTAAATATTTGAGACCAGTGGCCCACACCAAGCTTTGTGTGGCTGTTGTGCTTGGTGTGCTCAATTTCCAACCAGTGGATGAGGGCTGAAGTTTTGCCACAAGGATGTGCCAAGTCCCTGAGCAACAAGAACACTTTAGTCAATTCCCTAATCCCTTGGAGAAAAAGCAGCCAAAACACATGTGATAGGTAGCCTCTGGCTAAGCAGGCTCAGACAGAGACCACCATGGGGGTTTCTTTGATTCAGGTCTGTAAAATCTAGGGTGGTGTGAAGTGGGTGGTTTGGGGTGAACTGATCACAGTGTCTCCCAATGCAAGAAGTAGTGACTGTTAGACAAAGATTTAGGAGCCATTGTCAGAATAAAAGGAGACAGCTCTTCATGCAGCAAATACTAGATTTGTGAAACTCTTTACTGAAGGGTATGACAGTTGCAGCAATTTTTTTCAGACACTCAAGGGAAGACTGGGCAAGTACTTGAAAGAGAGGTCCACCACTGGGCAGTCTAGATCAGGATGGAGGAGTCCCCTGAGCTGAAAATGGTTGGAGGCTGGGAGAAGACTTGCAGAAAAGATCAATTATGTTCATCCTATTGTTGCTATTCTTCAGGGGTCAGTTTTTCGTCACTGTTGCAGACAGGTTAATGGGCTACATGAGCCCCCAAAATCTGAAGTAATAACACTGTTCTTATATTTTTATTTGAATTGTGATCCAATTGTATATCAGTTTTCTGATGTGGAGATGAATTTAAGGTGCTCTGTTTTCACATCTGTGCCTGAGCTGGAGGGGAGAGCACTGCAAGGAGCAGTGGTGCCACCGTACCTCTGGGAAGCAGGTGGTTCTGTCAGCTACACCATGGCTATAAGTACCAGAGGCATGGGGAGACACAGGAGTAGGGCTCAGTGGTAAGGGCAGCATTGCATGACACTGTATTTTGGCTGGGGTCCAGTAAGTTGCAGGCTATGCTCGGTGAAGCCATGAGCTATAGTGCCCCGATTTATTTACACTAGGATGGTTTTTTAACCCTGTTAAACTAGCCTGACAAGATTGCCCTAGCCAAGGGGACCTCCTTCTCTGTCTCTTCCCCCCCACTTTGTCCCTCTTTTTGTGCATAAGAAGAAATGAGATCTCTGCTTTCTTTTATGAAACTAAAATAATTTTTGAAGTTTGTGGATTAACAAATTAGCCCAAGTTCTTCCTTTGTCCTCTAAATAAGTAAAGCAGACGTCACAGCAGTACAGCAAAACTTGGATTGCCCTTGTGCTTGAGAACGTATAGCAAGAAACATTGTACTCCGTAGTTTAAATTAACTTGCTTATCTTCAGACTACCAGAAGAAAAAGTATTGTTTATCCCCCTCTCTTATACTGCAGCAAAGATAAGTACTTTGTTAAAAACATCAGTGCAATTCCATTGCCTTAAAGTCTGAAGCTGTGAGGAGGGGAAGCTCTGACAAGCTGTTTCTGGCCCACTGTGTTTTGTGTGTTTATCATCTGAGTGCCAGCGTGGCAAAGTACAAGCCATATGTATTATGAAAAAAAACCCCACTCTGATATTCCTACGGCTTAGTAATTGTAAAAAACTATTGTAATAAACATTCTAAAATTTAAAAAACATAATAAATATTTTTTTATTTACAAACACTTTTTTAAAAAGGGATACTGCAGTTTTTGTACTGCACACATATATACACAAAATCATGACAATTGTGTCAAATGTGTGCACAGATGCATGTTGTCACAAGATGAGAGCTTCTTTTCTGTGGCTGCAGGGAGCTAAGGCATGTTTTTACATGGCCTTTTTTTTGACGTATGTACATATCTGTGCTGCCTGGAATACAAGCTTTCATAAAACTTTTATAAATGGTGTATGCATTATTTAGGGTTTTATATAAGCATTAACTGCTATGGCACTTCTGGGTTTTGTTTCAGAGGGGACAAAGCAACTTATTCCTGATATTAGTCACATTGCTGGAAGCTCTGCTGTGAAGCCCTCTGAAACAGCCACTACCTTGACTCTAGTGGAACTGTGCTAATTTGTTTTAATGAAGAATGCAGACTCATTAGGTTAAAAGAAGTTGTGCCAACCCATGATCTGATATCTCAGGGATGTCAGTGGATTCTGACTGACACGTGAATTTGCATGACTGAGCATGGTATTTTTCTTTAGGTTAGAAATGCAGACATTTAGCTTGCATATTTCTTCATCATCTTATTCACAAGGCAAAAAGGATCTTGGAGACACAGGTTTCTAAAAGGATGTCACCAAAATATGATAGGGCCGAAACCTCTTTGTGAGTGATTGCCACAGTCACACCTTTTCCTTCTTCACTCAACTGGAATGAAATCAATAGAAAATTAAGTTTCTAGAAATCAGCTTCCCATGAGTGTGTTTTTAATGAGGCCATGAGAATTCCTCTCACCTTCTCTGGAACATCATTTATCTTCTTTCCTTCCTTGCATATACTGCTTCACATAGGCCTCCAGGTGGCAAGGGAGAGATTTAACAGAACTAAGACAATACAACCCCCTTGCCTCCATTTCCAGTTATTATATAGAAGGAACAGAGCTCTAGGACTAAACAGACATGGATTCCCTGTGTTGGTTTATCCCATACTACACTCAAGGGATGCTAACCCAGGGCATGGGACATGTTAGACTGTTTGCTCACTAGAAATAAATTCCCTCAGAATACCCACCAGCACTTCTAATGGCTGCAGAAGTCCAGAAGCTTGCAGAGCTCCTCATAGTCAGCACCATCATGAGTAGTGCAGGGATGGAGTGAATTTTGTTTTAACAGTGGAAATTCCTTGGTGCAGTTCTGGGGTTATAAATCCATCTCTCCTTTGCTTCTCCCCTCAGAGACAGAACATCACAGGTGAGAGATCTGCACACCAAAGGAGCTGCATACTACCATTTTATTTACTGTTCCTTAACAAAGAAAGCAATCAGCAAGATGCTAACACCCAAAACATTGACTAACACACTGATGAGAATGAAGTTTCGACAAGACTTACTCCATTTTTGTGCAAAGGATCACTAAAGGCTCTGCCACGCAGTCCACAGACTGATTCACAATCTGGAATTTCAGGCTCATATACAGTGTGATCCCACAAGCTTATATTCATTGATACTCTGCCTTGTTCATGTTTATAGTGGGTTTAGCACTGCAAGAAAATAAAGATTTTCACTGATGATTTACTTAACCACAAACAAATGAAATTATATTCAACCTATCAATAAAGTGACATCAGTGAAGAACAAGAAATGGGCCCAGTAACTTGTATTCAATCAATAACTGAACCATGGCATCCATTGTAATAACATCGAAGTGTCGAACGTGCACGTGAAGAATAGCAGCAAACCCGAAACGTGCCATTTTCCCTCCCTCTGCGCTTCTATTTGTTTATTTAGATTGGCTGAGTTGCCCTCACTTGTTTGTATCGAGGAGTGACGGTGTTCCAACACGCCGTCGCCCTCCTGAGAGAGGCCTCTCGTGAAGAAACACCTCACCTTTCCCCTGCATGTGCTGGGGTTACACCTCAGCCCAGGCGGGTGCCGGGCACTCCCCTGCTCTGGCTGCTCTCCCGGCATCCTCGTGGCCATGCTGGGAGCACACCCGGGGCGGAGGGAGGATCACAGGAGATCTGCCTGGGGGCAGGCTCTCAGGTCCAGCTCTTGAACCAGTGGCCCAGCCCAGAAGTGAGCTTGCAGAGAGCAGTGAGGCTGGTCAGAGCTGGTGCCAGCTGGGAGGGCAGGCTCACGCCGGCTACGTGTTGTATCTCTGCAAAAGATTCTGCAATAGCAATTCTTACCTTGGCTCAAGCAGACTCAGTGTCCAGCAGGAGATAATCTATTTCTTCTAATGAAGCAAGTATAAGTGGCAAATAGGAAGTTTTTAGCAGCTTTGGCTGGCCCCAAACAAAACACAGCAGAGACATTGCTCATTATTGTGTTGGACCTGTTCTTGTCCTCTGCTGTACTGTGCTTTTGAGCAGTCTGGTGTCCCCACTGCCAGCCCAAGCAATGGGTGGAGGTATGGAAACACTTTTTACATGATCTGGAGCCACTTTCAATTTTAATAATTAAATAGATGAGAGCATTCTGACTTTCATTATGATGAATGGTGTTTGCGGCTGGTATGTTTTATCTGGAGACAGTATTGTCTCCAGACAATCCTCTAGTAAGAAGAAAATCCTAAGAAGTGGCCAAGACACACAGTTTCCCATCCCTACTTTTTTAACCAGTATCTGACTAATGCATGAGATCAGATAAATGGCTATCCTACCACCCAAAATGGTCACAGTAAGCTTAGTGAAACCAAACATCATTCTTAAATTTCTGACTTTAATAATTTCAGTGTTCTTCTTCAGAGCTGACTGTATATCAAAGGAGGTGAAAGCACCATGTGAAAAACAAGTGAGCTGGGATTCCTTCAAGGGAAAGGCTTAGGAAATGTACACTGTTCAGAGGATTTGAAAGCCCACAAGCATGTAGCTGTAACATGAAATACTGACTATCACTGCAGAATACTTCAGGATTATTCCAAACTACCAATCAAGTTTCAGTCTAGATTCAGGTGATAAATTGCAAAAAAAAACTAAAAAGGAAAGTACAATCAATCAGGAAAAAACCCTGCTAACAGTCTTGTAGCACTGTTCTCACACTTGGGGACAGGACACTAATGGGTTCAGAATTTGATATTTTGATGGTGATAAATTGAGTGACTTAGACTCTACCTAGCAATCTTTACTAAGGCATCTTCTAAGACCTTTCTCATAACGTAGTGATGCTTGGAGTCTTGGTAATCATTAAAATATGATTCATCATCTCCCTTCACAATGGCCTATTACATCCATTGAGGATTCTACATACCTTATTTCTAAGTGGCTGTTTTGATACAACTATTCTGTTGTTTAAAAAGAAAAAAAAAATGTAGCTTTTCATGACTGATGTGCAGTACCATAAAAAAGACCCAGCTGGGAGTTGACAACACAGGCAAAATTTCAGTGCTCTTCAATATCCTTGTGGAACAAATGGAGTTGTGTTGAATCAAATAATTTCAAGTGTTTAAATCCTCACTGCTTAGGAGACTGCTTTGAAAGCAAAAAGCCAAAGAGATCACTCTCAGCAAATTTGCAGATGGTGCCAAGCTGAGTCATGCAGTTCATAGGCCTGAGGGATGAGATGCCATCCCTGGGGACCGGAATGAGCTCGAGAACAGGGCCCAAGAGAACATCATGAGGCACAATGAGGCTAAGTGCAAGTACTGCACCTGGCTAAGGGAGCCCCTGGTATCCAGACAGGTTGGGGGATGAAGGAATGGAGAATGGTTCTGTGGAGAAGGACTTGTGCGTGCTGGTGGATGAGAGGCTGGACACGAGCTGGCAATGTCTTCTCAAAGACCAGTGAGCCAACCACAGGTTGGGCTGCATCAAGAGAAATGTGGCCAACAGGCCAAGGGAGGTGATTCTCCCTCTTTAATCCAGTCCTGTGAAACCACACCTGGAGCACTGCATCCAGCTCTGGAGGTCTCAGCAGAGGAAGGACGTGGATCTGTTGGATCCAGAGGAAGGCCATGAAGATGACCAGAGGGCTGGATCACCTCTCCTATGAGGATAATCTGAGAGTTCAGGTTGTTCAGCCAGGAGAAGAAAAGGCTCTGGGGAGGTCTTATAGTACCTTCCCGTAGCTAAAGGGAGAAAGATGGGGACAGATTTTTAGCAGGGCCTGTTGCTATAGGACAAGGGTAATGGTTTAAAAGTAAAAGAGGGTAAGTAGACATAATACATCTACAGATATAATATGCAGATTAGACATAAGGAAGAAATTTTGGTGATGATGGTGGTAAAATGCTGGAACATGTTACCCAGAGAGATGTTAGATGCTTCATCCCTGCAAATGTTCAAGTTCAGGTTGGACAGCGGTCTGACTAACCTGATCAATTTGATGTATCTGTTCATTGAAGGGACTGGACTAGGTGTCCTTTAAAGGTCCTTCCAACCCAAATTATTCCATAGTTCTATAATTCTGTTATAAGATCTTGCCCTAGTACAGGTGAAGCTAAACTCAAATGCAAACTGTTGTCCTCTGAGAAGGTTTGTTCCAAGCAGAAGACTTGCAAGAACAAGCTGGTCCTGTGAGTCCATCCATCTTGTGCAAAGATTATTGAGAGCACAATGTGTAATTCCAGTTCTAATATAAATTTAGTCCAAGCCTCAAATCTGAATTGTAGCCTGCAGCTGAGCCAGACTGAGACCCAGCCAACCACAAATATCTGTGACTGTGCTTATAAGTAGACAGCACTTTTTTCACTGAAATACAAGTATAGAACAGCTCCTGGTTTCATAGTAGTGAGTAGAGCAGGGTTCTGTATGTCAGCTCTCAAAATACATTGTCTAAGATGAAATGTTATAACGTGAATTCCGCATAATCTGGTGAAAGGTTTTTAAATTCTAAAACCTTAAGCAGGAGCAAGATGAATTTTGTAATTTGGGAGTTTGAATCATAATTTTCTCACTAGCCATGCTGCTTGCCTCAGAACACCCAGACTGAAGATCAATTTGCCACTGAGCTCAGAAAATGCAACAATGTGCTTGCCAGAGTACGCATTACAGATTTGCTCTTAAATAATTTCCTTGCATGGAAAAACAAATCCACTTTCACTGTTACTGGAAGGTACAAAAAATAGAAATACCATAAAATTACTCTGGGGAACTGACAGACTGGCTAAATGCTGCAGTTTTCTGGTACAGAACATTGTGTTACTCAGCTCTCCAGCTTTCGTACAAGAGATGGGAACTCTACAAGCATGAACTATTACTGGTTGTGTGTGCATTGGGGTAAATGATATCTGGTTTTAGTCCTTACATTAAAAAAAAAAGTTTAACAACGTATTTTGTTTGCACATGTGATGTAGCTATTGTAGAGAGGGTATTGCTGGTTCTCCTAGGCGCCTTTCATATGAATACTTGTAATTAGTACGAAAATCCGCTTGAGGGTATTTTTATCATAAACAGGAAAAAGGTTCATTTTACACTTTTCCTCCTCAACCGTTCCCCCTGCAGTTCCCGCAGCTCCTGTCACCTCGGCAGCAGCCGGCCCTGCCGTCCCCAGCGCTCCCCGCTGCCTTGGCAGGGGCGCATGGCCAGCAGCAGCCGCAGCCACAGCGCCCGCCCTTTTCTGACACTGCACCACTGATTCTCAGCAAGGGTTCACAAGCTCAATCCCGGCAGCTTGCACCCAGCACTGCCTCTCTTTCCCCCCGCTGGCCAACCACCTGCAGACACGCTGCTCCCCATTGTTTTCTTCCCAAAATTTTGCACCTCAGGCTCTGTCCAGCTGCCCCGAAGAGCTCTCATTTCTCAGCACTGTGACTGTGACTCAGTGTCTCACGACCCTGTTAGCTTTCTACCTTCTCAGCCTCACTGCTTTGCTTGACCTCATGAAAGTGAGGAAAGACTTCACCGTGCACAAAAATGCTCACAAACTGATCAGATCCCCACAGGCAGTTTATTTTCTGATCTTTAAACCTCTGAGCTCTCATCACTTTGGTTTTCCCACCAGTCCCTCTTGAATAGTTTGTATTCTTCCAGCTTCACACACAAGGAATTTTGTCCCTAATATCCGTTTTAATGTGGTCAGGCTCTGTTGCACTGTCCCCTCTGACCCTTTTCCATTTCTCTCTCAAGATATGGACTCCATTTCCTCAACTTTTGAGCAGTGTGGCTTCCAGCACCCCGTACAGTGGTGCCAGATGTGCGGCTTGAAAGCACACTACCCACCAATTCTTCCTTCACCCAGGGACTAGATGTCCTTTTGATTATGTTCTTCCAGTACACCACTTTACCTGACTCACAGGCACTCCTTCAGAGCTATCATTTGTACATCCTGTATTTACTGCTTCCTCTTTCCAATTCAAGCCTCATTTTCTCCCTTCTCACAAGCATTACTGTCTCATCACCTGTCTCTCCAAAACAACGTACTTCACTCCAGCAGCTGGGTTGCCCCATCCTATTTTTTCCCTTCAGAAACATTGGATTTCCTCTTATCTCTTCTACCCACAAGACGCCTTCCAGCTCTATCCCAGCTTCCTCTGCATCTATCACTCGCCCTGTAAGCAGTTCCCAATATCCTGTTCCTCCTGAACCATGTCTGTTAATCTCCATGATTTTCTCTTAACTTCCTTTCAGACAGTTATCAAGTCACTCACTCTATCCTTGGCATCCTCAACTAACTCATGTTTTTGTGGCAACCCAGCTATCTCCAGCTGTGTCTCAGCCATTCTGCTATTTCTAGGCAGGAACTCTTCATTGGGTTCCACCAAAAGAGAGAAGGGAGAGGCAGCCAGACACCTCTTACAGGCAGATGATAGGAAAACCGCAAAGAGAGAGGTCCACTCTGTGAGTCCAACCTTCAGACCTTCATCCCCCTCATCTACAAATGTTTTTTCTTGTGCCTTGAATTTGGTGATGAGGTGGACGCGCTGTAAGAGGCATCTTAGTACTGAAGCTTTGGGACGTTCTGGGCTGCATGGAGATAATTAATAATATCTTCCAAATACATAAGTACAGTCCTCAGGAACTGGCCTCACAGAGATCTGTATCAATATCTCCTCTGAGATTTTGAGTAAAGCAAAAAAGAATAAAAATATTTCCTTCATCATCTTGGCAGTATGTTCTGGAAAGGCTGATTCAGACCCATTCTCTTCCATTCAGCTATAAAATCTGTGTATGTACTATCTTCTTAAGTGTTATTTTAAATTAGAAACATTATTTATCTCCTGGGGTTCATTCAAGGCAACTAGCTGTACTTGTGGAGTCTAATGAAGGTGCTTCATGTCATCAAATGTTAGGAACTGAATTTGAGAGCAAATATTTGCCCAAATTTAACGTAAGGTGCTAAGGACAGTGTAAGAAGAATGCTCAATGCTAAAATGGCTACAGGCTAGTTTCAGTTCCAATGTTAATGCCCAAGAAAGTAGACGTAAGGTATTGTTAGCAACACATGTATTCTCTTTCATTAGAAATTCTAACTTTTTAGAGCTCCACATATCCAGTCAGCTCTTACAAAGCATTTTAAAACCTAATGTATCTTGACATAAGAATATATAATAAATAAATTTATGTCGTGGTCCCTACACACCAATGCCCCATAGACACTGCTACCTGCAGCCAGTGCCATCCCAAAGGCTGCCAGGGCAGGTGTGCCTGCCAGGCAGTCCTGGTGCCTCAGGCACTCCTGAAGGGATCTCCTCCCAGACCTGTCCATTTGCTCCTCTGCACCTGGTCTACACAACTGGATACAAGGGCCCAGGGATAAGATGAGGACATTGTTAAAGCATCCAGACCACAAATACCCCTCCCAGCTGTCCAGTGAGGATCCCAAATCAGCATCAGCAAAGCTTGAGCCTGAGATTCTCCCTGTTTACATAAAATTGTCCCATCAGCGAATCCCAGAAGCAGATTAATGCAGAGACTTTTGCATTAAAATCAAACCCATAGGGTATGTACGTCCCTGATTTTAAAATATCAAGTTTCCCAGATCCTTTCCTAAGAGTGACTGTGGGTGGCATCACAAAATGCAGCAATACATGTAGAAGTGGTTTAACAGCTGTGTGTTCAGAAGAAGGGAATATTTTGAAATATTTGTCCACAGTGTGAAGTTGCCAAATCACTAGTGTAGTGTGGTCTTACAAAACAAGATAGATTTAAAATGGGCAATACTCCCTGAAAGCTTTGGATTATAATGTTTTGAAATACTACTTTTGAAAAAAAAAAGTTGCAAATACAGGAGTGAACAAGAAAGGTGGGATATGTTGGTTTGCTTTTTTTAAAAAAGCCTCTTTTTTAGGATGTTTTCTAGCCTGACATGATTTTGTATCAGTGTTGTCCATTCTTTGAAGGCAGCCCTACAGAAACTACTTGCAATGTTCCTTCCCATCAACATTTGGTTTCTCTGTGAATCATGAGCAAGTTTTCTTACATATCTTGTGTATTTTGCAAGGTCTACTCCCTCTAAGGGAATAGTGATGACTGAAACTTCTATCCAGTGAGACCACAAGCCAAACAGCTCTGGGATCAGGTAGCAGCAATGTTTCAGTTTCCTTAACATCTCTTTTATCATCCAGAGGAATACCTTGTCAAGTGCTGAGGACTCTTCTCCAATAGATGAATATGTACAGGGCATTTTGCTCTGAAAGCTCAGCGCAAGATACTAAATTATGGACCAAAAGGATGAGTAGGTATGGCAGGACTGTAGATCTTGCACTGCTGGCGTGTCCAGGTAGGATTTCCAAGAGCCCAGACACCTGGTCAAACCCACAGCTGGAGAGGTGTCCTCATGAATGCAGCATTCAGGCCACTGTTGAAAGAGTGCTCTCAATTCATACTTCAGGTCTCTGCTGTTTTACTGTGATAAAGATCTTCCACAGCTCACAGCAATTATTTTTACCCTCCCACCTGTTTTTTAGCAGCAGGTAGTTGCTAGTCCTTCTGCTCCAGAGTAGGGGATGTAGCTCCTGTCGGAGGAGATCAATGATATACCAGTAGTTCCTGGGGAGATGGTTTCAACACGTTGCTTAGGGATGGGTCTAAACATATTCCTAATAGCCCCATGTGCTCAGATGCAGGTTCTTTACTGGGAATGGAAAGTTTTCAAAGCCTCCGCAGTAGCCCCTCTGGATCTGTCTGTACTCTTTTCCAAAGCAAGTGTTGCCCTGCAGGATGAAATACAAATGCATCTGTTGAAAGAGAACTGGAACAAAATTAAACCCTATTTAAGATTCACAGAAATTTCCCCTCTGTTACCTGATACCCATGTTTTAGCTTTGTTGTTTGGTCTCTGTGTTGTTAAGGTTGTTAACAATTTGTAAGTAAATTGGTGTTTCATTGAAAGACCTTTGTGAATTTTAGGTGCTTTCTCTCTTCTAATATCCCTATGTATTAGTTCCTCCCAAGCCAGTATGAAGTTATACAATGTCTGTATTAAATTAATGTTTGACTTTACAGCCTGTATGCTGTCCAACCCAGCACCTCCTCCATTCGCAGTAAGTAAATATGCAAGTGTTACATTGCCCTTGAAACCTGTGCTCTGTGACAAAGGTGTGCTGAAAAGAGACTGATATGCCAGGTCTCCATGGGCCCCAGCCCTTCTGTGAGCCGTGTGTTAATCTGAAGCCCACCCCCAGTGACCTGCAAGAGCATGGTGCAGTACACTTCGGACCAGGTGACACCAGGGCAGACTTGGCCTCCTCAGAAGCAACCACCTCTCTCTGAGCCCTGTGCAAACCTCATCTCTGAGAGAGGAAAATGTGTGAATAACAGACTGAGTTTTCTCAAGGTGATGGCTATACAGGGAAGGCTTTTTTTTTTTACTTCTTGTGCAACAGTGAAAAAAAAGGTTGGTTTCTGTTGCTTTATATCAGCTAATCTACAAGGGCAGATTTTGGGGGAGGACCCATCAAGCCTTCCACCGCTCTATTTGCCCAGGACATGATACAACTTTCGATGTGCTGTAGTAGAGCCATCGTTTTTCTGTGGTAGCTATACCTGGCAGCTACAACTGATAACTGAGTTTCTTCAAAGTCCTCTGGCGTCGAAGTGTCAATACTACACACTATTTGACTCTCTTAGGCTTGTACCAGGCTAACATGATTTGTAGAAGTGTTAGCACTGTGGAAAATTGAGCATTTGTACAACATTCCCATAAAAAGCAGTAACCTTGTCTATGCTGCCAGGCAAACTAAATTTGAGCTGGCTCCATAACCCAAGTACCAGTGTGCTGCTCTTCTACTTCCAACTCTCACCACTGCACCCTCAGTTTTCAACTTGCCAAAGACCAGACAATGACATGGAACACAGCAGTGACAAAAACTATATCTGACAAAGATGTGTGGCCAGGTCTTCTACAGAGTCTTCTGCTGAAATGCTATTGCAACCAGGAAACATCAAACTGGTAAAAGCAAATCTTTTCACAGAAACATGGTCTTTTCCAACCAGGTTTTGTTGGGAAAATCTGAGAGATCTTGAATGGGCTCCTTATCCAAACTGAAGAGAGAAACAGCTCGGCTGGACCTCCTCCCTTGCCTATCTAGTGCACCTCTCTGAGAGCAGCATTCGTTACCAGGTGAAGCAAGACTGTCATGAGAAGTTCCTGCTCCCTGAATCTGGTTAGACAGGGTCTTAAGCCCAGATAAGCTTTTATTTTCAGATAAATCCCCTCCTTCTGCCTGGGGGTCTCAGAGGTGACAGACACAGCTGAGACTCCAAGCAGCTCTGTGGAATACCAGGGTGTTCTTACTTCTACTGGGATATCAGCAAGGCACAAAGAGGCTAACATGATGTGGCTTACAAGCCTGAGAAATTGGCAGAAGAAGATGGGTCTCTCCCTCCCCTGCACAATTATCACACTTCCTCACAGGTTGGGAGCAGATGCTGTAAAGCAGCTGTGAGGGATTTTCATCCAGAGGGTATACAAATTGATGTTGGGAATTCATGAGGTTTATGCAAAAGATACTGATCAGTCTTGCAGGTTGTCCTACAGCAGCAGGATTGCGTCTAGCAGCTATAGGCAAGTCCATATGCCTTTTCTAATCATGCCAGCATCCTGCCCATTCCCAGTAAAGAGCCATCCTAGCAGGCAGTCACAGGCTGCTGCCATGGTGGCATAGTACCAAATACATGAGACATGCCCCTTCTGCCTCTCCTTTTCCAAGCAAAAGGGGAGGAGAGGTGAATGCAGACTAGCAGAAGGGAGCAACACACCTGAAAACACACAGAGCAGATGGACCTCGGAGAGCTGAGCAGACTTTTGTGTGCTGGGCACACTTGGCATGTGGTATATAGGCTGTAGCCACAGGGCTTGTGTTGCTGCAGCAAGTGGCCATGCATGAGCCCCTGCAGGCTTGCCCTGGGCCCTGAGGAGTCCTGGCTCAGGGAAGGCACTCCCAATTCCAGTGACAGATCTGCTTGAGTCAAGCCACAACCCACTGCTGAAGCAACGGTGTCACATGTGAGTGCAAGCTGTTGAGCTGGATGGAGTTGTGCTGCTGGCCACCTGTGAACACACGCACAGCAGTGTACCCAGCAGGCAGAGAGGGCCTCTCCAACCTGACTGGACTCAGCTGGTGTCCCTCAGCCCAGCATCACTGGGTGTGGACATCCCCAACCCTGTGCAAGGCTAGACAAGATCCAGATCAACAGCAACCCCGTCATAATGGACCTCATTACAGTGATCATTGTTGCACCATGTGGCAGATCTTACCAGCTAATCTGACTAGCTGGAGCAGCTGTGGTGTAGATTTTCTCCTTAAACATGTACATTAAAATATGTGCTGTTCAAGTTTGGGATCCAAATTAGACAAAATTAATTGTCCTTCCCCAAACCAGGATTGAAATCCCATGACAGACAAGGCAGTATCACAAAACCAGAACACACAACGTAGCCTAGATTTTCCCATTGTTCCTCCATGAGCAAACATCTGTGTACCAGGTCCAGAAAATGTCTCCCACGCTGGGAGCAGCCACTCCATGTTGAGTCCCAACCTCTGGGTACTCCCCAAGTCCAGCAGCTACCCTTTCCTCCTCGGGGAGCAGCAGTGTCACCTTATCAGTGCTGTGCTCAGCTGCCAGCCCATTTCGTCTGCCCTCTGTTTGTAATTGTTAACTTCCTGAGAACAGGAAATCTTCTGTTTACCACAGGTAGAGCTTTAACTCTGAGGCACTCCTGAAAAGCCAAGACACAGGACTAGAGCAGGGTGTTGCAGAGTGCTTTGGCCATTTCTTTTCCCTGTCTTCGTGTTTAGGCTCCCTTTGCATTATTTCATCATGCAGTTCAGAGCTTTTTGTTACCATTTTGGAGTTTTAGCTGTCATTTGAATGAGCGCTATCTTACGCTAAAGATTCACTGGGAAATTTATGTACTCCCACAAATTAAGCGTTCCTTCTCAGCTCTCAGCAAGGCACGCCTAGGCTTGCCTGCAACCTTAGAACAATACGGACGAAAGTTATCATGACTTACCTGCCACAAATTATCTATTAATAGCAACACTGTTTTTACCCTTCGTGACACGCTTTCCTAGATCCCCCTCTTAGCACGTTTCCCTTTTCCTGGGAGCTTCGTTTTCCCTGCGGAGAACAGGGCAGGTAGAAGAGGAGCGACCTTCGCAGCACTGGCTCTGCCCCCGTGGCCCCGGCACTGCCTTCTCCCACAGATGTTTGCCGGGAGGGTGGGACACGGGCTGTGCCTGGTAAAACATTGACCAGCGCCGGCAGACGAGGCGGTGGCAGCGCAGGGCTGCCCGGGCAGGCAGGCAGCGAGAGCCCAGCGGTAGCCAGCGCCCACGGGAACACTCCAGCTTCTCCCCAGGTACCGCGTTCCACTTTCATTTTCCCAGCCTTGAAAGGCAGAAGGGCAATGGTGCTGGGTTATGGGGTTTGCCAAAGCTTGTCTCCCTGGAAGTGGGAAGAGGAGGCAGCCTTGTTATTTTGCAGTTTGCTTTTATCAGCTGTAGTTGGCTGAATGGTGTCATCCAGAGCTTGGGTTGATTAACTCATGCTTGATTAGCCAGGTGTTTGGATTTTGTTGTGTCTTCAAATAAACAAAAGTAGTACATGATTGCATTTGAAAACTTCTTTGTCTTCTGATAAAACTCAAACCTGGCTTCTGCTCGTCTTCTAACTGAAGAGTAGGAGCAAGAGTCAGAGATTTTAATGAAAATGTGTAATCCAATTATTGCAACAGGGATGTGGGTAGTTACTCATGCTGAAAAATACTTGGTGATTTTTGCCCAAGCTTTGCAAAAATAGGCAAAGTGACTAATTTTTTCAAGATTATTCTCATGTTCCTTGGAACATGGAACATGGACAGCAGACACAGAAAGAATACCAGGATTTAAGTTCCTGGTATGCATATGCCACTCAGAGAGGTGAAGATGAATAGATTCAAATAATTGTTTCAGTTTTGCTCAGTGACTGAAAGTTTCTGCCCGCCAGTGGAAACTGACTCATTCATGCAGGAATCATCTTCCATGTGTGCTTTGCTGATCTGGATGTGTCTTTATAAAAAAAAATTACTTTTTACACTCCAGGCAACTGTCAAATAATCCTGAAGAGGGCTCAGTGTGAAGTGAATGACATGTTGTCTGTATTCATGATTTATTGTCAGTATGTTTTGTGTGCTAAACAAAATGCAAGAGATTTTTTTTTAAAGAAGAACCTGTTGCTTCCAGTTTATCAGTGTCTGGCCCTAGCTCAATGCTTGCTTCATGTTTAAATCCTCCCTGATGTGACAGAGATTTTCTTGATGTGTTTGCTAACTCTGCTTGCAGATGACATGATACTTATGCTCAGTACATGCTCCGTGGTGTTAAGTTGTAGTGAAGTGTGGTAACACATTTACTTTATTAAAAATAGTCTAAGTGTGGCTCCAACTCTTAAAAGTACTAAAAGTCCTAGAGCAAAGTGTAAGGAAAGGTTGCTGGAGAAAAAACAACTGGATTCCCACAAATGGCTGCTTTAGAGGACTGAAATAGGATTCAATAAAAATTTTGGTAAAGGCTGCATCATAGTTTCAGTCTGTTGGTGAATTTGTAGACATAAAGCATGACTATGATTAAAACCTGTGATTTTCATCTGTGTCACTGTTGTGAGATTCTTGCCCTCTCCTCCCAGGAACAGTATATGACAGTAAATTGTATATTCCAGTATCTGACAGTAAATTGGACTGATGTAAAAGTTGCTTTTGCAAAACAAAAAAGTGGTAGAATCTTATCTGAGAGTTCACAGAGATTGAATTTTTAAAAATAAATATCTAAAACAAAAGACAGTGATGACAAAATTGTCTGTTTTCACACAAAGATAGGGTTCTAGCTGGTGACTATAAGTGAGATAACTTGGCTTCAGTGGAAGGAATAAGGCTGTTGACAAA
Source organism: Nicator chloris (assembly GCA_013400495.1). Lineage (NCBI taxonomy): Eukaryota > Metazoa > Chordata > Aves > Passeriformes > Pycnonotidae > Nicator > Nicator chloris. Next base: position 130,452 of record WAAE01011541.1, on the reverse strand, counting down.
ATCTGTTCTGTCTAAGTCCTGTTTGAGACAGCTTTCAGGATAAGGGAGCTATAACAATCTGTAAATTATGAACAATTTAAATTGTTTCAGTAAATAGTAACGTATCATTGTATGCTAAAATGAAGCAAACTGGTTTCATCCCCTGTGCTTGGTTTTCAGCACAGCTGTTTACCAAGTTTCAGTTGGTTGAACCTGTGTACATAGACTGAAAGGATCAGGGCTGTGCAGAGATCACGAGGACAATCTGGTCGGCAAAATCTTTTTCTGGATATACGAGGCAAAAAAGACTGAGACTAGTGTTTAGACTGGGCTACTTACAGAGCTGCTAGTTAAAAACAAGTCTCTCTTCACCCTGAAAGGCAGGTCCTGTGACACAGGCATTAATGCTAAACGTACATGAAATAAAATATCCTGGATCCCACAGAGTTCACATAGTGATGATATTTTAAATTTCCAATTTATATTTGAACTCGAAATTACCATATTGAAGGGGTATATTAAATGGGAATGATCTCTTCAAGAGGATACTTTGGGAGTGATGCTCTCAATGTAAGGGCCAGATATTCAAATGGCAAAAAAAGAAACCCTGCCAAACAAAAACCCTCATGCAACCAGGATTGCAGAACGGGCATTGCAAAACTCTGCTCTCTCCTCCCGGGAAAGTGTCAGGATTTCCCAGCTTGCCCATGCTTGCCAGGGCCCCACAAGGTGAGCAGTGCCCTTTGGAGGCTGGAATAGCCTCAGTCCCTGCTCTGTGTGGGTGAGTGACAGGGCTGTCACTGGGAGGGTGCCAAGAGGAGCATCTGGGCCCTGTTTTCAGTGACCTCCTGCACTGGAGCACTCATTCCAGCAGCTTACATTTGCTTACTGTACTTGTTTGTGTAGCAGCTATCACACCACTGGTGAGATTCCCCATTACAAAGACGCTGACAACAAATCACCTCAATCAGATGGGTAACTTGTGTCTTGCTGTGCTGGACCTCTTTGTTTAAGAGCCTACCCCAAATAAGAACTTTGTAGTTATTATTTTTTCCCCCTGACAGCCACATGGCAGCTGATTACAGCCATTACAGCTTTGGGCTTGAGGCAGAAGAGCAAGAGCTCTGCAGTCTCAGGCAGAAGACTCATTTCTTCTATGAAGAAAAGCTACTGGCTTTTCTTTCTAAATACTGGACAATCTTTTCTATAGAAGTCTACTTGTATACCACCCACATGACCAGAAAAACTCTTTATGTCACTGTAGGAGCAATTTAAAACACTGGCATTTCAGTAATTTATTTCTTAAGGCAGAAGTGTAAATCTTACTCAGGGACACTTTCTTTTCTAGGAGTAAGTGTTTTCTAAGGGAAGCTGTTCACTTTTTCAAAGCCAGCTGAAGAAGCATATTTTTGAGGCAATAAGCTGACTATCCTCTTTCTATTGCAGTGAATGATATTATCAGGTAAAATGCAAACATTAAAAGACAGTGATTAGAGACAAGCAAACATACCTTTGCACATTTCTAGCTGAGCAGAAGTACTAGTGATCCACTGAAACTCCAGCTTTTCAATTTTGTTAAAATAACACAAAGTTAACCTATCAATTGCAGCTGAATGTGAAATATAATTTCCATTAAAGGAAGTAACTTTAATTATTTTAATTACAAGTATTATTTTGTGCTGCATGCATGTATATGTGGTTCCCAATGGTGCCAAAGAGAAATGAGTGCTTAGATCTTGGTTTAGTTTTTCCTGCTTTGCAATGTGCGCTTTCACTGTTAATATTTCTTTATGCAATTTGTGCTTCCTGTAATAACTTTCAGAACTTTTATTTCCTCAGAAATCAGATGTTGCACAGATCAGAGTGCAGGATATAGTTGATGATTAAGCATTTCTATCCAGATGAATGGCAGTTCTGCCTTCCCCTCCCTGGTGCTGGGTCACAATGTTTCCCTTTAATTCCAGCATTAAACAACTGTCAATATCAAACACCATTTGCTTGCACATTTTGAAGGCAGAAGTAATAACAAATAATTGTGCATAGATGTTTTTTAATGGCTGAACTAAACAAAGGCTTACTTCTCATACCCCAGTATTCTGACTCACAGATTTACCACTCTTCTTCCCTGCAACTCCCAGGCTATAAGAGTGAAAAGCAAAAAGACACTGAGCAAAAGTGCCATAGTGCCATTGAACCTTTGCATTTTGAAAGAAAGAAGTTTGAGAGGTCATCAGATTGTATCTCTTACATCTAATGAGTATTTGGATTAAAAATGAAAATGCCTTGTTCAAACCAAATCTTTTTGGTTTTCAAGTGAAGAGTTAGCCTCTACCAACTTCTCATCCCTTTTGAAGAACTGCAGAAAACAGTCATTATTCCAGTCCTTCCTACCTCCTGCAAAGATATTATCAGGCAAAATGCTGTGGTACTATAGCAGCAATGTAGTTTTTAATGGTCTCCAGGAAAATGGCGCATCTTGCTCTTATCTTCTTTCCTCTGGGAGGTCTCTGTTACTGCAGCTCAAGCAGCCCCCTCAACAGCCCTTGAACAAACTGTTAGCTGGGATCATGCTAAGCTTTACTGAACAGAATACTTTCACCTGAAAAATTTGGGATGCTTTAAAAGGAACATGGCTATGTAAACATTCTGTAATGCACAGAAACAGCTTTTGCCACCTTGGTTTATGGCACTTTTGTTAACGCTTCTCCAACTTGTGGCCACTCTGTTATGAAGCTCTTCCTTGAATGGTTCCCAGAGATGATCAAACCACACCTGCAGCTAGCTCTTTGTGGGCAGACAACTTTATAAACCCGAAACTAAGGACTTGACAATAGAAAATTAATGAATAGGCATCTTCAGGATGAATTTAACAGGATTACTTGGTCTGTTGGTGTTAATCAGTGGGAATAATAGATAAAAACTTGATTCTGCAAACCCTCCTCTATCTGGCAGCAGGTTTATACTTGCCAAATTTATCCTGGGAACCTGCATTGCAATTGCATCCTACATACTGAAGGGTCTATGCTTATGAGTAAATCTGAAAGAGCAATGCCTGCCTGGGTCATTATAAGGACATAACATCAAGGATAGATCCTGATGGATTTCCAGGGAAAAACAGGCTGTATGTGCCTATGGACCCCATTCCATATATTCCTATATTTTCATCTGCACAACATTTGTATTAAAACTTCTTGTCAATCAGTATAGAAGGGCAAAGCTTAGCTCTGTGTCAGCAGTCAGGTGGGAATCTCTCAGCAGAGGGGACACTGTTTGAAATTGAGTGATGGTGTCGTTATCATACCACAGTGCCTGCAAAAGCAGTATCATAGGGGAGAGTGGGAGATGATCAAGCACATCTGTCCAAAGGAGCACCACTGATCCCAGAGATCTCTGTGGAGAGGACTAGATATGGTGGGGGCATGGCGGAACCCTGCTGCCCTTGGTTGAGAGCAGGCTGAAAGGCAGGAAAAGGGCTCTGGACACCTGGTATATCAGGACAACATTGAGAAAAAATTCCATGGAAGGGAGCAATGTCACAGAAAAAAACAGGGAGAGTGGTGGAAGAAGGGAGCGGGGGAGCAGTAAGATGGGCGGATGACCAGCTGCCTGGGCTTCAGAGGAGCTGCCTGTTTCAGGGGTGTATCACAGAAAGGTGTCATTTGGCTGGAAATCCAGGACTAGAGTGCTGAGGAGCAATATAAAGGGCCTAAGCAAGCCTGTCTTCTTGACAACAGGCAACAGGATCCTCCTTTTCACAATCTGGAGATAAGGGGAATGGTCAGTACATCCAGTACTGACCATTCTATTTTGACAGGCTCAACAAGCTACAGGCCTCTTCCTCAAAGCCCTGATGGGCTTTCACCCTGAACCAAAGTCAACAAAGACCCTCCTGATTGACTTTGTGTTGTGTAGTTGCTCCAATGAGGCGGAAGAAAATTTCTTTCTGATCAGCCAGAGTGGAAACTACCACTGTGATTCTCTACTACCACCATAGTTACAGATAGCCCACATTAAAGCTGGAGTCATGCACAGCTGTTGAATAAGCTACTGTTCTATATGCTAAGTTTTTCACTTGAGTACTACTCTATTTTGTGCTGCAGAATATTTTGATGTAAATGGGAAGTTAGTGTTGATGTTGGATACAAATGCTATGACTTTCACTAACTGGAATAATGTCCATGTCTGCAACTGAGCATTTCTTAAAGTGACTGCTTTCTGCACAGGTGTAAAAGATATGTTTCAATGAAGAATGTGTTTCTTTTTAGTTGGTCTTAAAAATGGCAAATGGAAAGGTGAGCAGCCCTCTGTAAATAGGAACAGGATACTCAGAGAGATTTCTTTTGAACATTGTGATGACACATCTTCCCAACAGAAGAAAAGAGGGAAGGCATGGAAATTAAATCCAGTTAAGGCATTCAGTTTATGTTCATTCAACACTGTAGGCTCTGCTCTGCTCTTCCTTTACATTTAAACAAGGAAGTTTCAATAAAAGAATTGTTGAATTACTTGGGAGTGTCTTTAGGGCAGTGTGGAAAGACAGTGAAAACAATTCTGTTCGTTAACCACAGTGGTAGGAAGTTTACGGAGACTTCTGGCTACGTGTTGGGAGATGCAGGGAGGGTCCATCCCCAACAGCACGTGTGTAGTTTTAGACACAGCGTGATTGGGTTAATGTGATGAGATTTAAACTGCTTTCACTTGCTTAGATGTTTTGCTGCATCAGGAGTCTCATTAGAGCTTTGTTTTGTGGAAAACTAAAGAACTAGGTTAAAAACAGGTCAAGAAGGAATTATCTGAAAAGATTCATAATAATCATTCTTAGTCAAATTGTAGAATTTCTGATGGACAATGACAAAACTGGTAAACATGAATTCTTCCCTCTCTTTTCTTATGGTGATGAACAGCCCTCTTAAGCTCCCACCTGATGAAGTGAAGGGACTCTGTGCCAGCACCACATAACAGAACTTCATGGTGCAGATCTCCATTAGCCCTGGGTATGTAGGACACTGCCGCGACCTCACTAGACTTTGTGTCCAGAGTCCATGGTTGCTCTCCTTGGCAAGTTATTAACTGGCACTTAGTTTTATAATTGTGTTGAACTTTGAGGCCTGATTGTTTTGTTCTTGAATATACCATAAATGTATGTTTAAAAAAAAAAGGCGGGGGGGGAGGTTATTCTTAACAAGTCAGATTTTTTCAGGTTTTTTAGGAAGTAAATTTTTGGAATAGAGTTGTGCTAACATACCAAGCTATGTGAGATAGGATCTGTGTCTTCTCTCTCTCTCTCTCTCTCTCTTCTTTTTTTTCTCTTCTTTTTTTTTTCCTGCTTGTCCAATCCAGTTCCAGGGATTTTGCTGTTTTGTTTAAACTCCAGAGTTGTAATTATGTAAATTACTTAATGTTATATTTCTGTGAGTGAACTGCAAGCAATTTAAAAAAGGGTTATTCTCTGTCTTGTAGACTAGTTTCTGTGTCAAGACCGCAGGCACTGGAAACATCTCTGGTTTGTGTCCTTCAGGCTGTTAGCAAGCAAGATCTGTGAGTTTGTGTGAGGGGAACATATGCAAGGACCTGACAAACAGATGTGCAAGCAAGTCCCTCTGCTCCTTCTCTTTAATCTCTCTGATCACCTTGAATCTGGAAGGCAGTTAAAATTCAATACTCCTATATCTTCAGGTGGAGTTTTGCTATTAGAGATTATGGCAATTCCTGACAAAAAAGCGATGGCACATAGCTCAGCAACTGGCATTTGACCATTCCAGATCTAACTTTCACCTGATCAAAAAAAACAAAATAACACTATTTTTTTTTTCAATTAAGCAACTTTATAAATGTTAAATATTTTTAGCTGTGAGGGCAGTTTTTTGAGACCTCAGATTAGCATATTGCATTTGTGGTTTTCTTACATGCAATAGATTTTCCTGTTTGCTTATAAAAATATCTGGAACTGGCAGCTTTTAGTCATATAGTTAATTCATAGTGTCTATAAGTCTCCTGTCAGCTCTATCAGCAAGAGATCAATAGGGTCAAATATTTGGGTTTTGCTGGGTTTTTTTTGGAAAATTAATGTGGGATTGAGTAAAGAGGCTGGGAGGTGACTTTTTATGAAAACCATCACCAGAACAAATGTACCCATCTGGATCATCTCTTCAGCTTTCAAATAGGATTTATTTCTGATTCCTGAACATGCTCTATTTCTCATTTATTCCTCTGGCTGCTCACATGAAGAAGAACAGACACAAATACCAGGAACATGGGACCCCTTCCCCAGCTATAAAAGCAAGGAAAATCCACAGGAAAGGACAGGAGAGCTGCAGCCCCAGTCACAGTCCCAGCTGTCCAGAGGGCATGTGCGTGGTGACTCCCTACCCTGGCCCATGACCAGGTAGCTCCAGTGGAGAGAGAGGAGTTTTGCCTTGCTGAGGAGGACACAATGCACAGCCATGACGGATGTTGACTGGGAAGGTACTGAAGGGGGAAGTGTTCAACTCTTTGCAGCTTCTCAGATTATTATACAGCAATTAAAATAGCTCCCCCCATATAAAAGCATGCCATCAGATAACAGGACACTCTGACTCATTAAGTGGACCCTTGCCAAAAGTGTTTCTGGAGTGTTCCTGTTTCTTGCTTGGGTTATGATGTTAAATCATTACTTGGACTCAAGTTCGATGAGCCAGCTACTCGCTGGTTGAATAGACCTATAAACACAGCTGTGCTGGCAGCTACCTTTTAAAAGGTTTTCTCCAAGCATTGGGCTTGACTTTTAAAAATAGCCTGTTTCTTTTGCACAGCCTCTCATCTTCAAAGCATGACCCCCTTGCTGAAATCTGGTTGTGAAATACGACTTTGCCATTCACCTGCTAGCAGTGGGATGCTTTCTGTGCAAGTTGGGTGCAACGGCACAGTATTTCACTCCTGTTTGGTGATATAAGGCTCTCAGCAGCAGGCTGTGCCATGACGTGCCTCTCTCTCCTCTGCTTGCCTGCCTCTTTCCAGGAGAAGATGCCATTTCCGTTTGTGTAGGGTTTTTTTACCCACTTGCACTGCAAATGCCTATGAGAGGGGGGCAGACATAGGGATGTTTGCAGCATCCTCCAAGTGGTCCAATGCTAGATGCAAATTTCTGCACATTTATAAATGAAATAACCTTTTGTTTATAGGCCCACATTACATACAACCACACCACTTCTAAGAAACCAGAAGGAAAATAAATTCTGCCTCACCTGACCCCAGGGTAGATTTTTCTTGGCAGGTTTCAGTAGGCTCACAGAGTCATTTGGAGGTATGATACCAAGCATGTGCAGCTTGCACCTTGGACTTCCAAATTTATTTTGCCTACTAGACAAAATTGACATTGTTTTTATTTAGAGCAACTTTTGTAACCAGCAGTTTTCACGTATATTTACTAACTGTGCTGTGTTGCGTAAGGAAAATATAAGTGGGTAGCAGACAGTTTATTAATTTAAATTAATATCAACTTATTATTTGTATCAGAAGCTGGGGGTGGCTTGCTGACCTCTCTGGAGCAGGCTGGCTCATCCATGTAACAGGTGTCCCATGTCTTCTTTAGTACCTGTGATGACCCTCCTAGTTCTGAGGCATAATTATAATTTCTCATATGCTTTTTGTTAGCTGTCAGCTCCTGAAGTATAGGAGAGGGGTATAATGAAACTGAAGGTGAGCATTTGACCAGAGCATAGGGTCACACAGGGTCACCTGGGAGTGCAGCAATCCTCGTAGAAGATTCTGCTGCATCAGCCCAGGCAACCATTCCTGGCATTAGTCGATTCATTTTGTCTGTCCCTGGAGCCACATTTGGACTTTTGTCAGGAAGAATTGGCTCATTCTCTCTAAAAGAGGACCCAAAAGAGAGCAGAAGGTTTCATCAGCAGGGAATGGACAGGACACATCTTCTGCTGTCTCACAGGTCAAATGGAGGTGCAGCACAGGCAGTGGGCCAGTCCTTCCTCCACCAGGAATCTCCTCCTAGCAGTAAAAGTGATCCTCGTTCAGAAGAGACTTTCTGCAGCTCCTCCTCAAGAGAGGAGAGCTAAGTCCAGGTGATGTGCTTATGTTATGGCCTGTTGAGAATTTTTTTAAGCAAAACACAGTTTTGGTGCAGAACCTATATTAGGTTAAGGGTCACTGGTTGGAGACAGAAACTACACAAACTCACCAAGGGTTCTGAACAAACAGCCAGGGGTTTATTACGGCAGCTCTTTGTGTAGGGGGTTTGAATTCCCTGGGCTCCGATAGCCCATTGGTTGGGATCTCTGGCCAGTGGTGTTGTCTGCATCTAGGCTTGAACAGGGTTGGCTGAGGTCTCTGTTCGAGCTCAAATCTGTGCTATCATTGTACACCCAGGGACTTGTTTTATTTCAGCTTCAGACCAGCTGCACGGTGACAAGCATACATGATTGGAACCAAAAATGTTCTTTTAAAAGCTCAGTTTCAATTGAACTTTCATGTCCAGAATGTAATTTATGGGCCAAACCAAGAGAAAGAACTGCTGCAAAGCAGAGAATTTATCTGAGTTGTGAGACCTCAGCAGTAACCTCTATCCCAGCTACAAAAGCTGGGGCTCTTGTGTGCCACTCTGCACTGAAATGCAGCATACTCCTTTTCCCCATGCCACGTCTCCAGCTGCTGGTTCCTTTTTCTGAGCTAAGAACTGACACCGAGTTTTATAAAATACTGTGCTCCCAGCCTGACAGGCACTTAGAGAAACTCCTAGCAGGATTTTCTGCTATCATAAATTTGCCCTGCTTTCACTCTGTTCCTTATTTTCTTTGATAATCCCAGTCTAAATGTATAATTATATTCATTCTGGCTGTGCAGCTGAGGAAGCATTGACTTGCCTGTTCTGATGAGGAGAGTATTGTTTGATATTAAACAGTATGTTGTTTTGGTGCTTTTGCTGCTTTTGAGTGTAAGGACATCAGAAACATAATGGGATAATAAATAAACTGTGTTTTCCCTTCGCTGAAATAAAGGCACAGTAGCGTGCAGTACATTACCTGTCACGGGTTTCCAAATGAACAGGCAGACAAGCAGTGGGATTGTTCCCTTCTACATCCTTATCAGAAGATATCCTCTAGTCTTCAGATTTCTACCTGTCCTTGGTGTTTCTTCCTTGTTTCATTATAAGGTCAGCTCTTCCAGAATATATTTCTTTAAGTCTAGGTTAATTTAAAAATGTTAGATGCTTAATGAAATTATATGCAGCATAGTCTCAGAAAACTGATTTTTACTCAGGGTTAGAATGTAACTGTGTACTTTTTTAAAATAAAATTAGTGTGGCCTGGGCAATATAGTGATTAAAGTTTGTGTTTGAAAGATAGAACTGGTTTTTTGTATGTTGTTATTTTAAGACCTGAGTAATTAACGTCAGACCTCCCAAAAGCCCAGTCTCTAGGCACCCATACAGTCTTCAAAGGCTCTTGAGCATGCTTAGTTCCTACTTATCTCAGTGTGAATTTGACAGACATGGACTGGAGAATTTAAAATTATTATAGGAGGCTGATCTATGACTAACACAACTTATTAAGTCTGCTTTTCTACAATACCACTGTAGGAATGCAGAGCAATTCCAGCTTTAGCCCAGATTCCCAGCAACTCCCATCCTCCCAACCTTTGCCTTTCTCCCATGCTCCTCTCTGCACCCTGTCCTGCAGGCTGTGTGGCTGCTGAGGGCCACAGTGCTGTCACCTGCATGTTGTACAGCCCTGCTGGGCACTGCTTCCCCAAACAGCAGTGGGGAAGAGCTCAGCTCTGACTGCTTCTCCCTCAGCTTCATATAAATGTAATCTCGGAGTTAGTCCTGGCTGCATGAACCCTCTGAGACCTCTCTCCACCTGTGAGAGGTTTGAGTGCACCTGGTGCAGAGATCCACAAGTGGGAATGTGGAGGTGAAAGACTGGCAGACATGTCACGAGTTTGTAGGCCCTGCAGGGGCAGGGTGCGGGACCATTTTTAGGAAACTAGGATGGGAACACCACACATTCAGCAAAAAAGAAAGAGCACGCAAGCGTTAGGATGTGCAAACAGGGAAATTAACTCAGGCAAAGACAATGAGTCTATTATTGCCTGTTTGCTCAGTTAGGACAGCAAATGTTGTTTGTCTTCCGTGCCAAAATGCACTCTCTCCTCTTCCAAATTTTACAGTAGTTTCCAAGTGTGTGCTTTCAGCTTTACTGCTAGAGCACCTGCCATAAGCCGGAGTGGCTTTAGCCTTTTAACCATGAACTACTGCTGGACTTTGCTCGCTTTGACGTGCTAACCTTTGGCCAGCTGCAGTAGGAGAGAAGCTGGCTGCTCTGGGTAAAGCACGGTCACAGTGTACCCAGGGAGGAACCTTTAGTAAAGTGCCCTTTAATCAGCTCCAGTCATCATTAGGGGTTGTAACGATTTAGGTTTCGTTGATAGTTTCAGTAAAAGAGTATCTGAAAAGCACGAGGTCTGTCCTGCTGCTTCTCTGTGACCTCCAAAGTCCCTGGCTGCAGCCTCGAAGCAGTGGACAGCAGGTGCTGGGGACACAACGTTGACAGAGGCACCGGGTGTGTGACGGCTTAGCAGGGCACGAACCTCCTTCTGCCAGCCAGCTGAGGAATGACCAGTAGGTTAGTAACCATACCCCACGGCAATATTGTGGTCGTGGTTATATTTCCTATGGTATTTAGAAGGGGTTCAGGCTGTGTCAAAGGGAGCCTGGACAGTGAGAGGCCTGTTTCAGTCTCTTGGGAAGTAGTAGATGCCCTAAAATGCAATGTTCACTGAGGAGGTGGTTATGGAAAATCTTGTTTCAGAAATCTGTCTTAGCCACTAAATGCAAGAGACCGTCTTATGCTTTTGATAGGAAAGTTGATCCTTTTGGGAAGCTGACTAAGCTCTGAGCTTGACTGAGAATCCCTGTCAGAAACAGGCAGTCACTGTGGAGGCTCCTGTTCTTCCAGGTCACCAGTGTCCTGTGCCACAGCATGTACAGCAACCCTCATGCTGTGCTCCCCAAGTGCTCTTTTAATGTTATGTTTTGTCTTCTAAGGTGATTAATAACAGACCAAAAGTAACCTTTTCAAGTGCATAAAATGGTCTTTTCTAGAGTAAATCACAAAGACAAAACATTACATTTTTTTCCTCTCTGAAATTATATACCTCAGTAACTGCATAAAGAAATTACTTTTCCTTTGTTGGCATCATCAAGGCAGTTATTTTTTAGATTTCATTTGTAGCAATAATTGTTCGCAAAAGAATTGAGAGCTTCCAAAGAAAAGCAGTTAAAACCTCAAGATAACATTACTACTCTTCATTGGCCTTGTGGTGCATCTTCAGAAAATAACTTTGCTTCACTTTTCAAAGGCCAGAAATTAGAACAAGGCAAACCTCATCACCTGATAGCTTTATTTGCACTTTCTGGAATGTGCTCTCTTGTACATACCACCAGTTTCATACCATGAAACATATGAGAAGTTGAATTAAAACCCTGATGTAATATAGTTCATGTCAAGCATGATGATGTGGCACCAAGAGTGTATTGGCTTCATTCAAATAAACTTATACACTGATAAAATTTCAACCACCTCTTCACATATACCTCTAAACGTAAAGAGAACCAATACTTTCTTCGACAGATAGAAAATTCAGACCTCAGAGGTGACCTGAAAGTCTAAGTATGTGGACAGATGACAATCTGGTGGTTGCCACATCAATCTGTGTGCTAGATAGCAATATATTACATATTCATATTCAGAGGTTCTGTGCTAATCTTTTGGAATACTCACCAATGAGGCAGCAGGAAGGACAATGTCCTCATGCATAGGTCTCTGCCTACCTCCTTCGGTTCTCTGAAGACAGCAGACAGCCCTACAAAGGTCACATTTCAACCCTTTTAGCTTGCACAGAGACTGTTACAGCTCTTTCTCTGGATATTTACTAAAATATTACTTTGAAGATGCAGCCTATACATATTCCCACCAATTAAATGTGCTTCCTTTAGGAGTGAGTTTACCTTGTTTATTTTTAGGAACAGCAAAGTCACCGACCTTTTAAAGCTGCTGAGAAGATTTTAATTTTTTTTCCAAAGAAAGGGAGTATCTCTGCATACTTACTGCTAACGAGCTGCATTTTCCTGTTTAATTGCAGATGTATCCTTGCAAACAGCTCACATCTCAGGTGCATGGTGAGCATTGTTTCTGCCCCACAGCTGAGAATACTTGATCACATGGGTTAGATCTCTGCTAACAAATCAAACATGCTGGGATGTTTTCCCTGAACCCAAAGACAGCACAGCAGACAACCTTTTAGATGAAGGCTTTCCTTCCCCCCCCAAAACAAGGTGGTCTGAACTACAGGGCCTAGCTTAGGCAGTCCAAGTGTCTATATCCATCCTGCAGAAGAGAAGAAATTGGAAACACAGCAGAGCTGAGAGTGCAGGTACTGCTCAGAAGAGTTCTCAGAAAAACTCATTCTGTGGCTCCAGCCCCTTCTCTAGCCAAAGCAGAAGTATCTCTCTCTCTCAGGACCCATTTCATGTTCAGTTACTTCAAGTCTGAACTTAAGGATTTAGTTACTGCCAGTTCGGAAGCGTCCTCTTGAAAATACAAACCTTCTCTTAGAGATAGGAAGTGTGGGGCTTAGGTTCTTCCTGAATGAGACATATCTCCTGCTTAGGTGTTGTCAATGGCTCAAGAGTGGCAGATCCTGGGTCATTGTAGAGATATTTTCGTTACTGAGAAAGGGAGAGAGCAATTTGGCTAGTGGATTTAATAATTACAGCCATTCAGACCATTCTTTTCATTCCTAAATATTTCAGCTATTACGGTCCTTGAAATCACAGACACTTTGCTTAAAGATATGTATCTTGTCAAATATCTATTGAGGTAAGTTATGTCAGCAGCACTCTGAGATTTTTCCTTGAGAAAGAAGCCTTTTACAGCAGAAGTGTAGTTCTGTAAAAAAAATCACCTCACTGTGATTATTGAGAGCTGCCCATTAACACAGCCTTTGAGCACTTTCAAGGTTAATTACACTAGCTTTACCCCACAGGGTGACTTTTGCAGCTCTTGCAGTCAGGGGGATGATGCTTGAGAGTCCCACACCAGCAGTGGGCCCTGGCCCAGGTGCAGCTGCAGAGGTGAAAGTGCCCTTTTACTATTTAAGCATGTTTGGTTAAGGTGGGCGTTTTTACCAGAAGGTAAAATATATTTATTTGTTTCTATCAAGAGTCCCTTGTGTTACACCTCCCTTTGTGTGCTGGGCAAGTGGCTTAGTATGTGGCTAGATATACCTTTAGGACTTGCCTGTGCTGTAGATAATGTTTGGTGGACTAACAGGCAAATCCATCCTGTTTCCTACACTGCAGAAGCACATCTTAGACTGGCAACATAGTTCAAGTCACCCCAAAAGAGTGGCTCAGGAACAGCATGCCTGCAGCTTGTTTCTAGTATCATATTGGCTGCTGAGAAAAAAGCTCAGCTGGAGGCAGGTTTGCAGCCCCAGTCCTGCCTGCCCATAGGGAAGGTCAGCAGTGGAGAGGAGCAGACAGGATGCAGATGCTGGCAGAGAAGGAGCCAGAGTGCTGGGCTGAGGTTAGGTAAGGCAAGGGCACGTGACAGCATGGGTAAATCTGTGCTGGAACACATGGAAAAAACCTGCCGTGCAATGGGCCAAGAGATGTGACCCCACTCCTGCCTCATGGCAGCACCCACCACTGATGGGTGACTCAGTCACAGCAAATTCCTTCCTTGTGAAGTCCCACCACAGGTGTTCCAATAAGCAAGGGGCTGGTATAAAGCTCAGTCTGCTTAACACAGACTTCTCTGGTAATGATGCCTTTGCTGTGCATGCCAGTTCAGACTCTGCCAACAGCATCAAAAGCTGCTTTCTCTAATGCTGAGAGTAAATCAGTTTTCTGAGAAATGAAAGTTGTAATAAAATATAAGAGATGCTGGAGTTAATGGATATTGTAAATTCCCCAGCAGATCATTTAGTCTCCTGAAGTCTAAAATTTTCCTTCATGTTACTGGGAGGCAGAAAAATAAATTTGCCTTCCTAAAGGAAACTTTTAGTTTCCTTATTGGATAAGCTCTTTTTACACACAATTTCCATGTGATGCTTATTGTTTCATTTTGAATAAGACATTAAAATGAAAATAGAAAGCCTTATGCCCTGACTAAAGATGATGTCTGTTGGCTGGAGGAAGACTTTTTTCCTCAATATACTTATATGCTACTGTGAGCTGTAAAAAAGCAGAACAATTAGAGACTGTGTGTGCTAACCACACTCATTTTCATACCCTGATTCTGAAAGCCACCTGTAAATATATGTTTGGAGGTCTTTATTCTCCTTCTTGTGAACATATATCACAAAACCCTGTGGTTTTCTTTCCCAAAAGGCCCTGGATGGAATCAGCAAGATGTTGTTTGCCAGTAACCTTTTAATTATCGAAATTGGTTGGTACATGGTTGGCTTGTGCTGGTTGGATATCCCTGCTAGCCACAGGAGGTGGGCATTGGGTACATTTTGGTGACCTATTGAGCTTACACTACTGTGTAAGCCCTCCTTCCTTGATTCCTCCAGGACCTTCAGCCTCTCAATAGCTGCAGTGCTAAAATTCACCAGCTACATACAAACTTATGAAGAGTTGCAACTTGCTGTTGTACCCTCTGGTCTCCTTGGATGATTCAGTGAGCTCCTTGATTACAGAAAGGCTGTCGTTTACCCCACTGTAGAATCTCATTGGCCCCTTCAGAGGAGGAGCTGTGCTGTGAAACTGGATTCAGCAGGTTTTAAAAGAATCCCTTCCCCTGTTTTCCCATGAATTTGCTCAATGCTGGTGACCCGACAAACGCTTTCAGCCAGCAATGCTGGCAGAGAGACAGGTCCCACCCTCTTTTACCCCTCTGCCAGCACAGGTGCTCAGGTGGTGTGGGTGGCTGTGTGGTGCAGCTGCACAAACGCTTGTGGCAGCACTGCAGAGGCTGCAGTAGGGATGCAGTGGGACCCTGTGTAGACAGCGCCAGTTTAACGGGGTGGTGAAGCTGCGGTATGAGCGAGTGGTCTGCAGCAGCCACATCAGGCTAGCGAGGGCAAAACCTTTTTCCTATGAAGTGTTTCATTTACCCTAGGACTGAAAGGCAGTTATCGTATTAACCCGCCTTGTAGATGTGTCTATCCAGAACCCACCCTGTATTTATTTTAACGGGAAGCAAACATGCCACAGAACTGTAATGGCTACAGCTACATAAAAAAAAAAACAACCCAACTTTGTGTTTTGCTGATTTCCTTCTGGTTTGTGTGCTAATTAAAATCTATTACACTCCATGGGTTTATTCATTTTCTGTCTTCTTACATTTTGGAACCTAAAGCCTTCTTTCAAGTTTAAATGAAAGCACAAAATTCTGCTTGGGGAAACTGAGCCTGATTGTTACACTGATCTTCTGTGCTGACTTTCATTGCAGAATGACAGTAAAATAGATTTTTGCTAAAAATAGAACAAAACCTTTGCCTAGTGACCATAAAGGTTATCAGAGCAAATCCCACTGCCCATGAACGAGAGAGGCCTAAGACTAAAAAACAAAACCAGAAAGGCCAAGGTGTCCATGGCCAAATTTCCCCCAGCTGGTATTCCACCTTCAGATCTGTGACTTTGTCATCTCCGTGGTAGGATTTAGGCATGTGGCTGGCTGGCAGAGCAGATGGGGAGTCCATCATTGCCATTTCCAGGGCAATTCTCTGTGATGTGACAAGATAAAGATCAAAACACTGACATAGGTTATGCATAGAAGAAGCTCGGGTGTGAGAGAACTTGGAAAGCTCTACTGGTTCCTGACTTTATGTTCTCTGAAGGATGTCCCCAGGTTTTGGTCTGCAATAGCTTAGGAAAGTCAGGAAATGACAAAATCTGCTGTATTAACTCACATTGTATAAGAACAGGTGTAAAATAACATGTTATTAATTTAAATAAAGTGGTGTTGTCCCTTTAAACATTCAAACAGGCAATAAAATTGTTCTATAAACATGTGGGAACCTGTTCCACCAAATACAGAGTGGCTTTGTTAAAAAAGAAGGAAATTATAGGAAAGGAAAAAAATATACTGTTTGTTACATTATGAGATCCCAATTTTTGTGGCTATATTGTGACTGATGCTGGGTTTATGTGTGAATATACTGATCAAGACTCTCTGAGATTGAGATTAGAGACCTTGCCAGTCACTCTTAGATTCATATGTCATTTCAGTGAAATATTTTACTTGGCACATTCCCTTCTCATTCTACTGCAGTCTCTCAGTCATTTTTGAAGACCAAATAAAACCATAAAGGCCAACCCATTGCTCACTCCTTACTCTGCCTTCTCGTTCCACTTGCTCAAATGTCTGTACTGTCACATGGTGCTAAGCTTCCATCATGAAATGTCTCCTGAAAACCTATTTACTACCATAATCATCAAAAATACTCACTCTTATCCAGACAGTGACATCTCGCCAATAAAATGATGAGCCTGTGGTCAGCCTGTGGATCTCCCAAAGCATTTGGGTTTGATCTTTCTAAAAATCTCAGAAGGCAGATCCAATGATTCATTAGTACTTGTCATCACACTGAGGAGGCCAGTGCACTCCATTTGTAAATGCCAGTTGATGTGTCTACTTGTGGAAGAGAGACAGCTGAGGGAAGCACACCAACTCATTGGAAGCCTTTCCTGCATCAGGGAGAAGGTCCCCATTCACAGGCATTACCATATTCCAATGAATATCACTTTTTTTCTTCAAATTCCCAGCCTTTCCATCACTGTGCTCAGGAGAATAATTATTTAGGAAAAATCTTTCACCTGCAATCCCACTACAGGAAATAATAAAAGACAATGGAAGGTTTAAGTGAAACGTGAGCATGGGCTGGTCTGGACTGTTGCCTTTCACATCTCTGAGGATTTAGCTTCACTGTCAATAATTAAAATGACAAAACAACTAAATATATATGTTGTTATTGTAACAGTGGGTGGGTTTTATTCGTTGTAGTCAGCTGTGCATTAGGAAAGAAGTGCTTATATTTTTACCCCAGAGCAATGGATGTGGTATGAAGAGAGGAACATGTGGTGTATATAGAATCCATCCTCCCTGCTGCTTACACGGCTCTGCCCTTGGCACTTTTCCACTCTTTCTGACATGCCATCACAAAGAGGTATATAAAGAGTCATGCAATCATTATGAACATGGAGGTTTTGAAGTCAAAGGAAACCAGGTGTCTAGTGTCAGGGAAAGCTGGGAGACGCACTGCAGAATTCTGCCCAAACTTCTGAAGTTCCTTGTAAAAGCACAGCCTGCAGGAAAAATTAATATCTTTTTAAATTCTGCCACTGGGAGTGGTAACACCTCAGAATACCCTGCAACAAATGATCTGTTGATGATCCTTGCTTTAAACAATAATGAGATAATAACTTAGAAACTAGCAACATGATGCAGCTAAAAGTGAATATAAGAATGAAAGCCAAGGGTTCGAGAGGCCTCCCTACCTGATCCTAATTGACACAGCATTTGAACAGCATTCTGAAAGTGAGCCCATCAGCTCACTAGCATCAGTGCTTTTTCACTTACACCAGCATAGCCTTCTCTGGGCATTCAAGTACACACACAATTGTAGCTGATAGAATTCACTTTACAATACTTTTAGATATAAATTTGGTTTGTTTTCCAACAGAAAAATATGAAGTAAAAGAAAGATACCGAATTTTAAAAATCAATTAATTTGATGGAGTTTTGCAAATTTATAACTGCCAATTTTTTACACTCACTTTCTTACAGAGATCAGTGGAATTGAGGCATGGATCTTATTTTGGCAGAATCTCCTAGATTTTATCCCCAGTTTTGATACTGATTTTTCCCATAGTCTTGGGTAAGCCATTTAAATTTCCATGCTGCAGCTTCCCTGCCTGCAGGGCAGTACATGCTTCTCTGCAGCTCTTGTAGCTGACCAGTTAACATTTGCAGGGATGAATTCTGAAGTTGAAACATTTGCACAGTAGACTTGGGCTGCCAGTACTCTGGGACCAGGATCCAGGCTCCAGGTGTGTTTGTACAGTGCCTAACACACTACAGCCCCAGTACAGTGGATAAACAAGTATAAAAATCCAGAACAGAGCGACTGCAGTCACCCAGTGGCTTGCAGTGTAAGTAGAACAGCTCTCCTTCCTGTTTGCTTCCAGAAACTGCCACAAAGATGCTTCTTTTGCCAGTCTTTGCCATCCTCCACATTTTTCTCTCTATACTTGGGGCCTTCTAATATTAGAGCACTTATCTCTACACCCACTAACTCCCCTACCCCTCTTCCCTATTGACCAGCCTCTGACTTGGCAATATAAGGTTGTTTCCTAAGTTTTATGTGTCCAGACTAAAGGACTCAAGAGGGCAAGAATAAATTATTATGTAGGACCATCTCAAACAAACTGACAGTGCTTCCTCTGCAGAACATACTTGTGTTCATGGTTTGTCACTGAGAGGTTAAGACACTTTTCCTCACACATGTGGATGCCCTGAGGTGGTTGTTTGTGTGCTGTTTGGGTGGAAGTTTGGACCAAGCTTTCCTTTTGGGGTGGGAAAAAAACAGTAAAAAAGGAGGGAAAGAAGAAAGGAATGGTTATGCTGGTAAAAAACACCTGGGAAAGGACTGAAAACTGCAGTTATTTTGCTACTGCAATATGCTGTTTGCTTTTCACCTTCTTCAGGCTGTCTCCTTTCCCAGAAATTAGCCATCTCCCAAGGTATGCCCTGCTCCCTCTTCTCCCGCCGGCTGGTTGTGCACACTGCCTGCCAACCGGGCAAATCTATCATCCAAAGAGCGTTTCGGAGCAGTTCCTCCTCTTGGCTGCTTGAGAAGGTGTGTTGTTTGCTTTGCCTAAGTGCTCCCAGGGCCTAATGCTCCGTTGTTATGTACAGACCATTTCTACTGTCATGAATCATGTTTTACCAGCCCGGTGCTTTTACTTCTGCACCAGGTGCTTTTTTTCCTTTTGAGCAAACACGTTGGAGTTTCCGTGTTTGCTGCTGACACGGTGCATGTCGGGTACACGGCATAGGCTGAGTTATTCCTACCGTCCCACCGCCGACATGGTCAGTAAATCTACTTCTCGCTCCAGGAGCTGCAGACCCTTTGTTTTGCCTACAACCAAAGGTAAATTGATTCAGCGCAGCCTGAAATAATTTTGCCAGACACACATCAAGAAAAAAAAATTTCACTGAAAAAGCCTTGTGCAGTCAAGCAAAATATGCCCTTTTCTTATCTTATCTGTTGTGAGTAACCCAAGCTATTTGCACAACGCCTTGTGCTAGGAAGGAGTTGTTTGTACATGTTTCACTCCTTTTTTTCCAAGTTTTGAATTTTGAATGAAATCTTTCTCTTCAAATTCTTTTTACCTGTGAAAATGTTACAGTTTCTCTTTCCTGTGCTTCCCTGAAGGTTGGACCCAGCCCTCCCTCCAAAGATCCCTTCGTTGCAGATAGTTTTCTATTAATCTTCAAACCCCTTTGGAGAGCTCTCCGCGTCTGGCAGCACTAACATCCCTCTCCCTCCCGTCCCACCCACTTAGCCTCAGCCTAAGAGCCCTTAACAAATGACTCCCAAGGAATTTAAATGGCTAGAGCTCGCTGGCCAATAAAGAGATGCATAAACTCTATAACCAGGTTGCACAGCTCTTGCCATTAGGAAGAAAGGTTGCTCGGGCAAAGGCGCGAGTCCCCTTAACCTGTTGCACTTGGATTGCCGGAGCGGAGAGGTAAGGGAAATCTTGTTTGTTCTGTAGAGCTTTTTATCTGGTTTTCATTTATCAGGGAGTTGAGACCAAATGTATGTCATCATCAAGGTATGGGTCCAGGGGGTTGCCTTCCTTTAGAGGGTCCTAAGGGGTTGTTTGAGAATTAAGCAACTGCTTGTAAGATTAAACTGTGAGATCAACATGTGAATATCTAAAAGAATTTGCATATTTGCATAGCAAATACCAAAATGAATGTCAGAACAATGACCACTAAACCACTGGTATTTTAGACAGAAGAAAACAAAATCATGTTTCAGAGATATCTTTTCTGCTATCTTAAATTAATGAAGTAAATGGTAGCCAACTGCAAGTGCTTGACATTGTGTTTTCTATCAATCTGTCTCTGCCATTGTCTGTGCCGCCTGGTATTTCGTTCTGCTTTTTCAAGAGATTGACATAAAAATTCAAACTTTAAAAGTGGATTATCAGCTTTTGGTGCAGAATTTGGGTCTTGTACATTGAAGGTGGCTAGGAAGGTTTAAGTAAACTGGGTATATATGCAAGTATTATTAATATGAATGAATCTATATAGCTCAATCTGCATAATGAAAATTTGACACATTTAAAGAAAGTCAATTTTGATATTATTCTATTCATATTCTACTTAAGCAGCATGTGAAATGCATAAGACTTGTATGGAACATTGGACACGTGACATTAATCTGTTCACCCTTATTTATTTAATTATTAATTTATTGTTTTATTGGGGTCAGTGCTGATAACAATAGTGAAGTTTGAACTTAAACCAGGAAAAAAAAAATGTAGTTGTTGCAAGTAAGGTTCAATTAAAACCAGTGACACAAATGTCAATTTACATGTGGAGCAGATGCAGCAGATGTACATAATGGTGTCCTGTCCTGAGCTAGGTGGGGTTGAAACCATGATTCAGAATGTGTCTGTAGAGCGCTCCATCTCCCTTTGCACATCCAAGCTTGCCATGGATGACAGCCTGTGCTCAGAACATTTGAGGGGTGTCACAGCAAATGTTGCTGCCGTCCCCTGCAGTGCTGCATGGCCTGGCAGACTGGGTTGCAGAAAGGACATCTTTTTCAATTGTATTATCACAGCTGATCTCTGAAGGCCTTGACACCCAACGCAGTCTGCAGTTGGTGTTAGCTGATGGTGTTGCACCAAAGACCTTGCCAGTGTGTATAAGAGTTGAGAGAGATTTTTTAATTAAATTGACACGGTTAATCCAACAGAACTTCAAAACGTGTCCTTTATGTTTGTCAAGACCACATGACTGTTTGTCAAGAACTTCTTGTAATGTTGTTGCCTTGATTATTTTTCCATGGGTTTCTCATATAGCTTTGCACTGTATAACCAAGATTAGATAATATGTTGCATAAAAATAAAGTTAGCAAAGGAGTCACCATTTTGCTACTCTTTTTGATAATTTCCATTCAATTCTGCATTTCAGCTCCAGTCTTTGCTGAAGAAATTATATTGAATCAAATGATCCTTGTCTTCTTTCTTCAGCTTTTAATTAAAAAATAAATAATCTCACTTAAGGTCAACAAAAGGGGATTTTCAAATTATATCTGTCTCAAACCCCACTCCTTTTCTGGAGTGAACAGAAGTTTCATTTCAAAACTATAGATATTTCCAAGTGAGCTGTAATTTCAGTAGACTTAAATTATCTTGAATTAACCCAGCACAGGAGAGTTGCCCCCTGAGAGAGTTCCTGCCTTGGTTAAACATTTTTTTAAATTTATAATATTAACACTGGGCACAGGTAACGAGTGCTGAAAATCTCTTCCTTGTACTCGTAAATCTTGTTTCTCAATTCTCCAATCCAGCGTTCAAAGGTCTGTACAAACTTCTTAGATCAGAGGTCAGGTACAAATTGCTGCACTTTGCAGCTCCTTTCTGCCGATATGACAGAATTTCACAGGAAAGACGATTGGCTTCCAGCCCCCACTCCTCTGTGCACCAGGCAGTTAAAATGGTGATATGTACAAGTCAGCCATTGGTACCTGAGTTTAATTAATAACTAACTGGGTTTCAGTGGTGCAAGGTGCATATTATAAAAAGGGTCAAATGTCAGTGCACAAAGGAAAAAAAAAAAAAAGGACAAAACCCCAGCCACTGACTAAGCTAAATGCTTTGATTTTAATGTACTTTCAGCAGCAAACATTCACATCCCAACTGTGGTTTGCTTTATGCTGATTTTCATTTCAGTGACCTGAGGGGGAGGGAACACGTTGAGCCACTTTCAGCTTTCCCTGGAATCTCTGCCTCCTGCTGAAAGCAGGGTTGCAGGTTGGGCCCCCTGTTGTTGCAGTATTCACGTGGTATACACAAAGCTTAGAATGTTGCAATAAAAGTAGTGCATGGGATTAGAGTAAACTGCAAAATCTGGAGGTGTTTTTATTGTAATAAATTTGACGAAGCGAGTAGACTTTACATGAACAGGCAGGATCTGTTATGTTTCACTCTGGGATGTCCAGGAGAGTTAGAGGAAGAAGTTTGATCAGAAAAGCTGAAAAGACAACTGTAGGTTATGAACTTTTTAAGATACTATTGGTTGCACTGCAAAGTGGAATATATTACTGTAATATTTATGTAGACAAACAGATAAAATGTCCTGTGTTATAAAAACAAAGAAGCACGTGCACACATATCCCTGCACCACAGGGTTCAGCAAAGCTTTTGACAGAGATTTTCAATGATTGAATTAAAGCACCGTGTTCACATATAAGAGTTTTCTTCAGAAGGACAAGAAGTGAAATAAGTGAATGTGTTATCTTTCCTGTGTAATGATTAACAGATGAGTCTAGTTGCGGTTTTGTTTTTCAGTTGCAGAACATTGCTTCTCCTGTCCTTCTTATGGCAAAAGCTTGTGAGCTTCTAGTCCATCCTGAATGAAACTCGTCTCCCTTTCCAGGCAAAATGCTTTCTAAAGCAGACAGTTAATTAGGACACACCTACCTGTATCAGCAACTCTGCAGAGAACAGTGTTTAATCGGATTTTTGGTAAAGAAACACTGCAAAAACTGTCCCATCAAGTACAGCTCATCCAGAATAGGGAAGACCACACTGAAATTTATATATCACACGTTTTCATGTCTGATCATGGTAATGATAGACTTTATTGACTAGACTGAAATACGAGAATTTGGGGAGAAGGGAATGGTTGTGCTGTTTCCTGATTTAGACAGCTGATAATAGTGACTACACAAACCATGTCTCATCTTCTCAGTTTTACCTGTGCCCAGTGTTAATATTATAAATTTAAATTTTCCTCAGAAAGTCCTAGCAAAATAGGTGAGAGTTATGAATGGAGTGGGTAAAAGATGGAGCTGGGGCAAACAGGATAACACGGGGATGACACAATTAGTTGGACATAGTTCTGAATGACTTGCAGAAAAGTGCATTATAAAATAAGGGAGGAGACTGGGTTTTGCTTACCCCAACTTCCTTCAGAAGTGGTTTAAGTTGAGGTGGCTGGTTTGGCACTGCAGTAGCAAAAAAGGACAAAAGAAACACACATTGCATTAACACAATTCACACTGCAGAAGCAGGGTCACGTTAGTAGGATGGTCTAGGTGTTGGTGGTGCTGTGATACATCAATAACTTTTTCATCAGCATGGATTCATTCTTGAGATGGTAAAACCATATATTCATAAACACATTTCGATTTGTGATCATCAAAAAGTCATGGCAGGAAACAAATCTATGCTCAGAAAAGTCTTATTATTTGAAGTATCATTACTCACATCTCATTGAATATAATTTTTGCAGTTTTTAAGCAGGAGGTCAGGTCATTGAGGGACCGTCCTCCTGGGAATGTTCACTGCTAGGCACAGATAGTGCTTACAGATAATGCAAGTGGATCACACACAAGATTAAATACACCGTAGAAAGATGCAGAGAGGGTTAATAACAGAATAGGCAGGACATTTGCACAACACAAAGTGACTTTATTTTGTATGGGAATCATAATTTTTGCTCCATTTTTAAAATTGTACATAAAATTGCTGTGAGGTAAGATTAATAGGCCAAGGGAACTGGTATAATATGGTTAAGGGAATTAGATTCGGGACTGTTATTTTTCTAATGATAATGGTGAAAATAAGAAATTTAACCTTCAAATCCTAATTTGAAGCTGTAGCCAATTGTTGACGGTACAAATTCCTTGTTGAATTATCTGATTAGCATTCAAGTTTTAACCTGGGAAATTCCAGGATGTTAATTTACAGAAGAATTTCAGGTGTTTTCCTCCTAAAAAGGAGCAAGAAGCAAAATAACAGATTTCTAGTAATTTTGTTACCATTTTTAAGCCAAATACATTGCTTTTGATTGGTGCCTGGAGAATATAACCCTTTAAAGCAGGATTTTCTGTAGTGCTCATCCCTATCTTAAATATATCCCTCTTGCAGCCATTAGAGTCTCATAACTGATGTCAGGGAAGTAGTGCTAGATGTGAGTACTGTTAGAAATATCCCACTTTATTTTCTGTTTCTTTCTTTGAACCTCATACAATCAAAAGTCAAGGTCAACAGATTTTGGTGAGTTTTAAATGGAACCAACCATTTTTAACATGCTTAGCCACTTAGGACAAGTTAAAGCAACTGAAAACCATGCACACACTCTCTCTGCAGTAAATCCACCCTGGAAACTGCTTTTCAGGCCCTGATCATTAACTTGCCCCATACAAAGTGAACATAACTAACTGACCAGAATAAAATTGAAGTTTAAGCATTAAATATGAACCCTTGCAATGAAATCAATGGTCAGAACTCTGATGATTGAGTTCTGATAGAATTCTAGATTAGAATGCCAATTGTCACCATAGCAGAAGTGGGAATTTCATAAAATCAGAGAATCTTTAGGTTGGAAAAGACCTCTAAGATCATTGAGTCCAACCTTTAGCTGAACACCGCCAAGTCTACCCCTAAACCATGTCCCTAAGTCCCACATCTACACGTCTTTTAAATACCTCTGGAGATGGTGACTCAACCACATCCCTGAGCAGCCTGTTCCACTTCTTGACAGCCCTTTCAATGAAGAAATCTTTCCTTCCCTGGTGCAACTTGAGGCTGTTTCCTTTTGTCCTCATTTCAGCACCTAGCCTCAGGATTTAGTAGGCTGGTTTTATCCTACCTCTCAGGCACTGTTGCTCTCTATATTTAATTAAAGTACTTCTAGTGGGCAGAGAGCCTCTGCTTGTACATGTTCTTGTCTGAACATACGTGGGAAATACACAGTGCAGCAGGTGCTGCTCCATGCACATCTCATTGTGTTCCATGCACCACCCAAGCCAAAAAGTTCCTGACCCTGGCTGGAGAGGACCAAGCTCAATGACCCAGCTGAGGCATGCAGATGATGATGTGAATAAGCAGTCCTTTCGCGGTGCTGGCAGCAGGATAAATTGCACAGCAGACAGACGTGTCATTGTCCATGATCTCTGAGGTTACTTTCTTCCAAGCTGCTCATCACAAGCTACTCATCAAATCTCTTGCCAGCCGTTACTCCTGCCCCTTCTGGTCTGCGGACACAGTTCACCGCTTTTTCCACAGTTTTGCCAAAATGGTCAATTAAGAAAATTCACCTTTTCAAAATGTTTCACCTAGCCTGAGGCAACTTCTTCACTCAGTTCAGCTGCAGCTAAATGTGTCTGACACACTGCAGACATTGTCACGGCCTGTTGGCCTCAGGCATTGCTTTTTGTTAAAGGGTGAAGGTATTATCCATCCCATAACCTTTTCTTTCTTGCCTGAAAGACCTTCAGAAAAGGCCCTTGGCCAAAAAGCTGTGCTCTCCTGCACTGACCCACTACAAGTTTCAGCTTTGGACGCCTGCATTTCATTAATGGCAGAATGTAGGAAACCAAGTGTGATCCAATTCCTGTTGGTCCCCACACTGGCCCTGGATCCTGCAGTTGGGCATGCCATGGCTCAGCTTTGGCAACAAAGACACCTGCTTTGTTCAGCTCATTTATGAAAATAATGAGGAGGAAAAGAGTGACAGTCTTGGCAAGAAAGACCAAAGTGATGTATAATGATACTGTCATTATCTTTAAACAGGGAGGTAACTTGCACATGACACTTGAAGCAGTGCATGAGTCACTACCTTATTTCAAATTGATGAGGCAATTGAATTTTTCTGTTCAGCCAATAGATCTCTAAAGGGGCAAACTGCATTTTCAGCAGGAGCATTTTTGAGGTGTCTGATGTTTGTGATAAAATTACACAGTTGTTCTTAGTAAGCCATTGTTTTTGTGTGCATTTTATGAATAAAAAGTTGTCATGAGAATAGAGTCAGGATTCGAAAATAAAGAACTTTAATGACAGCCATGCTTTTAGAGTTGCTGTCTATCATCATCATCATCAGTATCAACATTTTCCATTATTATTTCAAGTAAAATACTAGGAAGGTCACATTTAAACCAGTAGCTGTTATTTCCCTCTGCCAACAGGGTGCATTTGAAATTTCAGCAACCGTCTTTCCCTCTGTGGTTTAAAATGCAAAACTGTGGCAGTTTCTTGAAGGAAGCAGTAGCTGTGCAGAGTCCGTGAGGACACGCCCTGTCAGCTCAGCGGGAGTTTGTACAGTACAGGGTCTCCAGGTGGGGCACAGGTGTCCCCATCCCTCCCCTGGACAGTTATCACAGAGACAGCACATGTCCCTGGTCTCTCCTGTTGCCTGTGGTGGTGCTGGCACCTGTTCCCGGGCTTTGTGACTGCTGGCAGTTGCGTCGCCCCAGAAGGACACGTGATGCCGCTAAATCTATGTGACACAAAACTGGAGGCATGAATTAAGTCCAAACATAAACAACCTCATTTTATGGGAGCAGGTGAGTGAAGTGGACACACAGTTACTGCCACAAGGACACTGGCTGTGTCCCTGTGTTTGTAAAAGCCTATTTGACCACACTAGGGTCAACAGAGGAGAACATGTCTGCCTAACTTCACAGGGCACTGCCCAGTGCTGGACTAACCCAGGGAGAAGCTGATATGTGGACTTTGGGCATTGCTTTCTTGCCGGGGCCCCAAGCTGCCTTTGCCCTGGGACAAGGGACATCACCATTTGGCCCTGTATTGTTGTTGATCAAGGTGTGGTATTTCTACTTAATAAAATACCTGCCTCAGTTAATCAGCTTGCTCACAGTATGCTTTAAGTCAGTCACTTATGCACTTAATTATGCACTATCATAAATGGTGTATAGCAGTGTCTGCAGTTAAGATGGCCAGCAGCACTTAGAAGCAGCTTCATATACAACTTGCAATATGAGAAAATCATCCTGCTGGTGCAGTACAAAGTCCTGGAGAACATGCAATCTCCTGCATGGCCATTGAATTAACAACTGGTTTCTGGGGGTCAGGGGAGATTCTGTTTCATCTTCCCTCACTCCACAAACCCAGTGATCATCTGTAGCTTTCCAGACTATAGCCCCAGACACAGAGCCCTGCAGATAACAGAGATATAGAGACTTATTTTGTAAGCTGACCTGAAACAGGTGGTTTGAATGGAATTGCTAATATTTAAACTTGGCCAAACTTGGGGTGATAAGTCCTTGACTTGCCAACAGGTGGCTCATGTAAAGGTGATGATTATTTCCCACCAAATTGTTTGTATAACTAGGTTTGCTTTTATTCCAAGAAAGGTAAAGTTACACTTCTATGAGGAAATTGTCAAGCGAAAAATGAAGCTGTTTTACTCTGCCTTAATTTTCTTAATTATTTCAAATAATTACCAGGAATAAAATTAAAATGTCTGACCGTTAAAGGGTAATATTTGAATCTGAGAGAAATGTTTATCAACAGCAGTTTAAGAAGATATCTATGACAGACCTGGCTTCAAAGGAATTGTGTTTATTAAAGTACTGCCTGAACATGAGCATCTCATTATTACTGCCCTCCACTTCTTTATTTTCTGCTCTGCTCTCCATATTTTTAAATTAAAATGGCTTGGAAGTGTCAGCATGCAACTCTTATGACCCAAAAACACATGCAGGATCAGGTCCGACCACAGACCAAAGTTCAGAGCTCTGGTTTCGCAATCCCAAATGCATTTAGGGGATGAACCAGGCTCAGTGGTGTTTGCCCTGGCTCGTGCAGAGGCATCTCTGGGTATAGACCAGCACAATTCTGGGCAGCTCAGGAGCTTTACTGAAAAAAATCTGAGGTGCTGAGGTTACTAGGATTTAAATGGGTTTTGTGAACCATACAAATCAGACTTTGGTGTCTAAAGTTTGTGCTGATATTTTTGTGGACTTGGGCTTGCTGTACTAATGAAAGATCTTCCTTGGTGGTAAACAATGCAAGGGCCAAATCATTCAGATGAAGGACATATATTTGAGTCCTTATGGGACAGAGTGAAACCTGTGTCTCACTGAATAAGACAACTATATAGAATAAGTAAAGCTCTCTGAAGCTTCATCCTATTAAAAAAAAAAAAATCACCCTGTCAAGACATATATTGGGAGCATTTCTTAGGTGGTTTGCAGTGTCCTACAAGAGTCTGTGTATTTTGACAGTTCCATCAACAGACTGGTGATGAATGCAAATCAGGACAAATAAATCAGTGAAGGAAAGACTGACGGAGTTGTAAAACACAATGGGGAGAAGCCAATTGTGTAACACTCAACAGGTGGGATCTACTCAAAAGGCAGTTGGGGTAGGGCTGAGTGCAAGGTTGTGGCATTCAGGAGTAATAAACACAGGTCATGCCTGCTACATGGGACATAACCAGAGCAAGTGGTGCTTCTATAAAGGATTTGAGGTTAGAATTGAAAAAACCCCACCCAACTCCATGTGACTTGATAGTAAGAAGGTGTGAAGAAACAGGCTTTAGCAAGACAGAGACATGGGGAGAAGGAGGGATGATCTTCATTCCTGTATATAGCAAAGATGAAAAAGGCTGAAGCTCTAGAGAACTGTCCAAAGACCAACAAACAATAATTTCAGGTGAAAAAATGACTAATTGTGAGCTCAGCCTACAAGTTTTATTCAAAAAACAGACTTGTGTCTTGATTAAATATCACTACAAGGCATAAGCAGAGGTCTTGAAAGACTCTTTAGTCTATCTAATCCTATCTGGAAGCAAAAGCCAGACAAATTCTCATGAGAAATACTGCACGCTTGCTTGTATGATGGAGTGGTTAGCAGACAAGCCATACAGAGACATGGCAGGGTCCACAGCTCTCTGATTTCTTAAAGCCAAGGTCCTTGTGGAAGACACAATTTACTCAGATAAATGCTATAGCACCTAATGTGCAAATAACACTAAAATGTAATGGTCCACGTCATATACAGTCACTTGTATTAAATTATCTGAGGGACACTTGCAGCTTTAAAAGTCAGTGAACTAACTACTCTTAGAGTCCCAAGGTGTCTTACTGAACTGTGGTGAGAAAGAAAGCCCACTGTCTTCCAGTTTTGGTTATTGGCGTGGTCATTTCCTGTATGTCTGCATTTCCTGCTCTCTGCCTGTGTTCAAATGCAGAAGAAAGTTTCTGAGATTTGCCTTCCTCTTGCTGGCTTGCAGTGCTCTGCTGTCCGCTCCGTCTAAAGCAAGCTACCTCTCATAAGGGAGTGATTCTCTTCAGCTTTTGTCAAGTCCTGCTGTAATAATGGAAGAGACAAACATGTCAGACATGGTAACACAGGTAGTAGGCAACTCAGAAGCTTGTCAGATCACTCTTTGCACAAAAGAACAAGAATTACCCCCACCCCCAGTGCTGAAGGGTATTTATTATTTCCTACTTGACAGTTAATGCAGAGGTCTAGAGGAGCAAGGGGTTGTTATCAAATGGAAACTGTCTGGTGCTTCTCATGCATTTGCCACCTTTTATCATGGAATATGGCACCTGATGCTTGTGCTGTTCAGGGGTAAATGGATTAACTGGTGAGTGACTGAGAGGGAGGAGAAGGCTCTGTAGGTGGGTACCTCTGGCTTCCTGTCAGTATCTTTTCTCTCCCAATTCTGTGTAATCTCCTTCCTACCATTTCAAAGACAAGACAAGGGTCTCAAAGGTCTTGAGATTTTGAGGTACTTGGTGGCATCCATTCATGTGCCTTTGGTGTCCTGTGACCAGCAGCTCTTGATGCCTGGCATGTGTGGGCAGAGGATCCTCGACCATTCCCTCAAACAGGAGCTTTGCCTATGTCCAGGATACACTATCCTTGCAGTATCACTCTTCAGGCTGGTGTGGCTTGTTCCTCTGTTCTTCTGCAGCCTTAGTCCCAGCTTGAAAAACAAACTTGCTGAACAACTAGAGGAAAATGAACGAGAGAGGTGGAATTCTGATGGTAGCTAACAGCTTTTAACGAGTGTCCTCCTTCTTCATTTGCCCAGGTTTTATCACGCTGTGAATGAGTTTGACACCATGACTGCTGAGGATTCCACTGCAAGGATGAGCAATGATTCCACTAATGCGGCCACCACAAAAGTCCCTGAAGGTGTTGCTGGTGCGCCCAACGAGGCAGCTCTGCTGGCCCTCATGGCCCGCACTGGATACAGTATGATCCAGGAGAATGGGCAACGCAAGTACGGAGGCCCTCCTCCCGGCTGGGAGGGCCTGCATCCTCCTCGTGGCTGCGAAGTCTTTGTGGGCAAAATCCCCCGCGATGTCTACGAAGATGAGCTCGTGCCCGTCTTCGAGTCTGTCGGCCGCATCTACGAAATGCGCTTGATGATGGACTTTGATGGGAAGAACCGTGGCTACGCCTTCGTGATGTACACACAGAAGCATGAGGCGAAGCGTGCTGTCAGGGAGCTGAACAACTATGAAATCCGCCCCGGCAGGCTGCTGGGTGTGTGCTGCAGTGTGGATAACTGCCGGCTCTTCATCGGAGGCATTCCCAAGATGAAGAAGAGAGAGGAGATCCTGGAAGAGATTGCCAAGGTGACAGAAGGCGTGCTGGATGTCATCGTGTATGCCAGCGCTGCAGACAAGATGAAGAACAGAGGCTTTGCCTTTGTGGAGTATGAGAGCCATCGAGCAGCAGCCATGGCCAGGAGAAAACTCATGCCAGGAAGGATCCAACTGTGGGGACATCAAATTGCTGTTGACTGGGCAGAACCAGAGATAGATGTGGATGAAGATGTCATGGAGACTGTTAAAATCCTATATGTGAGGAATTTAATGATTGAGACCACAGAGGACACCATTAAAAAGGTGTTTGGTCAGTTTAACCCTGGCTGTGTAGAGAGAGTGAAAAAAATACGTGATTACGCCTTTGTGCACTTTACAACCAGGGAAGATGCCATTCATGCCATGAACAACCTTAATGGTGTTGAACTGGAAGGCTCCTGCCTGGAGGTTACTTTGGCCAAGCCGGTGGACAAGGAGCAATACACTCGCTACCAGAAAGCAGCAAAAGGAGGGGCTGCAGCAACCTCCGAAGTAACTCAGCAACCTAACTATGTTTACTCTTGTGATCCATACACGCTAGCATACTATGGATATCCATACAATGCCTTGATTGGGCCCAACAGAGATTACTTTGTGAAAGGTTAGTAAGCACAATTAGGGGATGTAATGGGCAGGTTTGATCTTAGGCTGACGTGAGAGGTCTGCCTCAGCCAAAGGACACCTAGTGCCATGCAATTTTTTCTTAATACGCTTTTATAGGCCTTTTTGTCATATTTCTGTTTGGTCTGACTGTAGTTTATGACTATACAAAGTGTATTTATCTATAAATAATTGCTAATGTCCAAGATGGTGTGAAAGACGTATCAAATACATGCTTAAGAATAGGTAAAAACCAAACATGGGATGGGGAACAGAGGGATCTGGGTTTTATGAGTGTTGTACTAAGTCTGAGCAAGTCTAAGGATTCCAGCTTCTGATGTCTTCTTTCAAAGAGCTGGATCCTATGACAGAGTGCTCTGGAGGCGTGGGTATGGTGACCTATCCAAAGGGAGGGAGGTTAGGGAAAGCCTTAGTTAGGAACTCTCTAGGTGTCATTTATCTTCCGCATTAAAATGACTGTAATGCTGTCCTTCATAAAGTCATTTGAGAACTACAAGCAAAAGGAATCATGTGAGCAAAAAAGAAATCTTTTATTATGTATACCTTAAATAGTTATTGGTTACTGTCATTAAAAAGTAACCAAAAATCACTTATTCATTAAAAAACTCTTAAGAGCTATAACTGGTATTATAATTACAATTGTCCCTACAGGACAATTCCCTACAGGAGTTAGAGTTTCCTGAAATTTGATATGTATTTCCATAGAAAAAGCAATTTAGCATAAATATATATTCTTAAAGCCCCCACATAAACCAATAAGTATTTTTAACCCTAGTCGCTCAAAAATTTCAGGTTGTTCTCAATTTCCAGGTTTGTACTTGGAATGAACTATGACAGAGTTGAGTAACAGTCTAAATATTCAATCAGACCATCATAAAGTACATCAATACTGCAGTGTTCAAAGTACTGTTGTAAAAAATGTGGAGTCACTAAGATGAATAAAGGCAATATTTTTGGAAGTGGGTTATAGGCACCTAATGAAATAGCAGAGAAAACTATTAAACAACCTAAGTAAAAATATACGCAGTGGTGGGACAAAGTTGGTTAAAGGGCAGGTATGATGTTGTGCCATCTCGACAGGGTCCCATCACAGCCAGTTGACAAGTTGGGTCTCCTCTGGAGGACAGCAGACAGCAGAAGCTGTTCCTAATGCACAGAAATCACCCTGAGGATCCCCTTGCTCTCTACTGACTGCATTGGACCTGAACACAAGAGTTCCAACAATATAAATGAGCAGTTAATAAATGCTCACAAACATCAAAAGCTAAACAAGCATAGGATTACTGGTTGCTTCTTTGGCACTTCTGTTTTCCTAAGCAGGGAATGCTGACTTCAGCATTCAATCATGCTGACTTCAGCAGCCACATTTCTAAGTGCAAGCCTCCAGATTTCAGGCTGGGGTCACTCGTGCTCCCCACAGGGCTGTCACTCTCCATTATTCACCATCTTCTCTGTTGTTATCATAAGCAGGCAGCATACGAGGCAGAGGGCGAGGTGCAGCTGGCAACAGAGCTCCAGGTCCCAGGGGTTCCTACCTGGGGGGATACTCCGCCGGCCGTGGAATCTACAGCAGGTACCATGAAGGCAAAGGAAAACAGCAAGAGAAAGGATATGAACTGGTTCCCAGCTTGGAGTTACCTGCAGTCAATCCAGTGGCCATCAAGCCTGGTGCAGGTTAGTATGTGTAAGGAGGGGAGGAAAGCAGGGGTGGTGGGCAGGCCCTCACTCCAAACCCTGTCTCAAGCATGTAAGGACCCCTCCAGGGCCAGTCCACGACTGCAACTGTGGCAGTGGGGACAGCCACAGGGTTGGGGCTCAGTGCTCCCTTGTGCTGAGTGCCTCCTGGCCCTGGCCAGACTTTATTCACACAAGAGGCACACAGTGGGATAGGGGGCCATCCTCTGAACCTGCTCCACACTAATATCTGGGAGCCCTCCAGGCCAAAGAAAAAAAGGACTAAAGCAATGCCCACTCCTACTGTCCCTTTTTGCATTTCTTTAGGAGGAAGCAGACTTTCCTCTCCTTCTAGTCATGTACACCAGAACACAGCGACTAAGAGCAATCTTCCTCTCTTTTAATGTCTTAAATGCTAATTTCACCCTGGGAGATTCCTATCCTAGATTTCCAGCCAGGCTGGAGCCCTCCCCTGTTTAGTCCATATTTTTCCAGTGGTACAAGGCTGAGAAAAGGATCTGGGGCTTTCCCATTGCAGGAAAGTCCCTGGCTGAGGCAAGCTTCTCTATCTCCCATCAGTGGCATGGGGAAGGAGCAAGGCAGGGAGCCCTCGGGGTCCATCTTTGCAGCAGTGCAGTGCCTACAGGAGTGTTCTTATCTCTGCTGGGCTCTGAGGAGCCAGTCCAAGGGCTGGGGCAGGGATTGGCCCCTTCTGCCACTTTGTCAGCTGAGTACCCAGCCCTTGCCCTTCTCAGGTGGACAAGATGACAGCTGAAGCTCTGCAATTCCTCAAGATCCTGTTTGGAAAGATTTTTATTTGAAAAAGTAACCTGAGGAAGAAGGTCCTTGAAGGTGATGGGGACCAGCCCTCTTGCAGAAGTCCTGATGTCTTCTCTCCATTTGTCTTTCCAAGTAAACTGTAATGGCAGGATGTAAGCATTGCTAATAATAGAGCTACTGTGGTTTCCCAAAACATGTTTCATTTATGTCAGTGAAAATTACAGCTTACATCTAATGAAGTCTGTGAAGAGTTCTTCATAACAGCTGGATGAGACGTCAGAAGAAGTCTAGAGACAAAGGAAGGCTGTTAAGATTAGAGTTGGAGAAAGATCAGACTTTCTGAGAAAACTACCCACTCGCCACCAGAAAATATTACTACTATGTGTGTTTGCAAAGATACTTTAGGAATTCCAGGTATTACTAAAGGATGCTTGAAAAGTGAGCTTGTTAGTGGTGTCTATACTTTATTCAACTGCCAAACAAAAGCTTGAAGCTCAAGTCAAAATGTTTCTACACTTGAAGCATGTTGAGACTCAGGTTTTTTTATCAGACCTTCCTCTATCATATGGTTCCAGCATAGCCTCTGAGCACAGAAGTACTTGGTCTGTTTTCCCCAGTCAGATTAGCTGATCTAATAAGAGGCACCACAGGCAAGACTTACCTCTGTTATGAAGAGGGTGAGACTTTGAAAGCACATTACCAGAACAGAGGAGTAGAAATGTACTGACTGCAAAGTTTCCTGCCTACTGTTTAGATCAGCCTTAAAGCTCAATTCTTTGCACATAGTTGGAATACTCCTGCAAGGTCACCCCAATATCCCAGATGCCTGCTACTGTTTATCTGACAGAAGTTATGGCAGAGTGGAGCATGTGAGCTCTTTGCCTTGGTGAGAAATTATCCAGGATATTTAAAACAGAAATAAAACTGTTTTGACCTGACCAGGTGGACTTGGTGTAAAAGAACTGGAAAACCTCCTGATTTGGGGGTCTCTGCTTGAGGAAACAGTGGTAGTCCACTGGTGGAGGACACATCTCTGTCTGAAAGACATCTGATCAGCTTCCTTGTTGCAGTCTTCAGGATCAGAGCAAGAGCACTGCTTTCTGTCACCTCGTTTCACCAGGCATAATTGCACACTTTAACATTGCAGCTTCATTGCACGGAAAGAAACCCGTGTACATATTAGGCTTCATTTCTGGCTTTGTGGCTGCACCTCCCGTAAGTGCCAGTATCACCTCTTAGTCCCTCATCCATTATTTATCAGCTACTTTGCTTTCCTTGTGAATAACCTTACTGCTGAAAAGCTCACAAGCTGAATGCTGAAGTATGCAGTATGAGGCAGTGATGGAGATCATAGCATCATCAAATGGTTTCTGTTGGAAGGGACCTTAAAGATTGTTTAATCCAATGCCCCTGTCATGGGCAGAGATGTCTTTAACTTGATTAGGTTGCTCAAGGCCCTTCCGACCTGAACTTGAACACTCCCAATAATGAGGCACACAAAACTTCTCTGGACAACCAGTCCAGTGTCTCATCACCTTCATTATAGAGTATTCCTTTCTTATGGCCAACCCTTTTTCAGTCTAAAACTATTACCCCTTGTCCTATCACTGCAGGCCTTATCATAAAGTCTTTCTTATAGGCCCCCTTTACTGAAAAGCTCCAGTAGAGGTCTTTATTCCAGAGACATCTTTTCTCCAGGCTGAACAACCCCAACTCTCTCAGTCTAACTTAACAGCAGAGGTGCTTCATTTCATTTAACGTCCTCTGAACCTGCTCCAACAGATTCACATCCTTCTTACATTTGATGTCCCAGAACTGGATGCAGCACTCCAGGTGGAGTCTCACCTGAGCAGAACAGAGGGGCAGAATCACCTCCCTCAACCTGCTCAACCTCCCTCAACTCTTGGCCACTGGGAAGGACAGCAGTGGTCAGAAGGGGTTGTGTAAATCTGGGTCACAGGGCCCAGTCTCCAGGAGGACTCTGGCCCTAGGACACTCATGGCAGGAGCATGGGGAAAATGCTGGATCAAACAGCACTGAGTCTGTCACAGTGCATCAGCAACAGTGCTCCCACACATGGGGAAGACAGAGGTGCCCCAGGTCCCCTGCCTGCACACAAGGCTACCTCTCCTGATAAGAGCAGCACAGGATCACTGCTGGAGAGTTGGTGCAGCTGGGAGGGAGAGCTCTTCGACAAGAGATTCTGGAAACTCTCTCCTGGCGTATCTGATATGTCTGGTCTCTCCTAGTGGCCATCCCTGCCATTGGTGCCCAGTACTCCATGTTCCAGGCCGCACCGCCAGCCAAGATGATGGAAGACGGCAAAATTCACACTGTTGAGCACATCATCAACCCTATAGCTGTCCAGCAGGACCCAGCTAGTGCAGCAGCTGCCGCAGCAGCTGCAGCCGCAGCTGTAATACCAGCTGTCTCTACACCTCCTCCCTTCCAGGTGAGTTCAGCACAGAAATCCTGCTTCCCATACTTCAGCTTCCCATACATCCTGCTATGCATACCCAGTGTGGGGGGAAAGCCTAGTCTCTTGCCCTGCTTCCATTCAGGACATGCTCTGGAGGATGTCTGCCCAAGAGCCCTGAAGTTCATCTGACCTGTCTTAGACAACTGCACATTGGACCGTTGCTTTCCCTGCTCTGGGGAACGCAGACTGTGAGGGGGGGGGAGCAGCCTCCCATGATAGCATAACTCTCAATCAACAGGGAATGTACTGCCCACCCTCC
Organism: Nicator chloris; assembly: GCA_013400495.1. Lineage (NCBI taxonomy): Eukaryota > Metazoa > Chordata > Aves > Passeriformes > Pycnonotidae > Nicator > Nicator chloris. The sequence goes on along the minus strand of WAAE01011541.1, from coordinate 94,000 downwards.
CCGCTACCGCCTTCCCTTCTAGGGGGGTTTGCCATCCAGGGCATGGAAGTGGGATGTTACAACAAAGTGCTTTTTTTGAGGTCTGAACCCTTTCCTTCCAGGGTCGCCCCATCACACCGGTGTACACCATGGCTCCCAACGTGCAGCGGATCCCTGCCGCCGGGATTTACGGGACAAGTTACGTGCCATTTGCGGCGCCTGCCGCGGCCACAGCAACAATAGCCACGCTACAGAAGAACGCTGCCGCTGCCGCTGCTGCCTATGGAGGATATGCTGGCTACATCCCCCCGGCATTCCCAGCCGCCACCATCCAGGTGCCCATCCACGACGTCTACCAGACGTACTGAGACTGTCGGCAGAGGAGGGTGGTGGAGAAACACACACTGAAGGAACACTTTACTATTTATGAAGAAAGAACTGCCTGCGAAAGAGTAAACATTTGGGCTTGGTAAAACAGTGCAGAAAGTGAAGAATGTCATAGAAAAACATGTTTGAAATATTTTCTATGCTTGAAGTTTTCACTAACTTTTTTAGACTATTTTTAAAAATTTAACATGCCTGTATTCATACATTTCCAAAGGACCTCGGTGCATCCAACCCACCACTGATGTGTATTTATACGCATTGTAGTGGGGTTGCATAGGGTCTTTTTGTTTTTTTAGCAGTTATATTTTCAATATATTTGTGGTATGAAGGTTATTTTTTAGTAATTTCTGCACTCCAGAGATGTCTATTTTGTAGTGCCTTTAATAATATATCAGCTATATATTAAAAAGCACACCTGAGCAGCTAGGGAAAGTTTTAACAATATATTTTGAAGAGTATATTCAATATTTAAAGAATACATACCTTAGTTTTTTGTTTTGTTTTGTTTTTTAAGAAGAAAACAACAAGTATCTTATTTAAAAATTATACTGGAAAGTGCAATTTGAAAAATGTGCAAGACCTCTGCATTTTTGTGCTGGCATTAATACAATCTGCTCATTCTCATTTGAAATCACAAGTAACTAATATTGCCTGTTTGGAAGAAAGAGAAAAGGAAAAAAAAAGCCTCCTCACACATACCTCTTCACAGTGTGATTTGCAGGCTTGTTTTTAGCTGAAGAAAGGCTCCAAGTTTTCCTTAGCAACTGGATTTTCTATTTATTGAAGCTACTTGTAGTTGGAGCATGTACAGGAACAAGTGGCTGATGTTTCACACGAGGTGTCTTGACTTAGATCTTCATCCAGTATAAAGCCAAGGCTTTTTTTCAATGCTCTTCATTTTATTCTTTGAAGTATATGTTGTAGTGACTGAGAACGTATGCTGCTGATGGCTAGAGTAGCCACGCTCTCGCCGAGAGGATGTGCAGCATTACTTACCCATTGCTCCATCATATTCCATGAGAAATTTCAAAGGTACTAGGGGTGGTAGTGATACTGGAATTAGTGAAACAGGGCTAGCCTCCCTCCCAGCCTCCCTTCCACTCTTACTTCCCCTTCTCCGCAACTGGAGTTGTACATGCACATCAAGGGTGGAAGTGATTAGACCCAATGATTTTAAGACATAGAGCTTGTAAATATCTTTTAATATACATTTTTAAAGTCATTTATGTTGCAAATTTACATGGTATGTGGTTTGCCACAAAACAAAAACCTTTTATTGCAATGTTATAAGAAAGTTTGTTTTATTAAGAAGTAAATATATTACTGCAGTGTTTTGTGGCCTGTTTAAAGGCTTTTATTTAGTAGCGCAGTGAATGTAAAATAGAGTTAAATGGTAAAAAAATATCTTGCCCTTTGTATGAAGTGCATCAGCTCTGCAAACACAAGTCTGGTGACAAAAGGTGAGAAGCAGTGAGTCAGTAAACAATGTTCCTTTACTTTTTGTGGTATAAGTACATACCAAAGGGGTTTCACACTGGTCATATTTTGACAACTGAACCACTTCCAGACCGCTTCGAGCTCAGTTACGTGACCTTTCTAATACACTTCTTCTGCTTGCCTCAAATTCGAGCAGTTGTATTTTAGGTGCTCTTGCTCAGACAAGCTGAGCTCCCCTTGACCCTGTCGACCCATTAGCAAAAGCACTGTGAGGTTACCCATTAGGTTGGACTCTGCCCCTCCATGCCCCTTCCCAGGAAACTTCTAGTGTCTGTACCTGCACATCTTAAAGCACACCCAGACCTCAGCCCCAAGGTCCTGCCCTTGCGTAGGGAAAGAGAGGAGGAGATCTGGGCAAAGCCCAAGGGGCAAGCCCCCAGCCAGAGTCCAGCACTGCCTCCTCCAGTCCTCCAGTCTCAGGCCTTACATGGCTCAGCATTAAATGCCAGCATGCGTCCTTGGGCCATGCACAAACACCTCTGGGGCCAGGAAAAGGCAGACCAGTGGTCTGGGCTTCTGTTGGCCCACTTCCAGCCCCACACCATGGGTGACCCCCAGAGGAGAGAGGAAGAGTGATGGCTCCCTTCCCACTAATCCTCTCCCTGCCAACAGGACAAGGGAGCTGCCACTCACAGAGATGGCAGGAAGAGAAAGGAGCCCATGAGGGAAAACCAATAGGTGCCCCTGGCCAACAGTGGGTACTGCCTTTGCTAGAGTAGTAGCAGGCAGCACCCAGAGATGGAGGCAGGACCCAGGCATGCAGGCAGCCAGGTCATGCTGGCTTCCTGCCCATGCCTGTCTTGACACTTGCTTCTAAACCATTTCATGTACACTACTACTGAGGTAAGTCTAACAACTTGAAATGTGAACATCTTTAGGTTAAGAACAAACTATTGTAAGAAAAAAAAGTATATATAAAAAAACAAAACTAGTGTGCCTTATTCTCAAAAGAGCTGATATTTTAGATATTTTATTGTATCTCTCTTCTCTGTATTGTCAGAAGCCTCTGAGTTTATTTAGTTCTTGCTCCATTTACGGTACGTTTCTAGAATGTAGTGAATAAAGCATTCTTTAAAAACAGAGACTGTTACTTCATTGCAACATCCCACTCTGCCAAGGCTGTGCTCCCCTCCAAGCTGGGAAGAGGGTGTTCGGGGCAGAAGGGGAGCAGGGCACTGCAGCCAGCATCCCTGCAGGCTCCTGCAAGGAGGGAAGATGAACTGTCCCACTGACTCCTCTGTCCCACCACCTGCAGAGGACAGTGACCTTTCCAGCATGCATATTGGGCACCTCTCCATTCTTCTGGCATCCTCTGAACAACCTAAATCTCTCTTTGCATTCAGTTTAGAGTTGGTGCCTAGATGTGGATGGGGCTGGAGCTAACATCCCGCTGTGCTTTCCATCCACCTAGGGCACAAATTCCTGTATCTCTGTTGTGTGTCCTCACTGCCAGGCAGGAGCACTGGGAACTGGTTCATCCTTTTCATTTCAGCATGCTCCATGATTCAAACACACAGGAAGCTAAGCTGCACCTCATTTGGAGTGCTCTAGACTCCCTGGCTGTTTCCTTGGTATAAATACACCTGGAGACAATTTGCTGCAAATACCAAGGTTGTGGAGAAGAGCAGTCTGAGGAGGTAGTCCTGGAGAGGTCCCAGTTGCTTGGAAGATATCAAATCTGACAACCATGGAAACTATCAGGAGTGACCTACTCAGCTGGTGAGGGAAAGGCTGTGGAAGTTTTCTAACTTTATTTTAGTAAAGCTTTTGACAGGGTCTCTCACAATATTCTCCTGGAGAAACTGGCTTCCCATGGCATGAAGGAGCATGCCATTCACTGGATAAAAAACTGTCTGAATGGCCAAACCCAGAGTGACATCCATGGATGGAGTTACAGCCAGCTGACAGCCAGTCAAGAGCACTGTTCTCCGGGGCTCAGTATTAGGGCCAGTCCTGTTTAATGTCTTTGTGGATGACCTGAACAAGGGGATTGAGTGCCACTCAGTCTGTTCACAGGTGACACCTAGTTGGGTGGGAGTGTTGATCTGCTGGAGGGCAGGAAGGCTCTGCAGAAGGACCTGGACAGGCTGGATCAATGGGCCACGGCCAATCATATGAGGTTCAACAATGCCAAGTGCTGGGTCCTGCACTTGGGTCACAACAAGCCCGGGCAGTGCTAGAGACTGGGGGAAGAGTGGCTGGAAAGCTGCCCAGCAGAGAAGGACCTGGGGGTGCTGGCTGGGAGCTGCTGAACACAAGCCAGGGTGTACCCAGGTGGCCAAGAAGGCCAATGGCATCCTGGCCTATATCAGCAATAGTGTGGCCAGCAGGACTAGAGCAATAATTGTCACCCGGCACTGGCGAGGGCACACTTCGAATCCTGTGTCCAATTCTGGACCCTCACCACAGGAAGGACTTTAAGGGGCTGGAGCGTGTCCAGAGAAGGGCAACAGAGCTGGGGAAAGGTCTGGAGCACAAGGCTTATGAGGAGCAGCTGAGGAAGGTGGGGGTGTTTATCCTGGAGAAAAGGAGGCTCACAGGAGACCTGATCACTCCTTGCAACTGCCTGAAAGGAGATTGTAACCAGGTGGGGGTTGCTTTCTTCTCCCAAGTAAAAAGTGATAGGACAAGAGGAAACGGCCTGAAGATATGCCAGGTGAGATTTATACTGGATATAAGGAAAAATTTCCTCACTGAAAGGGTGGCCAAACATTGGAAAGGCTGCCCAAGGAGGTGGTGGAATCACCATTCCCTGGTGGTGTTAAAAAAGCACATGGGTGTGGTACCTGGGGACGTGGTTTACTAGTGAACATGGCCATGCTAGGTTAGCAGGATTCGATGATTTCAAAGGTATTTTCCAACCTTAATGATTCTATAATTCACTTGGATGAGAAAGAAACCACCAGCAAACCACAGTCCTTTATGAATGTTTAAACATGGGCCGTGACCTTCACAAAAAGCAATGTTTTCCAAATGAGATGAAATGTGTTTCTGCTCTTTCCCTTTTCCCTTTATCCAAGCTACCCAAGATTAAAACTACACAACTTTTTCTAAACATATGCTTTACAAGATAATTTCTTTATTTTTCTAGACTGCTGATTTCTGTCTTCAGTTTTGTAAGATCTTAATTAATGATTAACTCATCATAAGGTTGAAATATGCAAGTCATTCTCAGGATATTAACATAAACAACGCCAGAGAAATGCAATTGTGCTTTCAAGATGACCTTGCTGCCTTGGGAATGTCAGGAGCTCTACTGAGGCCTTGGGCACTGTGACAACTCAGAATGCTGCCAAGGTGATCCCATTCCCTTTTTCAATGTCTTTCTTCACGGTCTTGAAGAACAGATGTGCTCTTCCCTGGTTGGTATCATCCTAAAAATCATGCTAAAATCCAGTTATAGCTTTCTTCAGGAAACACCATCCAGTAACACAACGGTGATACAACTATTATATGAACAGATTTAGAAGAAACTCAAGTGCACCACTCTGACATGGCAACATCCCATTTATAAAAACACTCAGAGTATATGCTAGATATATGCATTTTTCATGCATACAAAAAGGTAGATGCAATACTTGATCTTCTCTGTGGCTGGTATAACACCCCTAACACTTCTGGTCTGAATGAGTCCTGAGCACTTACAGAACTGTGCTCCCTGGATGCCAATCAGCTGCAAAACTGGCCCATCGTGCTGACCTGTAAAATAAATAAACCCTAGACTTACATTGTAACAAGAGAAACTACCTCTGCTGTGCATCTAAAAGCCAGCAAAAGTTAGGTCTTACGCTCCAGTGAGTCAATTAAATGCTGAATCACACTTGACTGAGTTTTAGAGCCAAGTCCTGCCTGGCAGCAAAATGGTCGGAATGGTATGGCAGGGAGAAGCTGCAAGCTAGGGAATAAAAGAAGGTAGTTTTGTGGCACCAAGTCCTTCCCTTTTGGCACAAAGACAGGCTGTGCCATGCAATTATGATTATTCAAATTGCCAAAGAGGAAAGAGACTACGGAAAGTTTTAGAAATTTGGTACTGTAGAAGTACTTCCACATGAAATATTTTCTGTCAAGCTGATGAATTGGATCAGATTTTTTTTTCCTCCAGCCAGAAGACAAGACTTGGAATTCACTTGGTTCCTAATGAAAGAAGATAGACGTTCTGTCTCACAGTCCTCGCTCAGGAAAAACTACAAACCCTGGATGTGGGAAGTGACCAGTCAAGGACTGTCTGCACCAGAAAACTTTACAGGGAAAACTGCTCAGGTGTGCTCAGCTTTGTCCCACATGTACCAAACGCCTGTCTTCCCAACACAGTGTCTCATGTCTTTGTCTCTTTGTCTAAACAGGCTGTGTCAGTTGCCAGACACCTCCATCTAACAGACTGTGAAAGGTAAAACTCTGCCCCACAGTGGGCCCTGGGGCTTCACCTCCTCTGACCAGGGCTCCCCACAGCCACCTTTCCCCAGGGCATTTGGAGACACACGATCACAAACCTGGATTGTGGGCTTGTGCCCACCCTGACTGTTCCTGTGCTTCTGCATGCAGCTGGTTTATGGGGTGGTGGCTGCCCTGGAGGAAGCTGGGTCACTTTTCATGTTTTGGCTGACACCATCGTACTTTTACTGTGCAGAAAAATACGCTTTTGTTCTTTTTTTTTTTTTTTCACCTCTTTCCAAACACACAGTCATAATTTTTGCCAGCCAGTTTGCACTTTGAGCCCATCCTTGCATGTTTTTGCAATGTCACAGAAGCTCATCATTAGCTCAGCCACTGCCTGCAATCTGTGCACTGGTGGGAAGCAGGAAGTCACAGGTAAGCCCAAAGATCTTCATGAAGCATGAAACAAACCCCTGCAAACAGCCTATACAACCCACAGAAGTGACCTCAAGCTAACCAGCAGAGAGAAGAATGCACTTATGTCAGTCAGAGGCAAAACAGTCTAACCCTTAGAGCAGGTTCTTTGTTCCAAAACTTTGAAGAAATAACTACAATAAGCAATTCTCATTCCTGTAACAAATCTGTAATTTATGGACCAAGGTGTCTTACGGTCACTCCAAAGGACGTGGGATGAGAAGGGATTACTTATTAAACTTGTTATGCATGCACTGGCCACGCACAGGGCATCCTTTGTTTCCTGAGTCTTCGACTTTTCAGATGCTGTCCCTTGCAGGAGGCTTTCTGGCCATGTGGATAAGCTGAGTATTCCCTTAAAGCCTGGCTGCACTCCAGAAGATGCATCCCTTGGCAGCCTTCATGCAGGACACAGAGGGACTCAATCCTAGTCAGCAGCTGCCATGCTGGCATCCAAGCTGCACGGGGGCAGGTAACGAGAGCTTGGCAGAGCACTGAAGCTGCTTCCACCAGCAAACATAAACTGCTGCTCACGGAAAAAGAAATCCTGGAAGTCTGCTAGAATTTGTAGCAATGTATAATTGTAGCTGGGAAGAAAAATCAAGTCTTGTATGGCACTGTACTGTCTCTGAGTCACAAACTTCTTTACAGCACCACCCTTAGAAGTCAAATTCCCAAATGCTACTTCAAACCACCAATCTCCTCAGCATCCTGCCAGGCAGGTGTTCACCAGGTTCAGCCACCTCACCTTTGCCTGATCCCCCTGCCTGGGTGTGTAGACACCCCAAAAACACAGGGACATGCACTGCTCTTTTCACAAAAGACTACATGGTGCACGAGGGTCTCACTTTGCATTTCTGGACTCACTCCTTGCAGCTCATGTGGGGTTTTGAGACACTCTCAGATTAAGTGACTTTGTTACACACTTTGGCTTTTGTACAAGTTTTTTTCAGGCTGTTCCTTTTGGATTTGGGACTAGGACAGCAACAAGGTCTAAAAGGATTAGGTTTAAGGGTAATAAATGGTACTTTAAATTTACACTAAAAAAAAAAATCTGCCTTCTGAGAAAAGGAACTTCCTTGTCTTTCTGTGACATTTTTGTGAGCAATAGGAGGGGAGAGAGAACACGGAAATGTACAATACTTGGCACTGCCTACACCTCAAACTAGTATTTCAACATTTTACAATCAACTTTGGCCATGTGACCTATGTGGAAAGATAAACTGAGATATTTAATCCTATTTTTCTTGTCTTTTTTTTTCAACATAAGGAAGTGAATTTCATGTCGTTGTGATCATTAAATTATAGTAAATGATTTGCTCACAAGAGAGAAGCAAAAAATTAGAGAGCTGTTTAACGTAGGTAAGGCTGGGACTGGGCAGCTGTGACCAAATACTCTTTCCTACCTTGAAATTTCTCAGTGAGCTTCACTATTTCTCCCTGGCTGTGGCATTTAGGGACACGTTGGCTCATCACAGGTGAGGACTGCCCACCATTTGCTTTTGCAACTAGAGTATGAATAACAACTTCCCAAAAGCCAATTGCATTTTGAGATAAAGCAGCAGCAATTACTATAATTTCTGCTTCATCTCCAGAATATCATAAACTGTTGAAATGACAGCTGAGTGTTCGGTGAGCTGCACACTCTGTTATATTGTGATAGGGAAAGCCAGTTCAGACCAGCCAGAGGCCCAGGTCTGCCGCCACTCTGGGTCAGGAGCATACTCCAAGAATGTGTGGAGATGCCAGGGTACACTCAGCAACTCCCTCCTGGTGGAGCATCTTCAGGGATCTGCATGTAGCCCTGAAGTGACAAGGGCAGTCTTGGCCCCTGAGACACAGTAGGTGAGGTTATGTGTAGGGGACCATCCTTGGCAAAGCAATGTTTAGTCAGCATTGTCAGCTGAGATGAGGACACAGGGTGGGAAAGTCTTAATGGGGACAGAAGATGTTCAAGGAACTCAGCAGACTGTGCCCATGACTTGCTCCAGCACAGTCCAGAGGGTACACTCTGATTCTCCTGTTAGCACAGAGAATTGACCTCAAATGGCTGAGGGGTGCAATAGCAGTTGTCAGAGTGCCAGGCACCGGAGGTTGTCCTCTTCAGCACCAAGGGTGGCATGCCTGCTGATTTCTGAGAACTGTGGCTTTTTGCTTTTGGTCTTTTTGTTTGGCTTCACTCCCACATGCTAACACATACCAATATCTTCTTTAGGGCAACATTAGTCTCATTATATTATTTAAACAGCTTTTTGTTGCAGTGCGCTCAATCCATGGAAATGTTGGCCTAAGCGTGATAACAGCTAAAGATAAGCAGTACCTTTGTAAAGGCACTGCTGCAATCTCCTGTAACCTTCGAGCTGGACATCTGTACAGGCTAAGCAGGACTTTTCAGCTCAGGTGTTACGAGAGAATGACACCCAGGTTTCCAGACTGGAGCTGGCTCAGCTTTGACCAGCCCAGAGCAGTGGCAGGTGAGCCACACAGTCCAAGTACTTGTAACCAACCCCGAAGAACCGCTGCTGCCAGCCCCGGTCTGGCTCCACCAGACCCCACCGGCCAGTACGGACCAGAGGGGAGGAGCGAGGGCTTGTGTTTAACCAGGCTCGGCTCCCTGGTGTGGTCTGCCAAGTCCCCGCAGGAGCCACTGCACCGGCACAGGCTGGAGGCAGAGGGGTGAGCCGTGCACCCCAAGGCACTTCTGCAGGATCAGCCCAGCATCTGCTCCCGTCTCAGCCTGCCTGCATCCACATCTGCTGAGGGCACAGCAGCAGAAGCACACCTAGCAATGCCCTGGCAGGTAAGCACGGCACAGCAGAGCAATGTGAAAGCCCCACCTTTGGCACAGAAAACATCTTGTACGTGAAATTGGGCAACGCCACAATGCACTGTGACTTTGCCTGTCAGGCTACTTCTGGTGCTCAGCCGCAATATTTTCTGCTATGAGCCTTTTTTTATTACCTGGCACCTCTCCTGCCCCCATTTATTATTGTGAGTAGGCTTATTACTAAGATAACACTTGAGCCCAGCACAGCCCCCATTCCCTGACAACTTACTCCGCCAGGCTCCTCTCATCTCGTCTGACTCTCCCGCTGCTTGCGCAATGGCATTACGCATCTCCTCAGGGTTTAGGAGGGGCCAGCAGCAAGAGCCATCAGTGACAGAAGCACCGAGCACCAATAGCTTCTCCACACGAGAGCGCTGCCCCGGCGGCTGCTCCCCCCCCTTACTGCTGCCATGGGCTCAGCATCCTAGCGATGGCAGTGCTCCCAGACACACCGCAGGCACCGCTCGCCTTTCAGGGGTTCACCTCCAGTTCACCTGAGAAATGGATTTTCATGGCCGCAAACAGAGAAAGCTGACCTGATCTGGTTGTTGTAGCACATTGCCTGTAATAGGGGACAAAAATAATAATGAAAAACAAAGGAGGCACAGGCTTCCTGTGGCATCACTCCTCTGTGGGTCTGATTTGAGTGGTGTATCAGACTGCACCTGCACACAGGTATGTTCTTCTCATCTTACCACAACCGTGGAAAATTCCAACCAAGGAGCAGTTCAGGATTTGACTTTGACAGAACTTAAAGACACTCTGGAACAGACTGTATAAGATAAGGAATCACATGTAATAGTCTTATACACACATAACTCAGTGACTTTGTATATTTCATGACAAGACTTTAAGAAGAGATTACTGAGTCATCCTAGTACCACATGTTATGCTGGGGGGGGGAAAGAGAATAGGCCTGCTAAAAAGATGTTTCAGAACAGCTTTCTGATACTTCAGTTATAAACTTAAAAGCATTATTATAAATTAAGCTTGACAGGCTTTCTAAGAGTCTCCCCTTGTTTTCGCATTGTTGATTCCAGTCTCACCAGCACAGTCATTTTTCTTTTTTTTTTTTTGTTAATTAATTGTTTCTTGGCTATTTATTAATTGGCTAATCAGTAAGCCCCAAAATGAGGAGAAGGGGTGGAAGTATAGTCATTATCTGACAAAATTCTATCTATATTCTCTTCCAGAATGCTTTTCCTTGCAGTCTGACATTACAATCTCAGTGTAATGAACAGGACAATGCCACAGGGTTGGACGGGACTTAGAGGTCTCAGGTCTTGTTCCCTGTAAGTTTTCTGCTTTTGTTGAGTTTGATGTGAAAGCAACACAAAAGGGCCAGCACGTGGGTGTGCATGGAAACACACACCTCCCAAAACAAAAGATGAAAGCTACTCTTCTAATGAAATCAGTGAAAAAAGCGAAGGCAGAGTGGAAAAACCTGCAAGAGGTCAACAAAGAAAACAAAGGGCAGCTTTATGCAAGCAGCTATTTCACTCCAGCAATGGCAGGGCCAGCTAAGGAGCTGCTACCTGGTGTTTTTAATATAGAAATTCAATGTAATTAGGGCTTTGCTTGTTCCAAGAAGAAAATGGCAACCCAAAAGATAAGATTTAATAGTAGATGAAGCTTAACAGGGTGGAGAAGAGAAAACAGACAAGGAATAAGGTTTTCTTCTCACACAGCAGAGGAATGCTAAGGAAAATGGAGGTGATTTTCTACATTTTACTTTTCCACTTTGATCAGAAGGAACAAAAGCTTTTGATGACTGTTACAGGATCTATTGATCAAAGATAAAAACCAGGTCCAAATGAGCTACTACCTCTGATTGAAGGGTAAATATAGCAGATCCCAATTTTCTAGTAAGAAAGCAACTTTTGGACATCAAGCAGATGGCATAAGAGGCTCAAAATGATGAAACCTAGGAATAGATACATTTACATTGACATAAAAGGCTCAATAACAAGGATGAGCTGATACAGGAACTATGATATAAATGATAAAGCTGGGCAAATCATTGTAAGATTTCTGCCAAAAAGCTGTTCAGAGGCATCCACTTGAGCTGCATCCCAAACAGGACACGTTGAGTGAGCAGTGCTGCATTGGGCAGCCGTAGCATCAGCCCCCGTACTGCAGCCCTGACCCATCACTTCTACTCCCATGGGTTTAAGCTGCCAACACCTCCCCACTTGGTAAAGAGTTACCCTGGCAGCTTGCTAGATGACAGCTTGCTAGCAGGCTGTTGCCAAAGCGACTGCTCCTGTAAATTTTGATTTTTGGTTGGACATTCCCGCTATAAGGAGCCTCATGCAATTGCTGTTCTGGTCCAGTGTACTATGGGGGCTGTCTGCCAGAACAGAGACAACTGTGACTACTTTAAACTCTTATTTCTACATTTGCTCAGCCCAAACTGCAAAGCAGTTTGAATTTACTCAACTTGTTTGCTACTAAAATGAATGCTAAGAGAGAAGATGGTATTTCAGAGTACCCCAAGATGAATGGTGGAGAAGAAGCAGAGTGATGGATTTGCTTCTACACCTTTTACAGCCTAGGAGGAAATACATTAACTCCTCAGGAAGATCTTTCCATCTCTTTAGCAGCTGCACAGTTAGAATTTATGGATATCTGTGCTGAGTCTGATGGAGGATCCATTTAGCCCGAAATTTAGTGTCCACCACTGCCAGAAGTCAATAACCAGGGAAGAGAAAGTACAGGACAAGTTTATCTACTGTTCCGCAGCATCCCCTCAGCCTCCAGGCAGTTCCAGCTTGGGGGACTTCTGCAGATGAACATGTTTTCTGGTTATTTAGTAACTGTCAACACACAAGTACTCTCCCTCTCAAATAAAACGGATGGAAGCTCAACCAAGACATCGTTCCTTTTTATTTTGCATAGGAACTTTGTACGCTCTCTTTACCTTCCTGTCATTACTTCCATTTAAACTATACGTCACTTTCCTGGGCCTGAAATACAGAAGGAGAATAATGTCTCATTGTGGGGAATGTGGGAAGGAACATTCACGTTTGGAGACTGTGGTAGTTACTCTGACATGCTTACCCATCTAGCAGCATTTTCTCTGCAGTTCTGAAGATTTAGCCCTCATTCTGTCTTCGTTTTTGAGACACTAAACTCAGTTTAGAGCATGTGCCCTTGAAAATCTCATCTTGAGCATTTCTGAAAACATTGGTGTTTACTATCATTGATTTTAAGGAAGGAGTTATGGACAAAAGAGCTACTTTCCACAAGGCAATTCAAGATAAGCACATTGAGAAATAGCAGACACACTCTGTCCACAGGAACAAATAAAGCTTACAACAGCCCCAATATTACAGAAAGCAATTTGTGTTGGCAGGTAGGTGGCAACTTCAGTGCCAGGGGTTGCCATAGGTGTTCAGGCTATTCAGATCATGCCCAAACACTGTACTGGTTGGGAATATAGTCTGATATCTGGCAGAAATGTAGCAGATGTAATGAAAATACTGGGCATAGTACTGTTGATGTATCGAGTATGGCCTGTGCACAAGGGGCAACAAAGCCTGGTTCCAGCTGGGAATCTCATGTATCCAAGGTCAAGTACAAGGACATGCTGCAAACGATTTCCAAGTTGGGAAGTGATGGAGCAGAGGAGCTATGAAGTTGGGCTTTGGAAAAATGAAGTGCAGTGACTAAGTAAAAAAGGAGGAGACGAGGACTGGATGTTCTGGAAAGAGAAGGCAAATGCATCTTAAGAATAATTTTGATGTTGCCTTTAGATCTTGCTTGGAGGGCCTTTTTTTCTAAAGCTGCCCTTACTTTCACTACCGTGAAGTGCCAGAAAAGCTGCTTCAAAAGTACATTTAATTATTGCATTCATAAATTCTGTGCTGAAACATAATCCAGCAAAGGCACTGGAAACAGCTGAAATCAGTTTTTCCCCAGTACAACAGGGCACAGATGTTATAGTGTACATTTCTTCTCCAAATGCTCTGCAAAACCTCCAAAGGCTTGCACTTGCTTGGAGAAGAGCAGCCGGGGTGGTCAGGCAGCTCCAGCACCCTGGCCCCAGCCCCTCTGCCTGAGCTGGGGTTCAGCACTGGGAATCAGATGAGCAAGAGAGCTGGAGAGGGACTTTTCACAAGGGCATGTAGTGACAGGAAAAGGGGGAATGGCTTTGAACTGAGAACGGGTAAATTTAAATTAGGTGTTAGGAAGAAACTCTTCACTGTGAGGGAGGGGAGGCACAGAAACAGGTTGCCCAGAGAAATTGTGAATGCCCCATTCCTGGAAATGTTCAAGGCCAGGTTGGGTAAGAACTTGAGCAACTTGGTCTAGTGGAAGGTTCCTCTACCTGTGACAGAAAGTAGATGATCTTTTATGTCCTTTCCAACCTAAACCATTCTATAATTCTAGAAATGCAATGATTATATCTTGACTTGTGATTTGAATAGCTGTATGCATACTTTATTGCCTATTTTTAGACTTATAATCTACATTTTAGAAGTACCACAGTGGCTTTGCTGCAGCTGTCTTGGAGATGATCTTGGTAGGAAAGGCAAGGCTGCAATACTAGTCCATAGGGACCCCAGACCACAACAAGGAGATATTTGAGGAGTCCCTGGGTTGATTACCTCTGCAGGTAGTGGCCTTCTCTGCTGCAGTGGCTCTGGGGAGCTTTCTAAGCTTCAGTAAGTGTCAGCACATCACCACAATCAGCTTTACTCCAACAACTCCAGAAGAGCTGCAATGCCATCTTTGCAATGCTGTACCCAGTGATAAAACACAGTAAGGACCACCTCGGCAAAGAAAAGCAGGAAGGGACAACACGCAGAAGGGACAGGGACATTTGCTTTTGCACATGCTCCCCAACAACTCACATAAAGGGCTATTCTGCATGATCTGGTATTAACTCAGCTGTCCCCATGCTGCTGGACCCTGGCAGTGTGACTGTCAGGAACAGCAGTGGAGATGGCCCTGTGCATTTCAGTGCAAGAGAGCAAAGGCTAACCAGGAGTGCCAGATGTAAGAGCAGCGAGAGACCAGCTTTCTGTGACAGTATCCTGGTACTAGCTGGCTCCTGGTTCACTCAAACAGGAATAGGTTCATTTAGGGCACTGGATCCCCTATTTGCACTCAGGCATAGCTTTGGAAAGTGTATCTTACACTCAGAAGCATACGCTTTCATGAGTGAGTTTTCTGCAGGGGCTAGACTGAACATTGAGTGCTGGTTTGTGCGGCTTTAGACAGCAAAACACTGTTGCTTTATTCTCAGGCTTTGTTCCAGTTTCACCAGCCTGGAGGTGTTCTAGCAAAGGCAGAAAGTTTATGGGAAAAGCAAAAGCAGCAGCATGCCTTCCAGTCGTATGAAGCAGAGGAAGGCATCTATGCAACAGACAGTTCAGGATCAGGTTTATGTTTGTCAAACATAAACTCTTTCTACCATCTGATTGTACTCCAGTAAAATTAGAGGTTCCTAACCCAGCTCTGAGATACGATGCAAAAAAATTTATGGAAGTGAACTACAAAGACAAAGGAGTTTTTCTTTATGATGAAACCTCAGAATAGTAATTAATTTAATCAGCAGACTTCAACACCGCCTTTCATAACCTGAGATGTGCCAAGAGGTTAAGCTATGGGGGCCAAGTTATCTTTGTGACCTTTACCACCAGGAAAATTTACAAATGGCAATTAGTAGATTCAGAGGCAAAAAAAAATTAACCCAGACAGACAGCATGTAATAAACCTCTGGCATTTTTCAGCAAGGTTGAAAGCAAAAAAGCCAAGACAGAAGCTAGGCTGTGCAACATCCACCAACAGCAACAAAAGGAATTAACATTGATCTCAGAAGAGGTATGCAAAACATCAGTTGTTATATACCGAGGTCATAGAAGTAAACCCACTTATTTCATATGGGATCCAGAGTTGTTGGACAGTATTTAAGGGAACAAAAGCAAACTACAAGTGATTGTATAGGTACTTGATAAGATACTTATTCTCTTAGTTTTGCCATGAACCTTGGAACTTCTAGCTCCCTAGCAGAGTGAAACCTCTTCCTTCAATAGCATGCAATTAGGTGAATTACCTGGTATAGATAAAGCTGCTCTTTGGAGAGATCTTACCTACAGTGAGACAGCGTGATCCATAGGAGCAATAAAAAGAGGGGAGGCTCACGTACCAGGTAAAAAGTCAGAAAATTCTAACAAAGCTGTGTTTTGTTCAGCACACGCTCCCCACCACAGCTCTTCCTGGACTAAATGGAGTCTCTATTCCCTTTCCCTACAAATTTAACCCGTTTTAAGAAAAATCTTTATCTCTGTAATAGAAATTGCCTGTGTTTTTTTATTCAGCAATAATGTCTGGGTGCACCTTAAGGGTTGACACTGAGAACTGCAGAGCTGTAGGAAAGTCTGCCACACTTGTGGGATAATTCCAGAGTGGCAGTCCTGCTACCAGGGCATGAAGCACCTCAGCACGACGCAGAGCTTAACCAAAACAGCTATTTTAGCACAATGCTCTACTTCTACAAAGCCGTCTGTAAATTTGTCAAGAGATGCTTAATTTTGAAAGAAAAAAAGCTACAGTCGTTAAGTAAAAGGAATTGGGAAATCACTACCAACACACAGTGTCCTAGCTAAGCACCCCCACTAAACACAGTGAAGCAGGCAATGAAAAAAACCAAAACAAAACAGTATCATTCAGTTCTGTCTTGTATTCATCCCCATCTAGAGCAATTTATTCATATGTCCTGTTAAAGAAAAAAAATAGGTTGATATACAAGCCACAAGAGCTGGCCTCAGCCACAGCAAGACAAGCAGCAGCAGGACCATGGCTCAGAGCTATAATAATACTTTGCTGCCTCATCTTTAAATAAGCATCTCATTAAAACTAGATGCCACACCACTGCAGATCTGCCCATTGGTTCTCTCCAGTCTATGGTAAAGCCCTATCATCTATGTGCAAAACCTGCAATTTTAGGTCGCACTGCATCTCCACAAGGTTTCCCTTTTTTTGAGTTCATTGCTTGGGTTTTTTAAAGAAAATGCAAGTTACAGAAGAGCAGTGTAACAGTCACAGCAGCAGCACAGTGGAAGTGCACAGTGACCGACGTTTTGCTGCTGCACAAGATGAAGTCCTTCCCCCCAGCTGGTCACATCACCATTCAAGCAAACACAGCTAGGCTGATGACAGAGTCTGGTAGTGCCTGCAGCCATCCTGCCTGCTCAGCAACACTGCCTCCTCCCCTCTGCCTTGTGCACGGAGAGCTTCAGGTATGAGTCCCTCTGGGATGGAGAGGAAGGGGAAGGAGTCACCTGCCTGGCTGGGCTCAAGAGAACCCCCTACAAAGCACATAAGCAGGTACAATGGAAACAGTGTCATGGGGGAAGGCTAGAGCATAAACCAGGCCCAGGCAGCAGTTGAAGTGCTCTGGGTCCCTTGATCTGGACCAAATAACCTCCAAAAGACCTCCTGTCTTATTACATCTGTTACCTCACAGGAGCAGCTGCACAGTCTCAGTGCTCCAGGAATCCTCCAGAGGATGGTAATATGATGTAACAGTGAAAGTTTAAGTTGCTGTGGTGGGTTGACCCTCACTGGACACCAGGTGCCCAGCAAGTCACTCTTATCATTCCCCTCCTCAGCAGAACAGGGAGGGAGAAAATAAGATGGAAAAAACGCCTCATGGATCGGGATAAAAGCAGTTTAATAAAACAAAAAGGCTGTGCATGGAAGCAAAGGGAACAAAAAAATTTATTCCCTACTTCTCATCAGGAGATGATGTCCAGCTTCTTCCTGGGAAGTAGGGCTTCAGTGTGCATAGCAGTTGCTGTGGAAGAAAAATTCCCCGCCCCCTCCCTACCACCACCCTCCCTTCCTCCTTTCTCACAGCTTTTATAGATGAGCAGATGTCTTACGTTATGGAATACCCTTTGATCAGGAGGTCAGCTGTCCTGGCTGTGTCCTTTCCCAAAATCATGCCCAGCTCCAGCCTCCTTGGCAAGGGGAATGTTGGAGAGACAGACTTGGTGCAGTCAAGCACTGCTCAGCAGCAGCCAAAGCCCTGGGATGTTAGCCACTTTTCTAGCTACCAATGCAAACCACAGCTTTGTGAGGGCTCCTATGGAGAAAATTACCTCCACAACCTGGCCAAGGGCTCAGGTTCCTCCTGTCATAGCTCCCAGTGCCTCCAGCAGGCATTTTCTCTTAGTCCCTGCAATATACCAGACTATTCTGACCAAGTGTTGGGACCAGCCTCCACTGCCCATGAAACCTTCAACCCGCAGTACTTCGAGGACTAACAGCCTACCTCAAATCAGATCTATTCCTAAGACTGCTAGCTCATGAATTGCACTGTAAGTTAAAGCATGTCTTCTGAGGAAATAATGAAGCATTTCAGAATAACAATCTTTGCACTTACCCATAGGATAGAATTCTTCATTTACTTAGTCCTTAAGAAAGGATTAACAGGAACGGCTGTGCTGACAAGGCTACATGACTTGTTGCATCTTGGAGTAAACAGCACATTTAGGGTTAAGAGTGGCGCTTTTTTTCCTTTACAAAACTGCCTACATGTATGGCCTTGAAGCACCCCAGCAACTAGAACAGCACTTGTATGACCCCTAGAGGTCTCGGGATTTAGGTGAGGAACTAACTCCTCAGAAGGG
Source organism: Nicator chloris (assembly GCA_013400495.1). NCBI lineage: Eukaryota > Metazoa > Chordata > Aves > Passeriformes > Pycnonotidae > Nicator > Nicator chloris. The sequence goes on along the minus strand of WAAE01011541.1, from coordinate 75,820 downwards.
ACTTCAGCGAGGTGCTTTCACAGCAGAGACACTTGGGCCCTGGACTTATTCTTTCCAACACCCTTCACCTCTCTACCGTTCCCCTCAGGGCAGGACCCGCAGATGGGCTTGCTGGTGGTGCCTCAGGAATCTAGAGTCCCAGTATAATGCTCCTAGAGACAGAAAACTTGCTGGCTTGAAGCACTGCTGACAATTCATGCAACTCAAGGGTGCTGTCCCAAATAACACACTTACCCAGCCCAGTCCACTTGGAACCGTGGTATTGAGAGTGCTATTTGTTGCAGGTCAAGCAACCTCTGCAGGATAGTGAACATGGCATTCCAAAGTAGAACTGAGGCACTGTATCTGGAGGTGGCTAAGTTCTGCCCATACCTCAGCAGCATACCCCTGAGGTCATTTGCACTCCACTGCTGTTTCAGAGCAAAGGAGTAAGAAGCCAGTTCACCCTTGGGTTTGGGACGTTAGTGTGAAGCCTTTTTCATAAAGTTTTTCATAAACTCTCATCCTTTAACTATGAGGAAATGTATTCTCTTGTGACCACCATTCTGTTTTCAGCTAAAAACACTAGATAAAAGCAACAGAAGTTTCATTCACCACAGATATCTTGCTGGCATTCACCTAGAATATTAAGATGCTAATCAAAAGTAGGCACAGCCTGCAGGACAGGAAAAGACACATATAACAGCTATGAACGATGTAAGGCCTCCTGTGGAGGAAGCTACCAACTTTCTGTGAGACACTGGGTGAGCTGGACAGAAAATTATTTGAATAATCATGGTGCCATAAGGAAATTAGTGCTATGAAGTAGCCCAGACAAAACCAACCTTCCAGACTGTATAATCTTCATACTGAAGGCCACCAGAACGTACTTTTGAGAACTGAGCAGAGAGATCAAGTGGAACTGCTTTGCCAGTAGGTGATCACAGTGGGTCCTCAGGGTCCCACCAATCCATCCAACTAGTGAAAGCTTGGACACATCATCATAATTCAGGGTAAGCTGGCACCCTTGTCCTTGACTGAGGCAGTAACCCCTTACCCCACAACAGAGCCAGTGCTGTGATGCAGCCCCAGGGTTGCTAACAGTCCAGCCCTGGACACAGGCTGGGCAGCGAATGGGACATGTAAAATGAAAGTAGCTATCCCTCAGCTTGAATGTGCTCTAGTGAACTCACAGATGCTGAACAATAATCTCAGTAATTTTATATTTTTCACTTCATCTTTAGTTAGCTTTTCCCATCGCTAGCCTCTTCTTCATTTTGCTAACATTATGCAGCATTATTTTGCAACACAGCTGTGTCTGCTACCATCCTCTAACCAATTGTGGTCTTATGCAAGTCAAACCAGAACTTTCATCCCCACTGAACATGGACTCCACATGCTAGTCAGATGCTTTCTCTGTAAAGGTCTTTTCTAACTTCTGGAGACTACTCCAGATGACTTTACCATCTATTTAACTTTATTGTTAGGGTACACTTTTGCTACAGTGAAACATTAACCAAAGGTATTCTTGTCACTGAAATGTCATGAGCAGCTTGGTAGTGCTCAGCTAGAACTGAAAATACAGAATGAATAAAAGAGAGAAATCTATTACTTATCTATGACACACTAACAACAGAAGCATGCAAATGTGTGCATTAATGATAGTATCATTCTTTGTTTGTTCATTTTATATTGTCTCAAAAAACTTCCTGCTAACTTCTTGTTAAGCATGCTAATGGAGAATTCAAAAGCAAACAAAACAAGAATATGATGTGATTATGCAGTATTTAAGACTGCAATTAATCGAGTTGTCTGTTAGTGGAGACAGGCACATAGCAAGCAAATACCCAGTGAATCCAGTTTAATAATTTTACTCATTGAAACACTCTACCTACGGTAAGCTGGGTTAGGTTTAAGTAATTTTTTTTTAAGCATGTGATTTTTTGCTCCACTCTTCTTTTGCCATCTCTGTCATTGCATTCAAATGAATCAAAACTAGTGCATTCTTTAAACCAAAGTGAAATGTAGGAAAGACTATGGTGTGCAGTCTCCCCAGGACTCCCAACACCATAAATAAAATCTTCTTCAGTGAGGAGTGATAGGAATAAAAATAATGGCATGTGAAAATCTGTTTCAGGTTCTTTTAAAATAGAGATAAAGATTTATTGTGAGTAGCTGTGTGAATTCAGGGCACAAAACATGATAATGGCTGCAGAAAAAAACAATACCTGCTGCGCAGAAAAATCCATAATCCTAAATGGATTACTTAAAAGGTAGTACTGGGCCACTTTTTAAATAAATGTCTTCAGAAAGTAGAATAAAAACCCCACTTGAAATTGCAGATGCCCTTTTTTAATCTCAATTTGCATTTTCTGGATATTCACTAGATGGACTTCTCTCTGAAGCAGGAGTACCCAAGAAGAGACCACTGCAGTTCCAGATGCCAGCTTTTTCACAGACCATATTTTCCACCCTGCTCTGCTCCCCATAAGCTTACATCCCACCCTCTACAGTTAGATTTGTGTTTCATCCTGATGCTAAGGTACCTCTGGATTGCCTTCTCAACCACAATGGCTAGAACTACACCTGACAGGACATACAGACAAAGCAACTCATGTGACTTAGGCATGACTTAGTTCACTGCCAAGGTCCATCCCTGCACCCCAGGCAGCCAGAAGGCACCACCTGAGACACTCACCTTTGTGGTGCAGTGTATTCCTGGTGGCCTTGAAGATCTTCAGTGGTCTGTGGCCTGCAGACTAGAAATCAAGTGTACAAAAGGATTTAGAAAGACAGACATAAGAACAAAACTGAGCTAGGTACGTGCTATCTCTGTTATTCCTTACTGCAAAGGTAAAATGAAGTTCTTAAAAAAGTGTCTGGAGACAATGAAGCCCTAATTTGCACAGCACAAACCAGATACAGACACCTCCACTACCTCTGGTCCCTTCCACAGAGTTGGACTTGTCTCTAGCAAAGAAGAAAGATTTCTCCTTTTTAGTAGACTTCAGAGAACAACGAGAAAAGAGATGTTCAGCTTGCTCCCCTCCTTTAATTGAGCCCTAGGTCACTCACTCTGCCTGCAAGTACAAAGGAGGTGGCTGCACACAAACTACGGAGGTCACCTTTGGTCTTATATACTGTCACTGATGAAAAGATTTGAAGAAAGAAAACAAGAGTCAATATATTCTTTTTTTCAATGAATAACAGAAGTTTGTAAGAAAAGATGGATTCTTCTCACTTTCATCGACAGAATGAGAGAGGTTGCCTTTTACCCCATAGTCTCCTTTTCTTGTCTCCAAAACAATCATGCTCTGGTCTTCAGCTTCTCAAATTGGCACTGCTGCACAATCAGGAATTCTTGCCACACTCCTGCATTTCTTGAGAAACAACAGAGACACATCATCATCCTGGCAGTGTCAGAGAACCAAGCTTTGTTAATCAGTGGATAAAAGATGTAGATGCTTAGAATTTGACATCTGAATTCCTGAAACATGGGGAAAACCTCTTCTCTCACTGAATGTAATTTATTGTTCAGGATGATCCTTTTTTGTTTAGTCTGGACCCTCTTGCTTCAATTTCCATGAACACAAACAGATTTCCTAGGTTAGGAAAGGCCATCTTCTACCTCTCTAAATGATTTTGCGATTCTGCAAACATTAAGACCTAAGCTACTGTCCCTACAGTTTAGTCAGAAACTCCTGAGCTAGCATTAAGCCAGTTAGCCCTTGCATGGCAGTAGCATGGGCCTTGGGTCAGCCTTGTCACCAGAACCATAGCCATGCAGTGTCACATCATGTTTTTTACGCTGAACAATGATCAAGTCCAAAGACGTGACTCAAGGGTCATCACAAAAATTCAGGGACCAGCTTCTACTGGCACTCATCATCTGCTGCTCACAATCTTTATCAAATCCAGGGCTCTTATGAAGTAAAAATGGAAAAGTCTTTCTTACAAGGTCAAGAAAAATCAACATCTGTAAATAAAGGATGAAAAAAACACTTGAGAATGTCTGGTGATCCAACGAAAAGGATAACAATTTAAAAGCAAATTTAATAGTTTAATAGGTTAAAATCGTTAGAACTGTTTTTCAAATCATATTCTTGCAAGGGAGGTATTTCTTATACATTCACATCTTCTTATAAAAGGTACTAGGATATTGCAAAGCATGATTTCAACATCATCGTCCAAGCATACAAAGTACTGAAAAATCACCAGCACAATAGAAGCCCACAATCCACCTATGATTGCAAACTTTCCCTTACACATGGAAAGCCTACAACTGCAGCAGTTTCTTTTGAACAGAGTGACGTGGACAAAATCTGAATTTCTAAGAGAGATATTCTGAGTCAGACTAAAGGCTGTCTAAATCTTGAAGCTGCGTCCAGTGAGTGCCACCAGTGGGATGAAGAGCACTGGAGAACACGCAGTCATGAATCCCTAAAATATTGCTCCTCCTTTAAATGCCTGGTGACTGTATTTAGAAGTATGCCAATAGATTTTTCTTTTCTTTTTTCTCTTAAGTCTTGAAATCCATATAATCTTTTGGCATTCACCAATCCTGTTGCAAGGAGTTCCTCAGCCTTATCACATGTTGTACAGACTCCTCCACTGCCACACACTGTGTACATTTGATGTCCTCTATTCCTAGACTGTAAGAGACTCTGAACAGTAGCTCTTTATGCCACCCATAAGCCTTAAGTAAACCCTTGGTCATCAGTTTTCCATGCTGAAGACTCATGTTCTGGATATTTTACCCTTATCTTCAAATACTTTACTCCTTCAGCTTTACAGACAATAATTTTTTCCACAACAAAGAGCAAACCAGTTTCTTCAAGCAGGCAGGGTAAGTGCCAGACCCTGAACTACGTGGCAAATGGATGCAATCGTTTTTCTGCACAGTGAATGAAAATGAACAGCTTGTCTTCTGAAGGAGCTACTCAAAGCTACCCTGGTTGAGTGGGAACTGATAATACACAGGGAACACACTTGAGACTTTTTCCACATACTCAGTTTATTCTTGGCTAGACAGTTTAGCTTTACATTAAAACCCGGACTTTAAGGCTTGCATTATGTATGAGAATCCAGGTAAGTTTACAGTGTTAATTATTCCACACAAAAGAAAACCTGCCATTAGCAATTCAATGCATCATTTACATCATCAAAATAAAAAGAACAAGTCCCTTTCTTCTAATAAATTTGGGCATAACAACTGCATCACTTTACCAGCTTAGCTCCTTGCTCTTAAGTTACTGATTCACAGGTATACTCCTATTAACTGCGACAATTATGAAAATTAGTTTTATCACATGAACTTTTGACTGGGATCCATTACAGTGCCATTCTGCCTCTCCCACTGCATCTAGAATATCATGGTTTCAAAGTTCAGGGTGCTTTGCAAAAGCAATTTATTTGCCATGGGCATGCCCGGGGTACTGGTTCCTTACTTTACCACAAGAGACATCCTCCAGAGCTCTATCAGTCTAAGAGAGTTAACAGGAATTAACAGACAGAAGAGGGGGGGTTTGGTGTTGTCAGCAACAAACATTTTCCCATACACGTGCGTACTAAGGTGCTGAGCAAGGAGTGTTCATTGTGGCGCTACTCCAATGGGTCTCTAAGATCATGATTTTGTGCTAAGTAATGCTCAGAGCAACCTTGGCATTCCTGTAAACTGTTTAAAATTTAAGTATTAAAGAGCTTGTAAGAGCGAACAAGGGACACAAAGGGTGAACACTGGTAGGTAAATACAGTGAGAGAAGACAGAAGTCACAGCCTCCTATTTTAGCAGTCTCAAGTAGCATTTAAAGGCACATCTTGCATGAGTGCTCAGGGCAATGAGACTGGTCGGAAGGTCAGGAGAAGTTCCTCCTATTATCAGGTGCAAGAGAAAGAATTGAAAAGAGGCCCTCTGACTCAGTGAGGAAGAAACCCTGGCAATCTGGCTTACTGGACTCATGGTGACCGTACAGTAACATTCAGCAGCACAAAATGATAAAGAGGAAGATCATATTCAGTAAGCTCAACCATATTTAGAAGCTAAAGGCACAGCAGATAGACATGTAGAGCCTATGAAATGATAGGAACCGTGATCAGTGAGCTGTAACAAAAAACGTAAGTTTTCAAGTCAAGCTAAAATAAAAGAGAAAAAGGCAGTGCCGTGAAGGGATGATCTCCAGAAAATGTCACCATGTCACAAATACACTTGTTTTTTCCCCCTGGAAGAGAGAAAGGGCTGATTGAATTACAAGGTGCAGAGATGCAGCCCTGTGAATGCACAACTCCCTGCTAGGCTATCTCTTCCACTGCTCAACTCTCAGGCCCAGACAGCCAGAAGTCATGGCCACCACTCACCAAGGTGGAACACTGAAATAACTTCTAAAAACTGCTTATCCTGCAGCCTCATCAGCACACCCGGACTAAAAGGCAAGGACAGTCACCAGCAAAGTCCTCATTTATGCAATGTCTCAACTCACTCTCACAGCCTACAGAATTAATTTGTTTATTGTTACAGAATGCAAGACAAAGATCTCAAATCACCCCTATCACAGAACTCTTCCTAAACAAACTAACGTAGAATATTCAGATTTACAAAAGGAACATATTCATTTTCAGTTAAGCAGCTTTCCCAATGATCAGCACACTCATAAAAAACACCATGATAAAAAAAATCCACATGAAAAACCTGTCCATCACTTTTGCAACTTTTTTCCACTCAATTCCTTTGGCCCTGTTTGCCTTATGGTCTCTAACACAATTAGCAATATACTCGATATTTTTAATCAGCATTTTGTAACAAGAACAGCAATTAACGGTCTGCCTAACGTTTTCACCATGAACTCCATAGCTTTTATTCCAATTTCCATTGAGCTTCTCCTTGAGATTGCAGTCATCATTCCTGGTGGAAAGAGGACTCCTTACCTCTTTCTGCCTCCTCTGACACCCATCATCCCCCTCTAACCTGCATTCTTCTTCCTTCTCTCTTTTCGGACTTGTGCAATTTTCACCCACATCATAAACAAAAAAGATTTTTGACATATAGTCCAAAATAACCACCTTGGCCCACTGTGGAACAGGCTTGGCTTCTGAGCCACAATGGTGGAGATTCATGATAATGATTGTCAATGCAGTGGAAGCTGTGATCATGGTCATAGTTGCTATGTAGTACTTTCCTAGAACACAAAATAAAATCATATTAAAGATGTCACTCTAATAAAAAAATTCAATGAGAAGTAACAGTGTGACAACATAGTGTTAAGCATAAATGCAAGTGAAACAAAGTTTTAATCACTTTAATTCTCTTAGATCACAATTCACCATTTAAAAACAAAGATAAAAGCCATTAAAATAAAATCTCATACTCATTACTGGAATATCTTTATCAGATGAGTATGTGACTACTGTATTAGCACGGTAAATATTTGCAACTTAAACCTCTGATTACTTGAAACACATCCATTCAGAAAGCAGCCCAAGAATGTTTCTCTAGAGCCTTGCTCCTTTCAGAGTCTCTGCAAAATCCCCATGCCAATGGCACCCCTTGGAAATCCCACTTCCTCATGTATTCACAACAGTGATGATAACACTTTGAGCCATTAGTGCACCCCACACCAGCAGATCCATGCTTTCACACTCAAACACTCAAAATCAGTGAATATGCAGATTTGCTGGTGTCCACAATCAGTGTGCTGCCAGCTCAAAGGTCAGAGCACAGAGCTGAAGAGAACATAAGCTGTGCTTCTCTGCCCTTGCCTTTGGCAACTGAAGTACACAGCTGACCACCCAACCAACCTAAGAGAGGCAGCTCCCAGCCCTGCTCTGCAGCCTCAGCAGGAAAAGCAAGGGCTGACAGCAGTGACACAGGACGTGCCACAGACAAGTGTGACGTGAGCCCAGCTTCAACGGGATTGGAAAGGATGGCAAGGGAGAGCGTGGGAATAGAGAAAACAGACTAAGCTAGGTTTCTTTCATTGCACGTGAACTTCTCTGAACTCCCAGACATAAATTAAATTGCAGCACAATGGATTCCCAGGAATCCAGTGTAGCAATTGTCAGATATTAAGTCAGCTGTCAGTATGCCAGCCAGGCCATCCAGCCATCTGGATCTGACAGAAACATATCTTGAAACAGTCTGATCTTGTGCTTACAGCTCTTGATCATACTTCATGTGTTAGTTCGAAAATTGTTTTCCATTACTAGCCTTATTTCAAGATGTGATACCATAATTCTAAATATCTAACTATATTTAATAAATATAAAATAGCTCGCTAATGTATAATTTAAAATAAACACAAAATAATTTCTAAAAACTGCAGCATACATATACCAATTCCACACGTATTTTGAGTACTTCACTATGTTTCAAAAATGTAGCAAATTTATCTTCCCAGAAATCACAAATTACATAAGGATTCCCTGACCCAGAGCCCTGCTATTAAGAAGTCATTCTGAAAGACAGAGTGTGTAAAGCTCACCTATCAAAGGTACATTTTCAGATGGGGGCATGATCTCTGCAACCATCAGCTGGAACACGGTCAGAGCAAGAAGAACTGTAACACCCAGAGACACTTTCTCACCAGAGTCTGCAGGAAGATAGAATCCCAGAGGGGCCAGGAAAGAGATCAAAATGCAGGGAAGCAACAGATTAAATATGTAGAAAGAGGACTTCCTTTTCAAAATCAATGTGAAGGTCACGTCTGGATAAGGCTCAGAGCAGCAGCCGTAAGTGATAACGTTCTTTACTGCTGGCATACCATGAATCTCCCATTCCACGTCTTCTATGAAGTCGGAGAGGTCACCGCTATCAAGAGAATTGATGATGTCTACCTGGTTACCATTATAGGTCCAGGAACCAAAGGTAAGGTTGCACTGCTGGCTGTCAAAAGGAAAATAAGACACATCCACTACACAAGAGCTCTTTGTGATAGCAGGTGCATCCCAAGTGATTTTTCCGTCATATCTCAGCACTACATTAGTATTTACTGGTTCTGAAAAGTCATCATCAGCCCTAAAAGACAGAAAAATGGCAATCAGGATTGACAGACAAAAACTTAAGGGTGTAGGCCAGAGAAGGTGGGCAATGGGGAAGACCCTCCTTTCACACCATTAAAAACATGCTTCTGAAATCATATTTACACTGAATTTTAGTAGGAACTTACTATTAACCCTTATTTACAGGTATGAGTGCCCATGAATGCCAAACGTCAGTGCTGCTAAATTATGTTGTATTTTGGCCATAGTTTCTTCAAACTTGACTTCAAACGGGACACAGTAATAGTCCATTAAAAGATGAAAATCTGCAGGTCATTGTTGGTCTGGGAGACCAGATAAGGAGTGCAGCCTTTATGTATCAACTTTTGGTGGACAATCTTCCAGAGTTCTCTAGGAGCATCAGCACAAAGCACCTCAGACAGCCAGGGTATTCAATTCCCGGTGCAGAAAAATTCAGAAAAGCTTTGTTGTGTAGCACAATTTTCAGATCTTGTCTATAGCTTTATTGCAAAATATTTAGATTATCAACAACAAATGTTAAGACAACAAACATACCCCTTGCTAAGGTAGGGTAGAGATGGAAGTTCAGACTCTGTAGGCCAGTTACTCCTTTGACCCCCTCCCTCCCTCCCTCAAATACGCAAGCTGATATTCTGCAGCCACACTCACTTGTTATATAGGACAATATCTGGTCTCCAAACCAAATTGCTTGGAATCCTGATAGAATCCAACCCATCATATTTATCTTTGTCCCATCTGAGGTATGCGTCATACCAGCTTTGTCGAATCCATAAGTAAGCTGACAAAATTTGGTTCCTTTCATCCTGCATAAAAATGTAGAAATATTTCTAGGTGAAGGTGACAAAATCACATCTTAGATGCAGACAGAATTTGTGACATGGCTTTGATGTAGTGCTCAAAACAGGCCAGAATACTAACAGGCCACAAAATAATTCTCAGACAGGCATCTAGGCCCATACACTGTACAGGGAAATCACTGGTTTGGACTTTCTCTTGTGCAAACCTTCTTCTCTCAGCACCCTCCCTAGTTTTAATCACAGTGTCTAATGCTCCCAGTTCTTCCAAATTTCCTTTTGCAAGCTCCAGAATAGCAAATACCTAACAAATTCAGGCTAAGAAATTCTTTGAGAGCTTGGCAAGGCCTTGAAATTATAATTCAGAAGTCACAAAAATAATCTTTGCTGCTCCTTCCAGACACATTTGCTTTTGCCTTAAAAGTGTATCTAAAAAGCCATATTTATAAAAATTACTGAAGGCTAATTTTAGGGATTTTATGTAGAAATTAATTGTGTCTTAGAAAAAGCATTTTCCATATTTAAAACTCAGCAGAAGTTGCCTGGAGGGCATGATACCAACACCTAACTACAAAAGAAGTCTTAAAAATTCAGCAGCTCTAAGTTTCCAGACTTGTAATGGAAGCCTTAAGTGTTGCAACCAGACAAGAATGTACAAAACCTGGAGAACAGGACTTACCCACACCCCCTCAGGCCACCTCCTCTCCCCTGCCCTGAGGAAGCATTGCTGAAGTTGTCACAACAAAAGGAAGGCTGTTTTTCCTACTCCAAACAAAAGGCTTACATCCAAACAAAATGCTTATGTCTAATATATTCCTGTATATTTTTAGAAAAACAGAACTATACTTTTACTCACCATGTCTTTAATTTGGGACAATGTGATCTGAAGGGTGACATTCAGTACTTTATCTGTGTCTTCCACTGGTCTTAGAGCATTGGAGTAGTCTTCAAACAGTTTGTTAAACAGCATGTGAGCATATTTTCCTTTGGCTGATTCTACAGCTGGATAACATGGACTTGTTCAGTACATTAGATTAAGCACTGAGCAGCATCAGAAAACACCCACTTTCTACTGCTTCAAGCAGCATTTGCTATAACCATATTTATCATTCATATATGGCAGAATATCATTAGCTCAGATACAGAAGCGTACCTGATGAAGTAATTCAAATAAAAACAGTGTTCACCTGGAGCAAATGATTAGCTAACTTAAGCTCTTCACACCCACTGAAAAACACTCTGTATACAGCAATTCCTACGTTTTTTGAAAGCAAATACAATTATTTCACCAAAGACTTTCACAGGCAGATATTACTGGCTTCCAGTCAGCAAGGTCCGAAATCACACTCCCTCCAGGCTAATGGCTTTTCCTATGTCCCAAAATGCAGCACTGGCAAGATTCCTGCTATTTCCAGAATTTAGTCTTTTTCTTTTTAAACTACCACCAGTAAAATGTCTGAGCTGCTTTTCTTCACAAGCTGGCAATTGAATAATGTGTGAATACATCTGTTCACCAACATCTTTTCCAAACCATGTATTTGGAGATGCTTCTTGCTATCCAGACTTAGATACTAATGATAATTGACTGAAACTCGAGGTTTTAAATTACACTTTTGCTGTTTCATACCGTTTTGTACATTACAGTTTCTCTAGGCAGCCTCTGTATCATCTTTACATAGATTCACAAATTTCTGCAAAGGGCAAGGGCAACAGAACCACTCTGTTACAACCCACCCCTGAAGGTGGGGTAACTGAGGTTCTTCTTAATAGGTCGCTTCTAGTGGGATGGATAAGAGTGAAACCACACTGAATGACTGGTTGGTTAAATATAAATACAGATATTTATGTATGGCAGGTTTATTTTGGAACAATTTGTTTTAGTGGTGTCACTGAAACTACAGGAGAAGCAGAAACTCTCCAACACCATCTTTTCAATGCTACAGAATTAGGCATTACTTTATTCTGGGCAGGATATTATTCTGAGCAGGACGTGCAATAGAAATTATTTCATCCACACAAGCCTGGGTTGGGCAGTGAAAATCATTCCATCATACATGGTTCTTTAGAACCAGACTTTTCACCTCTTTATACATTAAAACTCCAAGGAAATTCACATTCACTCAAATTATACAATTCTTAGTGTTCAATCTTCTATTGATTATTGATCCCTTCGCCTTCAATACTTATTCGGCCCTCCCTCCTTGGTTCTCTTCCCAATCTTTTCCCAGAATAGGTGTCTCCGGGGGACTAATGCCTGCTAATGTTCGTTTATTTCCTGTGTACTCCCCACTTGTAGATGTTAAACTCATCAGACCTCATCAACAATCTTTTGAAGAGAAATTTCAATGCCCCTCCCCCTGGGCAAAGGCGAACAAACCCCTGATTAAAGTTACAAAAAATATTCTGAAAGTTGCATCAATTCCAACAATGGGAAAGAGGTAGGTAGTGGTATTGGTTATTACCTATAGAAACAAAACAATATAAAAGCATAAAGATCACACTTAAGAAATACAAAAGGAAAAGAAAGGAAAAGAAAAGGAAAGAAAAAGAAAGAAATGAAAGAAAAGAAACAAAAGGAAAGAAAAATAAAAGAAGAAAAAAGGAAAAGAAAAGAAAAAGAAAGAAATGAAAGAAAAGAAACAAAAGGAAAGAAAAATAAAAGAAGAAAAAAGGAAAAGAAAAGAAAAAGAAAGAAATGAAAGAAAAGAAACAAAAGGAAAGAAAAATAAAAGAAGAAAAAAGGAAAAGAAAAGAAAAAGAATAAGAGAAAAAGAAAAATAAAGAGAAAGAGAAAAAGAGAAAAAGAAATAAGAAAAAAGAAAAATAAGAAAACGGAAAAANAGGGAAAATAAGGAAAAGGTGAAAAGAAAAATAAGAAAAAGGGGGAAAGATAAAGAAAAAAAGAAAAAAGAGAAAAAGAGAAAAAGAAAGAGAAAAAGAGAAAAAGAAAGAGAAAAAGAGAAAAAGCAAGAGAAAAAGCAATAGGAAAAGAGAAAAAGGGAAAAAGAAAAAGAAAAAAGAAAGAGAAAAAGCAATAGGAAAAGCAATAGGAAAAGAAAAAGAAAAAGAGAAAAAGGAAAAGAGAAAAAGGAAAAGGGAAAAAGAAAAAGAAAAAATAGGAAAAAGGGAAAAAGAAAAAAGAAAAAAAAAAGAAAAAAGAAAAGGGAAAATAAGGAAAAGGTGAAAAGAAAAATAAGAAAAAGGGGGAAAGATAAAGAAAAAAAGAAAAAAGAGAAAAAGAGAAAAAGAAAGAGAAAAAGAGAAAAAGAAAGAGAAAAAGAGAAAAAGCAAGAGAAAAAGCAATAGGAAAAGAGAAAAAGGGAAAAAGAAAAAGAAAAAAGAAAGAGAAAAAGCAATAGGAAAAGCAATAGGAAAAGAAAAAGAAAAAGAGAAAAAGGAAAAGAGAAAAAGGAAAAGGGAAAAAGAAAAAGAAAAAGGGGAAAAAGAAAAATAAGAAAAAAAGAAAAGAAAAATAAAAAGAGAAAAATAAAAAGAGAGGAAAATAGAAAGAAATGAAAGAAAAAGAAAAGTTAAAGAAAAAAAAAGAAAGAAAAATTAAAAAAAAAATCTAGGAGTAGATAATGGAGAGGACGGATGTCACCATACATGATAAGAAGTATTATCCTGTCTCACGTATCTGCTTCTTATCTGTCTCCTCCCTTATCTGGTTCAAACCCCAGCTTGCTGCTAAACAAAGGTTAATTTGTCGTGGTGATCTCTGGGGACGGGTGCTCAGCGCCTTTGCATCTGGCGTGTTCTTATGCAGGATCAAAACCCTTCTTCCTCCCCTTCGTAAATGCGGCCTCATCAGAGCACCCGCTGCTTTTGCAAATGGCCAATTGTTTGAGCCATCACCTCAGCATTTCTGTCACTCACACATCACAAGACTTGCGGAAATGCCAGGTGTAAATAAGTAGGGATCAAGGGCTTTGTACTACATCTCTCTCTGGTGATTCACACCGACTTCTGGACTAATTAAGAGTTTCAAGCAAATCTCCCTGGCTAAAAAGGTATCCCAACAATTCAAAGCTTCCCCGAAGAGCACAGCAATTCCGATCGTACATGATCATTTTGTCTGTGCATCAGTGAGACAAAGTAAAACTAAACAGATGAAACACTTCTGGGGCTCAGCCATGTAGGCACATCAGGTCACAAGATCCTATCTGAATAAAACCTAAGTGCAATTTAGCTAGCAAGCAGTATTCTCACCTTTGAGTATCACTGCTGTAAACAGCAACCACAGAGAGACGTAAAAGGAGAGGCTCCTTAGCTTCATTTCTGGACCTTAAATAAAACTGTTCACCCAAGGGCACAAAAGAGTTTACCCACCATCCAAAACTATGCAAAAATGTAAATCAAGCTGTACAGCAGCATCAAGGTGCTGATACACTGATGCGCTTCTAGAAGCAACTCCTTGCTCCCTTAGCAGCTGTCAGAGTCCTACAGCGATCATGAGCTTTGTCCCTGTCACCGCCGGGGCTCTGCCGAACCCTCCCTCTCTCCGTAACCTGAGCGCTGCCTGCTCTCACGCTAATGCTGAGACAGAAAACCAACAGATTGGGTATCAGGGCCAAAATTGTATTCCATTGCATTTTTACTACAAATGGAAGACTTCGTCCAATTTATGACAAATCCTTTTACAGTTCTTTGAGGGCTTTGTTTTACTGCACTTACATTCTGCAATAGCCCGCTCAGAACCAGTTCTACGGAATTTGTGCACCTTCACAAAAAAGTGATCTCACTACTTTAATAAGAATAGTAATCCTGTACATCACACATCTGATATCACACAGAAAAAAAAAAAACAATACCCGCGGCCACAGCCTGCTTACTTCCATGCAGATAAAACAAGGTTTTCATTACCAAAGCATTGCCACATGGAAGAGATGCAGTTGCACCAAAGTTGGAAAACACATCTAATATTTGCTGTAGCCCAATATCACTGTGCAAACAAGAACTTCAGCAGGTGTAGCCAACTTGGAGACCAGTAGTCAGCACAGTAAATCAGGAGCCAAAACAGACTTTGCGGGTAAAATGCCATTTCCCTTATACAGTACAATTTTTCACAGATGAACTTGACAAAAAAATTACAGTCCCTGGAACACATTTACATTTAGCCAGAAGAGTTTCAGGGGGAAAATATGAACATGAAACAATACTTCACCTGGCCTTCCATCTCACCCTGATGGTCAGAACTTCAATAGATCTGTCTATATTACTCATGTTGTCAAATTAGCTTCCTAGTACCACAGACATTTTCTTCCAAGTTTCTCAGACAACAGGAGATTACTTCCTCCTCTCCACAGTCCAATCCATCCTTCCTGATATACTGCAGTCCATTTTGCCATCCTTTTAGAACAGATACAGATAACAGTCACTAAAACAGAAAGTGACAGTATAGAATGAGCTACCAGGAAAAAAAAATGGTCCAGAATAATCCTGATCCACAGAAAACATAAAATACTGTTGCTTTACTCTTGCACAGTCTTTTGGCTAGAAGAAAAGTTATCCCTCCATACACATAATTTCTACACAGCAGCACTACAAGCAGTCACTGGCTAATGTTTGTGCTTTTGTGGGATTTATAAATCAACTACATTTATGGCCAGGTTTACTAGGTAAGCAATAAATAATTTCAGTCAAAGCTCCTGTAATGAAATCCATCTCTGTCATTTCCTTTGCTGAATTGTCAAAGGACTAAAAAAGTGGAAAACTGTTTAGAAGTCAAAAAGGTCAGAACAGCCCCTAGGAACTATGTAATAACCTGCATTCTCTGTGGGATGAAGGTATATGATGCTAGAGACAACAAAAATCGTGGACAGAAGACAATAGATTTTTGGATACAGCCAGATAAGTGCATGCTCAGGGGATAATTTTAGTCTACAATAAATTGGCATTCTGTCAGCAAGGAGCTACTGCATAGCATCTCTTACAGTAATCACAAGAGTGAATGGGGGTACTGCTTTAAGAGAGTTGCTATGAATGCTACTGGAACCAGGACTAGCCTTGCTCTGCCAAAGGCTTGAGACAACCGTGTGATCTGGTACATCAGCAATACACACCTGTCAAGCAGTGCGAACTGATGTACTTTCATTTGCATAAGATCTCGTGTATTACAGAACCCTGCACATTTACTGTAACAAAGTATTCTTGAGGGGAAACAGCAGGTTCCCCAAAAACCCATAAAGCATGTTTACATATTGTTTACCCAATTTATTCTTATACTCACATACAATTCCTTAGTATTAATTATAAACTTGCAAATGGATAGCTCATAAGGTGTGGTTTATAACCTATAATATTTTCAGTGATCACACTGGACATACAGACAGGTAAACATCAGCACACATATATTAGACATGTTTGTTATGTTTGAGATGCTGCATTGATTCCACAGTGCTTGCAAAATAAACTAAAATAAAAGCCTTTTCAATATTGAAGACACAAGAAATTTAACCATGTTAGTATGACAGACCATTTGGCTTCTTTGTTTGTTCACAAGACATCTGATTTGTATTTTTAATCAAAATATCCCTAATGTATATATTTTGTATGAACGCTGACCATTAACATTAATTTCTCGTTGATCTGAGAGATTCATCTACAAACCCACACTTCCTCAGAACGTAGTTCTAAGTTTTGGCACGACCCAGAGGCAATACTAGCCCCAGGTCAAACACCCCATTTAACTTTTGAATGGAGCAATACAAGATACAGAGCCGCTTACAAAGACAATTTAGGAAGAGTCACGAGTGTTTGGAAGTTAGAATGAAGCCATTAAGCACTCCCAGAACCAGAGTCGTTCCCAGCAGGATTCACAGGGATGCTGTCGGAGTCCCTCTGCCAGCAGATGGCCCTGTCACCCAGCCTACTGATCCACCCGGACAGACCAGGCGGTTTATCACAAAAATTACACCGCATTACAGTCCACTTCCATCAGTTTCGCAGATTGTTTGCCTTGCATTTGGTGTAAGGCACGGTGAGCCAAGATGTTCTTTTAACGAGAAAGATAAGCGGAAGGTACAAAACCGTTTCGTGGCTGAATCCGGGGTCTTCCCGGACTTCCTTCTCGGCAGGACCGAGCAGACCCGAGCCGAGTCACGGGAGGCTCCCAAGGGGGCGAATACCAGCCCTTGGCATCAGCTGTGAGTCGATACAGACCCACATTTGGAGCACAGGCTGCTCCTGCTGATGCGGGGAGTGATTAAGGCCCACGGCACCATAGCCAACCCTGCTCCCACAGATTTTGTTCAAACGTTTGACTTCGTGGGAATGAGCAGGGGCTGTGAGCAGAGCACTGTGTTCACGTGCACGCTCAGTGGGACAAGAGTGGACCATGTATTGGTGCACTGAGTTTGTACACTGCTCACATAAACACAGGTAACTTTTCATGCTTCTAGGCACACATACACTGTCATGTAGACATCATCAAAATCTAAATTCAGTGTACTGCCATGTAAGGAAAGTTTGACTTTGCATGTGCTCCAAGGACAGCCTGAAGTGGAAATGACATAGGAGAGATCTCTTTCATATTAAAATTTCTAAAGTTAGATATTTATCTTAGCCAAACTACCAGCAATGTAGGTAAGAAGTGTAAAAATATATTTAGAATTTTGTTCTTTCAATCTCTCTTCTCCTGCATAAAATAATAATTTGCTCTTGAGCCTAAGGTTTTTACATGTACATTTTCAGATTTTTAATGGATTTTTACCCTTTTTTGCATAAAAACCATTAAGAGTTTTCAAGCCTTCAACTGGAAAAGCTGCAGATACTGTACTATCACAGGCCTCAAGGCCGTCTGTACCATTTATAATCCATCCCTTCATCAGAGAACAAAAAGAAGAACAGATTGGTTTCTAAGCACAGTTTGTAAGAAATGTCTCACAGTCTGCTTCTACTTGCCTTCCTGCCAATTTTTCCCCACAGAAGCTGTTGCATTCACTTTCTTCACAGCATTTGCTACTGAATATTATCTTGTGATAGGGTCAAGCAGCACACTAACTGTTCAGAGTCAGACTTCTCTCCTTAGACTAACTGGTTTTAACAGCACGGGTAACAACAGCTCTTGCTGCCAGCAGAGCAGCCTCACCGAGCCTGCTCTAGAGAACACAGCACTTCATTTAGATGCAACATGTTTCTCTCCACCTCATTTTTTCCTCACCCACCTACTGCCTCCTCCTCCCTTCTCTCTAAAAATCCCCTACCACCCGAAACCAACATACTCATTCATGTTTTCTTCCACCCTGCTGTACACATGGAAGATAGGAAATACTTTAGGAAGCGTTCACAATTCTGGGTCATGAGATAATGTAGGATATTAGCCACGTTTTCCAGAGGTGGGAAATCCTCATTTGCATGTTACAGTTGTGGGGTTTTCTGAATAGAAATTATTTGGTTGCACTTTCACAGGCAGCTCTGCCAACCACCTCCCAGCCCCAGAAGAGAAACTTTCTGAACCTAGAAGTCTGGTATTACTTAATATGGTCTAATATGCAGCAGTATTACTAATATGCAGCAGGTTACCTCTTCCACCACAATGCTTACAAGCTCATCAGTAATTTGTCCATCAGTATCTGGCAGGGTTAAGGACAAAGCTTGTTTATAATTTTAGGTATCAGAAAGCTATTTTATCCACAGCTCTTTCTCATTGGGATAATTTCCAGCTTTGTAGCGTGCCTTTGAATGGCTGATTGGCATTCAATGGCAGAATCTGGGCTCTACACAAAGGCAACCTCTGGGCCTAGACACAAACCACAAGTTTGCTCTGATAGGCAGCCTGATGCTCCAAACCAAGGTGACTTAGAGAAAAATTCCTACGCTGTTACAAGTGTGCTAGCAGATTCAGACATCTTCCTCTTGGTGATCACTCTTGAGCCATGGAAGGCAGCACACTACCTCAGCTTTTGGAGGAGAGGGAAGTCTCCCAGCTACCACAGGCTGAAGACAGCTCTGGGTGTCCCAGCTTGTATGTGTATCACAAAAAAATCCCAGACATTAAACCAACGTCTGAAGAGGCCAGACTGAAAGGCAACAGTTTAGACAGTAACTCAAAACTAATGTTTCACTCTCTCCAAATTTTAGAGGTGGATAGGAACACCCCTTTAAAACACTACCAAAACTTACCACGACCACAGGAGTACCTGCATAGTGGGTTTAGCATTTCCTGAAAAGATGTGCTTTCCTGGTAAGCTCACATCCACCTTGCAACAAAAAATATGGCACAGCTACATGGGGGAGGACACAACTCTAAATTACCACAATGCATTTAGGCCCAAACAAACCTCCCTGTGGGATAAAGCAAGCAGCAACTACTCATCTCAGGGAAAAGAACTTTTGATAAATCATGGGTTTAGCTACTGAAACATCTTATGCTACATGGGTACTGACATTCTTTAAAATGTCCTAGCATGAGCACACCCACATTATGCTATAGTTTAAGCAAAAATATTTCCTCGAGCAAAACATTTTAGTAAACCTGCTGATTTATTCAAACTCTGCAGCTACACTCATTCTGGCACAAGAGAGCCATTTATACCTTGGGAACAAAGCACCACCATTTCAGCTGAAGACAGCATCCCTTTTCTTAACTATCTGTAAGCACAGTGGCTCAGTGAAGAAAGGCTGCATTCATACTGTCAGTTTTCATCTGCAAAATTCCAAGCAACTGTCCAAAAACATGATATTTTTTCTTCTTTTCAACCCATAACAAATGTACTGAAATGAAGTATATACAAGGGAAAAAAATTAATTAGTGTTAACACAGGGAGTCAGCACCAAGGAACATCTTTTCTTTGGCTGAGTGGGCTGAAAAAGCTTATTTTGCCAATAAAGACATAGGATTTGACATCAAAAAGTGTTAGCCTACAACATTGACCTGAATCTTGCAGGCTTAAGTAGCTGCTATTTTTCAAGTACTGTGGAAGGTGATATGAGGTGTAAAAGCTGTTAAGCCAAAGGAAAAAAAAAAAGTGATTTAACATTCAATTACTACTATAACCACATATCGTATCTGATTGGTTTGTGTGCTTTGGAAAACATTTGCTCCTTGCTTGCCAATAATTTGCAGGGGGCTCTGAAGTATCTTTGCCAACTGCTCAGCTGCCTTTAGCTTAAGGAAGTGCATTTTATTCTGAAACAAAACCAAAATGTTGGACAAAATGCAAGAGGGATTAGTGCAGTTTATAACAGAGCTATGAGAAGTCAGACTATCCTACAATCAACCTGCGGTTGTTGTAGCTTTTGGGAAATGTATATAAAAGTACAAGAACCAGTTCCTCAACCTAGTAGCAAAGAGTTAGTATAAGAACATTCCTAGAACATGGAACAATTTTAACAACAAATTCCATATTGGCTTTACTCCTGGGCTCTAGCAAAAGGAGCATATTACATTGCCATATGAGACAGCTGCTTCTTATCCAATGGTTTTAATGACTGAGGGATGGTCTATGCTGGACTCTGATGGATAATTGGTTTGTTCTTGGTGGGAAAATACACGTGAGGAAAAAAGCATGGGACTTGGGGTACACATTGTTCTATCATTCTCTTCTGCCAATATTTCAAGGCAATATAGGTAGCTAGTATGGTTAAGCAGCACATTGCAGTGAATACACTGCCAACCTCAGAGAGCACGACAGCAACACATGATGACATCTCACTGGAAGAGATTCAGGTTCAGTGAGCAATTGGTGCATTTGGCACTTGCCAAGGCTTCTAGCCGAGCTTGCATCACAACACGTGGAACAGCCTTTTTCACCTACCTTGACTGAAGAACATTGCTTTCCCTTTATATGTCTTAAAATACATGTAGTTTCAAATTCTATCGAGTTTCCAAGTCTGCAACATCAGTAATTATAAAGCCAATAACAAAATATGTATCTATAACAAAGCTTTCAAAACAGCACCTATATTAAAGGTGCAAGCATTAATACAGCCATCCCTGTCTGCTATGACAACTGTTCGCACTCCTAAAATACTTGCAAAAAACTTTCCTTTATCCCCTTTTGGGAAGCACAAATTGTTGCTGAAATCAATTAAATGGAAGAGTCCTAGCAGGTAGTTAAATGGTCAGGCACATTCACAGTTGAAATATTTGGGTACTGGGAAACAAAAATATGAACCGGGCAGCCCCTTTTACCTCCTTCTATTCTATTTACACATAAGATTTCACACACAGAAATTACTGTGCAAACAAGCAATTCAGGTGAACAAAGGAAAGCAATGAAAAAGACACCTTTTAGCTGAGCTTTTAGCTGAAATCTCTGATAACAGCATAACCACAGAAGTGTTGCTGCAATGTAGTTAACTCCCACAGTGAACTCAACACCATGCACAGTAGAGAATAGTAGATGGTGCTGCCCTGCATGGACAGGGTGTCTCAACTACAAACAAAAAGTCTCAGAAATCACAGCTGATTATCCACATGGAGATCAAGCCAGCATTAAATTTCAGCTAGCTACCATATTTCTGTTCTCCATAATTTTGTTAGAGAGGAGTATAGCACAAAGCAAGATACAAAACCAGCCTGTTGGGCTATAATCATAGTCCAGGATTGAAGCTGTGATGGTAATAAAGGTGATCTAAAAGGCTTGCTCACCACAGTTCTCAAACAGAGGACTGTCTGACTCACCAACTCCTGTCCCAGTCCAGCCATATGAAGAAAAGTCCTTCCCCTTTCCACCAGAGGCTATCAAAGTGCTACAAATGCTTTTAACACCAAAACTGAAATACTCAAGCCATTGTCTTTTATGGTTATGGTTGAAAACTCAATTTTAAAAAGTAACTTAAAATTCATGAAGAAAGCAGGTCAAATTAAGGCCAGCAAGTATCACATCCTAAGGAAATAATTAACTGTTAGGTGAACCATGTGCTATTTTTGTTATTTAAATACTGATTAAGCTAATTATGCTCACAGGGAATTGAGTCTAGAGGATTAAATGAAATCTTTTCAGAGGCAGAGTTTGATGAAAAGTTGCTATCATCCATTTAAACAGTAAAAGGTATCATTTTGAACATCTTATGATGATCAACATTTTAAGAAGATCATCCTTTGGTGTCTGTTATTTGGCTAATAATGTAGCTTATCTTTCCTTTTGACCTTAGTGAAATGTTAGTGTTAAAACGTGTACAGCTATGCCAAAAGATAATACCATTTAACTACTTCCTCTTTACAACTATTACCTTAAAAGCTCCGTTTTTCTTTGCTCTCAAAGCCAAGATTATGATTTCCAAGTAAAGAGCAACAGCAGTACTAACACGCAGAAACTTTTTAAAAAGGCAATATTTATTATCTCAAGATAACAAAGATACTATACAAGATAAAAATGCAGTCTATGTACAAAGGTTTGACGTTCCCCCTACCTTCAAATATAGAAAGAACAAACAAGTTCGGGGTGAACTTAGGATCACCCCACTGTGAGGTAGAATATTAATTTCAGGTGTTAATACTAAATTGCTGTCAAAGGCTAAAGTTGTCTCTACATAAAGAAGATGATTCGTTAGTTTCTCTACAGCTAAAGTTGACTCTACATAAAGAAGATGTTTCGTTAGCTTCTATTTTCCTGTTGGTCTCCATGGTTAGAATCTTCGTGGGATCATACAGGCCATCTTGCCAGGCGAGTGACAACTTCCTCAGGGTACCCGCAGCGTGCGGCAGTGAGAGCAGTCCCCAGCCAGAAGGAATGCACGCCGTACTGCTCCGGACACAGCCCCAGCAGGCGCAGGGCACACCGGAGAACAGCCAGGAACTCCCTCTTCGTTACAGATTTAAAGTTCGAGTGCACAAAGAGTGGCCCTTCCAGCTGCGAACGGGCTGTCAAATAGCTCCGAAGAGCCAGAACAGGGCACACCCATGGCTCTCCAGACAGCGCTAGGCTGATTACATGTCTCTCCTGACCCACAGGAGAATAAGGCAGAAAAAGCAGCACTTTCCTCTCCATCAGCTGGAGATCACTCAGGTACAGCAGCTCAGGCTGTAGTACATTACGGTGCTTTGCCACCATCTCTCCTATTCGAAGTGCCCCAAAAAAAGCTACAGTAAATAATGCGCGAAACAGTAAGCATTCATAATGAGTTATGCACACAGACTCCAGAACTCCTAAGAGAGATCGCAACATCTCAATAGTTACAGGCAAGTATTTATCCCTCAGGATACCCGCTCGACGTTTTAACCCTGTCACCATGCAACAGGTTATAGGATCTTCCAGAGGATCAGAGTTACCAGTCAATTTTGATAAATAGGAAAGTGCTGCCAGGTATATGAGTGTCTTCGAGGAGGAATAATTAGATTCCACAGCCAAAAACCCTCTAATTTGCTCCACTGGAATTGGCCAGGCTGCAGGCATTCCCATGCTTTCCCTAAAGACAAGGAACTTCTTCAGTCCTTCGAGGAAGGCTTGCCAAAGCTTACTATCCCCTGAGTGCTCCAGCAACGACAAAGTCTTCAGAGGCCAAGGTCCCAAGGCATGCTTCTGATGATAACTGGTCTCGCTTCCTACAAGAGAAGATCCACATTAGCACATGGTGACAACAGGCTTAAGCGTACTACTTAAGCAGCAATAAAGACAGTACTCCTGAGTGCATTATACATCCAGATAATGCTGTGAGTTTATCTGACAGACAGTTCACACACAGCTACATCAGAGATAATTTCCAAATGAGAAATAAGCAACATATCAGGCCCATTTCAGGCACTGGATATGGTAACACTCCGTGAATTTATAAGGTTGCAGAGTAGTAATAGAGAAGACAAATATAAAGCAATTTTTGAACCAAGGGACGGACGGCTTATAGAGGTTACAACAAGAAAGGTCACACAGCACACTCCCTCCAGTAGGTAACATTATTTCCCAGCCCAGGAGGGAGAATTCTCTCGACGCATCCCTCCAAACCCTCCAGTCTCACACCAGAACCCGAGCAAAACCAAGGAGCTGCCCGGTCGGAGGCACGGCCACCAGCGATGCTGTGCCCCTCGGCAGCGCCGGCCCCGGCCCGTACTTACCGCTCTGCGGTGCCTCTCGGCTGCGAGGCGGGGAGGCGACCGCCTGTCCAGCCAGGCTCAGCTGCAGCCACTCCATACCCGGCTCCCGGGCCAGCAGCGCCACCATGTCCCAGAAGAGCGCGGCGGCGGGCGCGGCCGGAGCGCGGGCAGCGCAGGCCATGGCAGCAGGACGAGCAGCGGCCGCGCGGAACGGATGCTCCCAGAGCGGAACCCTGGGGGCCCTTTTATGTGCATGGGGCCGCCCGAAGTGCCAGCCCCGGAACGGCCCCGAGCTGAGGAGCGCTGTCCGGGGCGACGCGGGAGGAGGATGGGAAGCCGGGCGCGGCCTGAGAACTAGAAGGTGTGAAACATCTTCTGCCAGTGTGACTGGATGTAGTGATAAGGTTAAACAGAGAAAAGTACTTGTGTTACATCCCAGTTATTCTCCTGGGCTCTGCAAGACGTGGTTTCCAGGTGTGGTAGAGAATAGCTCAGGGCAGCTGACTCCGTTCTGAATTACTCATCGGCCCTCCTTCCGTTTAGTACAGGCAATGCACTGGGATGCTTTTGCACAATTTAACGAGACAGCTGCCTTTCCACAGTAGCTATCCCAGAAAAATCCTAAGAAAAAAGCAAAGCTAGCAGGCTCCTCAGCCAACAACTTGAGCTTTTAGTCTCCCTTTGAAGAAAGCTGTGTAGGGACCCCGGCGGCCTCCTTCCCTGGAAGTTTCCCCTCCCTGATGATTTGACCATTACTCCTGGCTGTCATAGAGACCTGTACCGCGTTTGTACCTCCCCCTCCTGCCGGCTCTCTCCTTTTAGTAACAAAAGGGCATAGGTTTGTAGCAGGGGAGGGTAGGGACAGGGACAAACAGGTTAAGACACCCGCGGACACACCCTCTGCTCCTTCCTGAGCCCGCAGCTGCAGCACAGTGCAGGCGCTAGCGGCCGCTTCGGCAGTTTCCAGCTACTGAATTCTTCCCTCCCAGGTAACTCCGCTGAAGTCCCGTGGGCAGAGAGGGGAGGAGGCGGGATGTGCGGAATCCCGCCTGAATCCTCAGGCACACGCTCGGATAGGGTCGCAGAAGGGCACGTAAAGGAGGCGTTCCAATTGGGATAGGAGGGCCAAGGTATAAAATCACGGTGGCACCGTCGAGGAGGGGGCTGCTTCGTGTGAATTCCTCCATGGCTGCTGTGTCGTTGGGAATGCAGAGAAGGGTTGAGCTGTCTGCTGCCCCTTCACCCTTCTGGGCGCTGGTGGCAGCGCTGCGGCTGGAGCCGGGCATGGGGTGGCTGCCGTGTGGTCCGGATGGCTGCACCGGCTCATGTGGTACCTGTGGACTGGAGGCTGGCAATGGGGACGGAGCTGGTGAGTGTGCCCTTGGGGGGGCAGGGAGGGGCGGGGGCGGCTGTGTGGGGCGGGAGATGGCTAGAGTCCTGCCAGGTTCTTCCAGGCGGTCGCACTACACTGTTGGAAGGCTTCTGAGACCTCTGTGCACTCCTGAATATATTGTTACTTTATGGTGCCTTTGTCACTCTCAGATACTTGTGCCTACTAATGGCGCTCTGAGATCGCAGAAACCTTGCAATAGGGTGTCAGATCTGCCACCAGGCTTGAGATGTTGCTTTAAAGAGACAAATAGATGGAGGTTTATGGGTTTTGAGAATGTAATCCTTCCTCCTGTGTTCTGGCTGTTGGAAACTCTGCAGATGAGAGTCGTACGAATGCATGGGACAGGATTTTTGTCAGAAAAGTTCAAGTAAAGGCTGAAGCATGTTGAAAGGGAGGGAACTTCTATCTGCTTTTGTTTGCCATTACTAACACGGTTTTCTTTCAGCAGGTAAGCTCAGCCAGGTTCCTAAGAAGCATTCCTTGGGTCCTTGGCCCCTGAAGGCTCTGCTGTTACTGGAGGACTCAAGAGAGAGCCACTTATGGCAAGTCTACCATGAAGGCCTGCAAAGCTTTATTTCCTTTAGAGAAGGCATGGCTCTGTCTGCAGTGTGGCCAATTCCAATTGAACAAATTAGAGAGTTTCTGGCCACCATGGAGTCCCAGGATCTGCCTCCCACAAAAATAATAATGTATATGGAAGGGCTGTCCTTCATCTCCAGAATGGTAGATCATCCTGATCCTCTTCCAGATCCTCTCATCTGTTTCACGATGTCAAGGCTGAAACGCAGGACTCGCCGTTCAAATGATGAAAACTCTCCTGTAACAATTGAAGTATTAAGGTCTCTCCTGGGAACTCTGGAGTCTGTGTGTAGCTCTCCTTATGAGTGTATGTTGTTCCGTGCCATTTTTACTGTAGCTTTTTTTGGTGTACTCCATATAGAAGAGATGGTGGCAAATCATCAAAATATAGCACAGCCAGCCCTCCTGCAGTTGAGTGACCTCCAGCTGACAGAAGGAAGTGCAACCCTTTTTCTGCATACATCTCATATGGGCCAACAGAGGTGTTTGATCCGACTGAGATTATGTGAAGAGATCTGGGTGTGTCCTGTTGAAGCTCTCCGTATTTACGTGGCAGTACGGCCACGAGGAGAGGGCCCTCTCTTTGTGCACTCAAATAGTATGGCTGTGACACAGAGGGAGTTCCTCACTGTTTTCTGCAGTGGTCTTAGATTTGCTGGACTTCCTCCAAACCAATATGGGGTGCATTCCTTCTGGCTGGGGAACCGTAACAGGAGTATCTCATGGGTATTTCCACAAAGTGATTAATAGATTGGCAAGGTGGTGGTGAAGATTCTTAAAAAGACATACTTCTGTCTATCTGTTGCACTTTCATAATAGAGGGTATCTTCTGCAACGCACAAATTTTAAGACTGAGGCTTTTGGGACAGTGCACATGGTGTTCAGCATGTTTGTTGTAATTGTATTAACCTTGTGTAATCTTACATTAAATGATATATTTTTTTCAATAACTTCTCTAAGTTGTTTTTTTTTTTACACCCTGGTCAAAGGCCATTCGTTGCAGTGGTGACACTGTAACTTGATACAAGCCAGCATTTCTTTTACTGTCTAGTGTGATGAGAGGTAAAGCTAACTGACAGCAGGTGATGATGTGACACCAGCAGTGAAGTTACTCTGTTGTACAAATTGCTGTTCCATCTCAGCTTCATCCAACCTCACCTGTTGCTGCTGCAGTCTCAGTCTCCTTACCTACCTGCCCCTTGACAATTCTTAGTATCCTTCCCTAATCCCTCTTGGAAGGATGTATTGAACCTGGATACTGATCAAAAGTAGCTTTTACTTGAAGCCTGAACACATCAAAGTTGGCCCTGCTCAGTTCAAATGTGGCAGAGAACATAAAGAGATAGCTAACAAATAACACTCACTCTGTAATTGATGCACTCATTAGACTTTAACACAGATTAAATGACTAGTGTCTGAGAGGCATGATCATATCAAGGTTGAGTGTAATCTTTCATATATAAGGATGTTTGAAGAAATGGCATCCTCTGTAGTGCTTCGCATCAGTGTGTTCAGGACACAACTGGACAAGGTGACAACTAGGTATTCAGAAAACAACCAGCATCATACTGCACTCCTCAGTCCTCCAGCTAGTTTCCAAGAGGATCTTTAGTTAGAGGAAACTCACTCTGCAGAAACAGCTGTGATAGTAGATGGCAATCTGTTAATCCCCTGGCATATATTTGGTGGCTCCCTTTCTACAGCTTTACTACAAGCTGTTGCAGAATTAGCACACTGTGATGCTGATGCCTAGTCCCAGTCATCTTGCTCATATTCATGAATGTGAATCTGGATCCACCAGCAGAGTCATCAAGGAGCATTGGTCAGGTTCCAGTATGCATTGATGCATTACCTGGGGACCGGCAGCCTTTTGGACACTTTCAGCCAACTGCTCCACAGAAGTTACTACGGCAATTGGATCGCTTGTCTCCAGGGGAACAACCCCACAGCCCAATAGGTGGCTCTTTGGGTCAAGGACCAGGGAGCTCTTACTTCCTGTGGTTAAGAAAACCCCAGGTTCTCAGTTGCCCTCAGCTTCTGTTTCTGTTAGTGTAAATCACTCTCCCCATGTAAGGGAGGCTCTCCACAGATATTTAGTTTCACACTCTTTCTGAGTGCAACCATATTCTTCTTGTAATTTCGCCAATTCAGTAAAAGGTATTTCTTTGGTAATTATGCAAGGGAAAGCATCATTAGTTCCTTTATATTGATATTCTGTTTTAATTAAGAGCCATAATTTTTTCATATCCAGTTGGCACAGCTTTAAACTTAAACCGGTGTACTGAGTATCACCTCACTTGGTATGACCTGTTGCCATAAGGCTGGAAGTTTCATTTGCGGCTTCTCTTTACACAGCCCAAGTGAACACGGCCTTTTTGGCAGGTGTTTC
Source organism: Nicator chloris (assembly GCA_013400495.1). Taxonomy (NCBI): domain Eukaryota; kingdom Metazoa; phylum Chordata; class Aves; order Passeriformes; family Pycnonotidae; genus Nicator; species Nicator chloris. Next base: position 47,699 of record WAAE01011541.1, on the reverse strand, counting down.
CGGCACAGAAAGAAAACAGGTCCCTGTGGTTAAGCCACATAGTATACTTGAGTTTATTCACCAATCGGCACCAAACACAAGAAACTCCCCCACCTCATGTGAGCCCCTTGAAAAAGCTCCAGGACCAGGAGAGTATTTTAACACCCACCACTAACCTCTGTACTTTATGTCACCCAAAGAAGGTAGCTGAAAAAACCCAAACCCACAATTCATTTACTTAGTTTTCTGTGACAGTGGCAGCAAAAGCTGGGCTGGGGCAATGGTGCATCAGGTGCTGCCAGCAGCTCTCATGACCCAGGAAAAGCTTCCCAGCCTTCCCCGGCCCCCTGAGCACATCCCCATTGCCGGACTTGCTCATCCAAACCTGAGTGGAAGTGTCGCTACCTGTCTCCTTTCCTTCAGGGAGACGGGAAAAATAAAGACCTCTGAAGACTCCTGGAGGAAAACTAAGCAGCAAAATTAAGCTGACAAATCTAATTATGCAACACATGGTAATGCTCCCAGTATTAAAATGCAAATAAAATGCAGAGCGCAGCCAAGACCAGTGTGAGTGCAGAAAACAAAGGAAGGCTTCCTGGGCCAAAGATTCAGGAGCATGCCTGCCACTACACCTCTAATCATACAGTCAGCACTGATGCAAGTCCAGATTTTTTATTTTTTCACAAAATTTCCTCATCTTTTCCTGCAGAAGCCAGTAACAATATTTTTTATTGTTCTTTTTGTGTCTACAAGCCCTGAAGAAGGGATCTGGATGCCCATCAATTTTAGGTGAAATGTTGGCACATGAATTGAAGATATTGTCTCGAACACTCGATGTCCCATTTCTGCCAGCAGTCTCTTCCCTCTGCAGTTCTCCAGGGCTGACCCCATGTACTACCTTTGAGTCAGACTGAGACAGCCAAGACCACGGGGAAGCCTGTAGGCACACGATTTGTGACCATGATCTTTCAAAACCACTTGATTTTCCCTACTGCATGTGCACAGAGGCAGCTTTGTTTTGACATTGCATCTTCCTCACACCGCTCCTCACCCACCATCCAGAAACAGGGTGTTCCTCTGTCTAAAAGCATGGGCACATAAATAAATGTAATTGACAGTGTGACTTTACAGCATGTCATTTATTCCATGGTAACTACCCATGCATACAAACTCCTACGCAGCAAAACATATGGAAAAAAGGTGTAAATGACTTCACACTTCATCAAAGAGCAAGAGCATTCACCCAGAGTATTGTAACCAAGCAGTTTACTCCACAGTAAGCTTTGTCTCTAATCCAGTCCAGATTGTGTCCTTTGAGGCAATTAGCTCCCTGGCAAAGCTAAAGCTTTCACGCATCCTCTAATCGAATTATCTGTCTCTATTTTGGGGTCTCATAATTTTGTTCTGTGGTATAGGATAAAAAACATCTTAACTCCTTTTTAAATGGTCAGGCTCGCACTGAATAGGATCTATTGTCTCCTGTTAAGTGGGAGATAAAACGGCCCAGTAGCCAAATATTTGTTAGTGCAAACGCCAGATTTTCACAGAGCTGTCCAGTGATTTCATTTATATGATTGTGAAAAACGCAAGTTCACTCTTAGGATATTTTTCTAAAGTTTAATGAGGGAATAAAGAAGGACAATGTCCAGTGCTGGGGTGTTCCTGGCTATCAGCCAGTGAACATGCAGGTACATTAAGACACTGTTATCTATATACCGTTACATTAGTAAGGCACAAATATATTCAGAAGTTTCATGGATTTTTCAAATATTCTTGGTAGCTTTTGATGTTGTAGAAACTTTTCTTTGTTTTGGTTTTCCACTCTGACTTTCTACATTACATTCTGCAGATCAGGTCAATATATTTTATTCCTTCTTGTGGCTTCACCCTATTGTTTCACACTTCCCTGATAACGAGCAGTTGACAAATTCTTCTCTACTTCTCCTCCGTTGCTCTGGTTTGTGTCACTCTTATCACTTGGAGAGGTCAGTCAGCAGATATGGGAAACAAAAAATTGCTTTATACAGTTCTCTCGGTTACACAGAAGTATTTTAACATTTTATATTTTGCTAAGGCCTACAGTACAATTCATTCATCACACTATTATTTCTATAAGCTGTAAGGTTTATACATCAACATAATATAGTCATCACTACTATTTCCATGGGCTATATGGTGCATACTTAAAGTGAGAAATTAGATTATATTAGCAAATAGCTAAAAGGGGTTATAAATTGCACTATTATTACAAGCAATAACAACATATTTAGACCAATACAGAAATGTGAAAGCCAATATTATAGGGTCATTTTTAACATGATCGTGTGTCTTCTCATCCTAGGTTAAGAACCAGCACTTAAAATTCAAAAGAAGAGTAAGATTACACAGTCAAGAGCTCTTATCAAGAGCTCTTATCTTGAGCCAAGAGTCTTATCTTCAGCCTTGGAGATGTACACTTGCAACTGATCAGGCTAAGTTGGAAGCTTCCAGGTCACTTTAATTATGTCAAACAGGTGATTTTTCATCACTTTGAACCCAGAGGCATCTCACGACCTTCCCAAAGGCATTTATCTCTGAAGGAGGGGTGACAAATGCTGAGAATGCCAGTGACAAACTTTTCAGTGAAATACTTTTTGTTCTGAAATCATCATCCATTAAATACTCCAGGAGAAGTTTAATGTAAGGATTAGTGAATATTAAAGTGGGAGAATACTATTTGCAGTAGGAGGATATGCTGGAGACCACAGAACAGGGAAGGTGTTCAGTAGCCAGAGTCCTGTGACTGCTGTTAGTAACTTTTGGTTTAGATAAGAAAGTTGCCAAAATTAATATAATTTATAAGTGCATACTGGGCATAGTTATAATAAAAACCATGCCCACATCCTAGCAGGAGCTCAGCACAGTTATCTACAGATGCACACAGTAAGGAAGAGTGAAATTCATCTGCTATCAAAGGAGGGATTCTGCATCTGAGAGCTGCCCCTTCTCTCATCACAGCCTTCTGATAAAAGCACAGGAGCACACCCTAATCTCGTCAAAAATTTTATGGAGCAGTGTCTGGCACACAGACAGCAGAGGCATCCCTATTTCACTGCAGTTTCTTATGTGTGTGGACCTCAGAGGACAAGACCTAGTCCCTCCTAGATCTAGGTCTTGTCCTTTTCTCCTTCATGAAGGGGATAAGGACACTAGCTGCAAGACCTCTGCTCCTCCATGAAGGTACTATGGACTAAGTTCTTGCTTAAACTGTGGGTTTGATGCCCACTGCAGCAGTTTCAGCTCTCCTCCCCCAGAACCTCATGTAAAATTACCAAGTGCTTGGCCAGGTAAAAGGAATAGCATTTCATTTTGATAATTCAGCTGGCATACTCTTCTGTAATGAGACCACATCAAAAAGTGAAACTGCAGTCTCATGCGGTTGTTTGCAGAGTAGATGAATCAGAGCCTCTCTCTTTCCATGCAGCAGCTCACTAAACCTGTGCCGAGTTTAACAATTTCCATTCCCTTCAGGACAGAGGGACATACTCAAGCTGGGTGATTGCCCAAACACTCTGCATCATGTTGTGAAAGATTTAAAAATCTTAACCTTAATGAGTAATTGATGAACAATTCTTCATTTAAATGGTTAGACTTATAACACATCTGCTTTGGCAGAAAAACGTCACCATTAAAAATCCAATAACCAACAAATTTCACTGTTAATTCAGTGTTAAAATGAACTGTGGATTTCTCTCTGGATGTAATTCCCGCTGGAAAGTTAACAGGGACTCTTTTATGAGGGGAAGATAGCTAAAGAGGGAGGGCTCTACCCGTTGTATTAGCATCAGGCTGTGTCTTCACACTGCACATCCCTCACCCCCCATCTACGTCCATCCCTGTCTCAATAAATCCTAAATCTGGCATCAAATCATCACAACTGACTTTATGCCCCATGCAACAGGAAAGCTCTGAAGTGGCTGCTGTGAGATTAAATGTCTCAAATCTTACAGGGCAGAATATCCCAGTCTTGATCTTGATGCAGTAGTCGAACTCCAAAGATTTAGGCCCATATACTTATCTTTGTCTCTAATTTCTCTGAGTTTTGTTTGATCCTATATCAAATAGACATGATCATACCTTTATGCTGCTTTCTTGCACAATCATTCCTGGCAGTTTATAGTTCTGCTTCTGGTGGGGAAAAAAGGAACCTTTAAAGTGCAATTAACTTCAGAAAGACAAACAATAGCTGTGACAAGTGCCTCCATCCCTCTTGATGGCATTGTAATCTAAAGAAGGTGTAAATGCAAGTAGAAATCTGTTATATGTGTGCTCACAGTTTCAATAGCAGTGTCTCAATTGTGTACTATTATGTTGTGGAATATGGTGTTTGGAAAGATTTTTCCCTAGGAATCAGACTAAGCACAAAAATAAGGTGATCACTCTACTCCTCTCAATTCCTAAGCAAACAAGGATGATGTGGTTGCATTCTGGTTCTTTCCTCTGCAATAATCTGTTCATGTGTTGGCAAATTTCAATTAAATTCAATGGAGGAGTGAAAACCTCAGAGATACTCAGGTATTAAAAATGTCACGGAAATGTGAAAAAGCTGTCATCTGAGTGGGACTCATCCACCTTTGAGAGCCAGATTCCTGGGAAACACAGCTTCACCCATTTTGCTGCAACATAGAGGCACCACAGCAGCAGTAGCTGTGTCAGGACTCACCAGACCCACGTCAGAAAAGGCAGGGAGAGTCCCAGAAGCTGTGCTGTGGTGTGCGACAGTGTCTGAAGACAAGGGTGGAATGACTCTCCCCACCTTCAGATGCCATAGTATGGACACCTATGGCTGAGCAAGTTATTTAGACTCCTTTTACAGTTGAGACTGAGCAACACATTTTTCTGGGGCATGGTTCACATTACTCTTTTTGGGAGAGTGGGTGGAAGGCAGAAGCAGACTCCTGCCCACACTGCTGCACATCTGCAAACGGCTGGCGCTGATGGAGCCCATGAGAACATTTCTGCAAGCAGAGGACAGAACAGAGCCCCATGACCACATTGCCAACAGCTGTTGATTGCTAACCTTACGTTTCTTCAATTCTGCAAATGCTTCTTCCCTGACAGTACTTCTGCAGTGTTACACAGGTGGACACGTGGATCTGAAACACGTTGAAATACCACCTGTTGGGCAAGCAGCCCTGCTCTAAGCTATGCTCAGAGTGATGTTGTGCCAAAAGCAAACCCTGCAAAAACCCACTGGTATGTAGAGCTCATATTCCAAGGGAACCCTGTGCCACCAGAAGCCACTTGGTCACTAACATCTGCAGGACTTCACAGGAGAATGCCTATGAAGGCACATGCTCTGAAGGCTTGCTTTCTATGTCCCTTTATCTTAGGCACAACGTGATTTTTACTCCGATCACTCAACTGGCAAATGAGACCGTTGCATTCTTGTCAGGCTGCTCCTTGGCAAACCTGGGCAGCAAACCCATAACTCCAGTCCCAGCAGAGTGAAAAGCTCCTAAGTAAGATGCAAAACTTGCATTGGGTGAGATTGTATCTTGGAAACCTTTTCTTTAGAAACACAAGGCCACTAAGCCTTGGGTTTCCCTACCAGTTCTGTAATGTTTGTATTAAATGTGAGGGCTCCAAAGCTCCAAGGAAAGTATCAGCAATATCACTGCCACAAACACAACTGCACCCTGGCTGCTACCACTTAGTGTCACTAGTGCTGCCCCACATCTCAGGGCATTCACAGATGTTCTTCTGTCTTCTCTCCACAGCCCTCCTGACCCAGCACCACTGAAACAGCCACCCCACCTGCTCCTGAGCTCAGACTTATTGTGGCCACAGGTCCAAGCTGCTGGCCCTGGGCAGAGCTGCACAGGGAAGGGGCAGCTTCCCCGTCCCCCGGAGCTGAAGCCAAGGACACGTGCCCTGAGCCCTAGACAAGGTCTGGGAGAGGAGCAGGTGGGGAGGTGAGCATAGGGCCATTCATGAGTGTCTCAGCCTGCTGCAGTGCAGATACAAAGCAAATTAAGGGTGCATATTAAACTTTGCCTTTAAGTCTGTCTGAGAGTGCTGGGTTGGGGATGGCCTTAGATGTCCTTCTGCACTCTCCTGCACAGCAGACTGACCTCCCTGAAGAGTCCTTCAAACTGACCAGCAAATGCAGGTCAGTCCTCATATTCAGGTTTTTTTTCAAGGAATTCGTAATTGGGATATCACATTGGTCTTCTCCTAGTAGGAACATCAGAATAAATTGTTCAAATACATTCTTATGCTGCAAACCACACCATGAGCAGCTTTTGAAAACAGGAGTGCAGGGCTGACGAAAAGACCCCTTCAGCCACATGGTCTCTTCTCTGCTTTCTTCAGTTCTCAGCAACTTTTTTCACTTCTTACAGCCTCAGCTATTTCCTTTTGCTACGCTTTATCTCCTACCGTTCTGCTTGCAGCAGCCCACCTTTATCCTCTCCTTCCCCCTCCTACCTTCTTTGAAGACCTTCTTGAGAGCAAACCACATCCTTACATTCCTCTCATTGTTAGAGACTCCACCACTCCTGCTGTTATGGTTCTTCATTACTTTTTGATAAAGTGGTCTTGGCACAGCTATGAATCCAAGTGCTCTTCAGATGTTCCCATCTGCAGGTGTGCAGACTATCCCAGTAAGCTTATTTTACAGATATTTGAACTAAGTTCTCCTTAACTATGCAATATACACCTCAAAACTGTAAACTATTCCTTGCAATAGGTGTAAGCTGTCCATGAATTTGAAACTCAGTGCAGGTTTGTGATCCAGTAAAACCAGTTTGCCAAACAAACTGCTGGACACTTCAGCAAAACAAAAAAAGATTATTCCTGTTTGTGCCATTTACTCTGGGCTTAATTTTGTGGCCATTGATGCTAAACCTGTGCATTGTTGGATCATCCAGGGATTACTCAGGCTTGAGCTCCCTAAAGCACAAGTACATGACTGAATTCTCATTACACTGCCAGCAGCATTTGCTCTTTCCTACAAAGGGCATGGAGAAGTGATCACAAAATCCAGCTTGCGTCAGCTTTTGCAGACTGCATCATCTCTGTCCTTCGGCTTGATGATATTTTTCATTCTGTGACCCTGACCCTCTTTGCACTGTAGAAATGACTGAGTTTATATTTGTCTTAAGGGAGTTGCCTTGCTGTGTCCAAGCAACATCTCTGACAGGATTAACTGGTTTTGCAATTTGATCCATATTTGCTACATCAGGAGGAAGCTTTCTCATTGACCTGGAGCACACTGGAGGCACAAGATGCAGGCCTGCTTCTTAGTGATCTGTTCCACACATGCATTCAGCCTGTGAAGGGAAAATGTTCTTGCAAGGGTTGTAATGCACATGTTGGAAGATCAACAGTGGAGGCCTCTGGACTGAAATAGGTGGGAATCTGCTGTGCTAAACTGGCCAGGCAGCAAGAAGAAAGGCATAATGCTCTTTTGACATCATGTTGCTAATGGGTTCAAGCCCAAGAATGTGGTCACCATATCAACAAAATGTGGTTCAGTCCTGTATGTCTTGTCCCAAACAAGCTTCAGTAGTGGAATGCAGAGGAATTCACAAAGGACTTATGCTCTCCAAGCATTTAGCGTAGTCAATGGTACCTTTAGCAAGGTACAACAAACTGGCTCCCTAGGCCAAGCTCTGTTCCTCATGGAGAAGCAGAAAATATGACTGATTGCATTGTCCAGCACAATGGATGCTTTATACCTGCAATTGATGTGATGAGGCATATGACAACTGTACTTTACACCTCTCCTGCCTCTTAATTGAGTACAAATACATCTGGTACCAGCTCTGTGCCCTGATCCTCAATCCACAGAGAAAATGGAGTCCCTGCACTACCCTCCATATGTGACAATCCTATCTACCTAGCTGATGTTTTGAAGCTGTTACCAGATCCCTTCAGTTGCATGGCCAGTGAGTAAGAAGTAGCGACAGAAAACCCGTTTTTGCAGACTTGAGTCTGTCTTGGGTTGGAATGCAAGATGTAACCAAAAGCATATATTCTATTGCCATCTGTTGAAAGTGGTTGGGGAGGTGTTTTCCTTATCTCTTCTATGACCCATTCCTCATAAATCCAGGGAGAAGGGAGAGAGTGTCTTCTCTTAATGAGCCAGCCATTAAAACCAGGTGGGGCAGTGTTCTTTATCTCTTCCATGACCCATCCTCCCTCCAGGGGGATATCTTCTCTACATGGGCCATTAAGGCTCACTGCATGACTGATAAAATTACATCATCCCATTGGGAAATGCTCCACCCAGGGGGATGAGCCAAGCATTTCTATCTGGATAAAACCTGAGATTCAGAACACCAGGACAACCTCTTTCCACTGGATTCTCAGAGGAAGACCAAATCCATCTCACCATCACTGGACCTTCAGAGGAAAACTACAGCCTTCTACTGGATCATCTCTGCTCCAAGAGAACCACATCTGTCACTCCAACAGGACTTAATTGGACTGTTACCAACCCCCTGACCGACAGGGTGTCAGGTTGTATTCTGACTCTGTCAGTGTCTTCTCCTTTTGTTTGTTTGCTTTTGTACTACTACTGATAACATAGGGTTAAAATTATTCTAAAATCATGGGACTAGAAAAGGTTGGGCCTGGGAATGGAAAGAAAGTTAGAACTAGAAAGGGAACCAGAGCCAGTAGGTTCTGGAATGGAGGCTGAGCTTTGTTTTGCATCTGGGTAATCATCGTATGATAAATGTAATGATTGTTTTATTGTTTAATCATAACAAGAATCATGAGAAATTATAAGAATCATGAGAAGCAGTGTTTGGGGGGCTTAATGTAATTCATGCTTAGGTAGAATCAATATATACAATAGAACAATATCAGTCTAATAATTAACATGTGGTTATATAACGAAAAGAGTATAAAAACATATTCTTTTTGAATTCATGTCGGAGCCCGATTTGAGTCTGTACCCCTGACTCCCAAAGCTCTTCAATAAAAGCACCTGCATATAATCAAGCTATGCTGTGATTATGTGTTTTCCACGCTAACACTACTACTACTACTACAGGTTTTTATTTTTAATATTCCTAGTAAAGAACTGTTATTCCTGTTCCCATATCTTTGCCCGAAAGCCCCTTAATTTCAAAATTATAATAATTTAGAGGGAGAGGGTTTACATTCTCCATTCCAAGGGAAGCTCCAGCTTTCCCTGGCAGACATCTGTCTTTCCAAACCGAGACAGAGTCTGACCCCGCTGGTCTCTGATTCTATCTCCTGTTTTCCCCTCTGTCCTGCACAATATCTGTGAGGTCGAGGATGAGCAGCCTTCAGTCTGCCATGGTCACTGCCTGATCCAGATGTGGCTCCTTCATTTACATCACAATGGGAGCACCAAATCATAAGATGCTTGCAAGGATGCAAAGTCCCTCACAGCTGCTTGCTGTCGTGTAAAGCTCTGCACACACTGCAGGCACACAATGAACTTGTCATTATTTTACTTCAATTCCTTCTTTGTACCTCTGATTGTGATTGCTTTATTATCCTGGCAAGCTTCCCTTGAAAATTTTGGTGCTCCAGTCACACTCAGTGTCTTGCAGCCCAGTCCTGAAGCCCATTGCACCCTGTTAAAAACAGGTCAAAGTGGGACCTGTTACTGAGGTGAACCCATCTCTTAGTGCCATATCAACAGAGACACAAGATTCCTGCTTCATGGACTAGTGGCTTTAGCTCAGGCACTTCTGCCTGCATGGGCTACAGGTGTCCCTCGACGGCATGTATTCTACATCCCTCATCCTCAGCCAAGCCAAGCCAGGGAATGGTGTTAGTCTTGCTGTCAGATATGGTCCTGCCACAGCCCCTTGGATGTCCACAGGGCCTAGAGGACCCATTGCTGCCACCCTGGATATTGACACAGCTCCTCTGTTTTGCTTTAGTTGTAGCTTGGTTTTCTCAGGCTACTGCATCTGGGAGACCTTTCCAGCAAAATGGCTGATTCATCACCTCCTTCCCTTTGGGCTTCAGAGAAAGCGTGGCTCATTTCTGTAACCTGTGTCTGCCAGGGCAACACCAGCATGGGCTTATGCTTCAGAATCTCACTCTCCATATTTCCCACCAGAAAATCACAGCATCACCTTCACAGAGCACTAACAGCTCTGGAACCCCCTGGTCCATTTAAAGACTTTTATTTCCCTATTTTCTTATGCACCTGCAAGTCCTCAGAGGCCCTGTTATAACTTTTTTACCACAGCCCAGGGATTTTTTTCAGGGGTTACTTTAGCACTGCAGTTGCTTACGTACCTCTGCACTGTACAGAAATGAATGTAATTTCCATTTACATTGCTGACTTGGGCCATCTGCTGCAGCTTTGTACACTGCTCTTGTGAAGAGCACCTCTGAGCTTCCAGGCTTTTGCCTTCTCCTCTTCCCAATTTAGCTCAGGTGTCTTCTCGTGGTGCTTGCAGACTCCAGTTACATGATGGGGTTCACTGCTGCTTCTACATTTTGCTCATCATGCCTGGTACTCCCATAGCTTCTCATGTTTGTCATGGTACATGCAGCTCAGCAGACTGATTTTGTGAAGTTAAAGGGAGGTTTTTTCCATGCCACCCTCCTCTAGCTTTCAGTTTTCCCATTGTTTTTATTCTTCTATCATAGGGACAATACCAGAGCACTACCCTGCACACATCTAAGATTCTATGCTTGGTGAATGCCCTGTTAATCCTGGATTGTTCAATAGCATCCCTGAGTGATTTGTCTCAGATCCCAATCAGGAGTTAGTCTTTTGACCCAGACAACCAACCCCTTCTGGCTTGGATCTTTCCTAAACTCATTTGTGTATTTGTTATTTGTATAGCAAATGCTATACATATGCTATTTGTGTTCTCAGCTGAAAGCCATATCACTCATGTATTTCATAAGCAGTGCAGCGATATTCCTCTAGTCTCTTCTGTGCAGTTTCACAAAGAATTAACTCCACCAGCATTGGCTGTTACCTATTGCAAAGATCAACTGCACCAGAACTAGCTATTCTTTGTCGTTGGGAAGTTGCAATTTTTTGCCAGGCAAGACTCATGGGATTTCTTTCACCTGTAAATTAAAAGTTAAATTGTGACGTATCTGTAGTGGGAGCCAGAAACACGTCAGCTATGAAAGAGGGAAATATCTCCAGTAAGGATGCCTCATTTTCTTTAAATGTCTCTGGATATTCAGGGAAAATAACAAAGATCTATCCCTGCACAACAGAGAAACAAAAACTTGAGCATGCTCCAAATCAAGGGCACTGCATTGGTTTTCTTGGCAGCCAGGTGGAAAGTTGTGGAAGATGTGGAGCAGAGTCAGATGCTCCTCCCCTTAAGTTAATCTCCTTAAATTGCGTCTTGTACTGCACTGTGAGCCTGAGACTCTAAATGAGTACCCTTGACTGCTCCTTCTGCAGAAAAAAAATCTTTGTCATCACAAAGGGCTGTAAGAATGTTCCTGTTGCACACACTGAGATCAATCCAGCCCAGAGCCCAGTCACTACAGGGAATATAAGAGCATGCTCCAAAAAGAGGGATAGGAATAACCATGGAGGGACATTCTCTCTACTTTACCATCCCAGCATTCAGCACAACTCTCTCAGGAAGAATTTGATTTCTAAACATATCACTGATGAATGTTAGCTCATCCCATGTTGATGTTCTGTAAAATAAGAAAGGGCATTATGTTAATTACAAACAGTTAAAGTAGTAAAGCAATTAATTTTTTTGTTATATCTTGTCCCTTCTCTTGTCCCTTACGCTTACCTACTCCCTGTGGCTTCAGTGAATTGAAATTCTGGAAAGCCCTAGTCCTATTATGTGTGTTACAGACCCATTCAGTGCAAATTCTCCAGGTTAAACCTGTCAGTAGGAACATCTGACAGGCCTGGCAAATGCAAAAGTACCCACCAACATCAAGATCTTTCATGACCAACCAAAAGTACTTTGAGAAAAGTTCGCTGACTGCCATGTGTCCACCTCATGTGGGGGGCCAGTAGAGCCATGGCTTGCCCAGTGTCACCCAGCTGCAGAAGTGGTGGGGCCAGGGACACCCAGGGTGTCTGTGTAGTAGCATTTCATGCTTGCAGTTCATCCTCCTGCCATCCACCAGACAGCCGGGGAGAGGGCTCAGAAGTGAACTCATTCGGGTCAAGCTGATCCTAAACTGGTTGGTCACACCACCGGTCAGTTTGGAGTTGTGTATCTAAAAGTTAATTGTGCAGGCTTACACAGTCCTGGCCCAGAGCCTGGTTAAACTCAAAAGCTCCCCACCTGACCTGATGGAGCTTTGGCCAAGCTCTGTACAATGGGGTAGGGACTGAACAGCAAAGTTCATTGTTTAAGTCAGTGCCCTAATTATGAGCCAAGGCTGCAAGTCTGGCTTAGTTGATCAATAATTCTATGATGGATCAGATACCAGCACTAATTCCACATACAAGAGGATCATTAAAAATATCTGTATATATTTTAATGCCCAAGATTCATAAGAAGCTCTAAATTAGTCTCATGTGGAATCCTGTGACCTTTAATGCTTCCTCAGATGCATGCTTTGTTGAACACTGCATCACTGGCCTTTAAGCCAGATCTAGTGTCACAGTGACAGATAAATGGAAGGGACAGGACAATAGCCAGAAAGACACTTAGCATTTTATATATTAAAAAACGTGAGTTTTCTAAGAAAGAGGAAATTCAGCAGTGCTTATGTGTTACAAGAGGTTTGGCATATAAGACGTATCTCCCTCCAGCTGCTTCTACTTAATTCATCTGCCAAGTTGAGAAGTGTCAGCCTTGGGTCTCTCCCCTTATACCTTGAGACTGGCTGTGCAGCTTTGGCCACCATGCCCTGACTGTGGCTATGCAGACACAGCCTCATCCTGGGCACCTGACATTTGCAAGGGGTCTTGCTTTTCAAAGCAAAGCCACTTCTTTTGAAAGTCTCACCCTTTTGTGGTACCTGAACAGCAATGGAGCATTTTGGAAAGGCAGGCAAGGGAGTGAAGGGAGACACCCAGTCTTGGCATAAGACTTGTCCCAGATCAGCCTGTATCCTCTGAGGCACAGTCCAGAGCTGCTGGGGCACCTGTGGGAGCCGGTGCCCACTGAAGACTTCTCAGAAACACTGCGGACGCGGGCGAGCGAGCACCTCACGCCAGGCAAAAACACCAATCGTCGTTTCCTTCCTCTTCTGCAGAGGCAGAAACAACCACCACCACACAGAGGCCCAAGGCCTTCTGCTCCGCCCCTGTATGAATCATACCCAGGGTGAGAAATGCCCCTGCCAGCCTTGTGTAAGGTTGTGAAAGACCTGAAACAGACATGTCACTCATTCACTTCATAACCAGAAAGGCAGCAATAGCTATTATTTTGTTTGCTAATAACTCACAGCTCATGCAAGGCTGGAGGCCAGCTCCCCATGCTCAGGAAGCAATGTGCCACAGGGTTTAGCTCAGTGCTTTGTGACACCCTCCCTCCTTCCCCCTCCAAATTGCAGCAGCTGGAGCCCAGCTACCAGTACAACAGTGGCTGCAGAAACCAGGCTTCGGCAATGACTTGGACACTGACACCGATTTTAGGAATGGCACACACAACAAATGTGTTACTGCAAGGCCACCTGCAAGTGACAGAAGTCCAACTGAGGGAGGGCCAGCTCTCTTTGCAGAGTAGGGCCATTGCCTATGATGCAGGTAAGAGGAGTCCCAAGGAGCACCTCTTCTGTCCTGCTGAAAACACAGGGCAGCTTCGTGGTGATGCCCTCCTGCCTCATGAGTGACACGGACCCTGCTGACACACTGCAGCTGCAGTGTCACATCGCAATGCAGAGAGAGGTCCAGGCCAGTGGAAAGGCCACCACAGCTGTAGTTAAGCACTATATAATAGAAACACCTAGATACATACAAAAGTTGTTTCTTCCCTGAATTTTGTTTATAATAACTGGCTGCTCAGAGCCCAAGGTGAAGGGCACACAGGTCAGCTACGACAGGTACACACTGATAACTAATCAGGATGTTTTGGTCCTACTATTACGAAGGAAATCTCTGAGACATAAAACATGTTTCCTCACATCCAGAGACAAAAATTCATTACTGTCATTTCAGAGCACGGGAGTTTGGCTAACCCAGTTGTGGTCATATCTGGCTTGTTTAAGAAGCTGAACTGACTTTTAATTAAGTGAAGGTAGTTAACTTGCTCACAAAGGCAAGAGCAGACAAGCATTCTGATGTTCTGAAATGAAGCTTTTTATTCCTTTTATGTTAACCTGAGCTGTGTGCAACCAAAGCACTAGGAGAAAGTGCTAAAAAGACATGCATTGCCCCATTTATTAGAAATTATTCTAATGGCTGTATTCACTCAAATGCCATAGTAATACAAGAAAGCTGAGATGTCAAGAGTGCTGACACTTCTTTTTCCCTCATGTCTGATCCCTCTGGTGACTTCTTTCATACTGGTGCCAGATATAGAGCCCCTTAAACATATTTTCTTCCTTAACCCAAGCATCAGCTACTTTGTGTTCACAGACTTTAGTAAATGCAGAGCACCCACAAAAATTGCACAAAAATTGGCAAACTGTTAATTGCAAATATCAGTCAAAACAGTATCAATTATTTCTAGCAAGCTTGAATAATTTTCTGTATGAAAAATCATGGGGGCAAGAGTGATGATTTGAAACATATTTTTACTATTTACTTTTAGAAAATACTTATACTGTGTGCTGCATATTAAGTAAATTTAAAAGCCTGGGAAATCTGTATTTAAAATAACCCTTTAAAAAAAATATTTTAACCTATTTTAATAGCAAACAAAAATAAGATTAGCAACAGAATAACAAACTGAAGGGAGTCTGTTTGAGAAGATAGAAGGTGAATATTTGGGCAAGGTCTCTTCCCTCAGCTGAAAGCTTGACCTGTCTGAGGCAGGGCTGCATGTATTTTCTCTTTTGCTGTTTTTCAGAGCAAAAAATTGAAATTTCACATGTGTAATTTAAATATCAGAGCCAGATTTTAGCCTCCAAACAGTACCCAGGCACCCTGTTATCCAAGTAAACACAAGGAAAACCACCCTGGAAGGGTTTCACGGGAGACCTCAGCAGTTCCTTGTTTTTCCCACCATAGACAACAGGGCTGCAGTTGTGCAAGCTGCAACCCCCAATATACCACTAGGCCAAATCTTCGTCTGAGTTCTGGTGTGTTTAGATTTCAACCTCTGTTTTGGGGTTGCCACACTTTTTAAGCACATCAGTTCTGCAGCTCAGGGAAAACTACATAATTACAGGCACTAAAATATACGTGCTTCATAGTTTCTTCCCAGTGAAAAGTGCCTTTTAGCTTTGAGAGTCTGAAAATAACCAGGCAGTGAAAATTTGAACTGGTTTTTTTTTCACAGAGCACGAAACCAAAATCCCCATTACTTTATACTCTTTCCAAATTGATTTAAAAAATCAGCTGGTTTTCAGCAGCCTCACACCTTGCACTGGGTCTAGAATGCACAATCAAGAGTATATCAAGCCATCCTAAATTTCATGTGTATCCTTTACCGTCAGTTCAGGCATCTCAAAGAAGCCTATCCACTTGGCTTCACTGGATTGCAACAGACATCAATTTCTTAATTTCGTAACACACAATAACAAGTTTTGTGAAGCTAATACAGATGAGATGAGATTTTCAGTTACAGAGTGATTCTGAAGCACATCTTTATCTGGCTTTGTCTCTGATAACAATTCTGTGGAGCCTTTTGGTGCCTGAATGTGGCACTTTGTGGCAGATACCACAACACAGCATTCTCACCTGGTGATTACTGCTCTTCAGCACATAAAAACGCCACCATAAACTGTTGTAAACAAACTTTAACTCACTGAGGGGAAAAAAAAAAAAGACAATTGAATAGAGCATCCGGAAAAAAAATAAGTGTTAAAAATTGTTGAAACCCGGTATTAAATCCATTAGTGGAGTAGGGAACATAACAAAAATGTCCCCAGTTGTAACAGATTTGAAAATTCATAACATGACACTTTTCACGCAATCTTTAATGTTCAAACAGCAACAATGGCTACTTTTTAATTAGAGTTACAAAACCTAAGAGTTCCAGTGGAGAGGTATTGCAAGAGTTGACGTGTAGAAGCATATTTCTCCCAAAAGATTTTTAATTGAGGACCACAAATACCTAGCCACTTGCATAACCCTGCACAAGTACAATGCCATTCAGATTCTTTCACAAATACGCCAGTTTTAGTGTTTCAGGAACAAATCAACACTTGAGAAGAAAGAGAAGTAGGAAAGAGAAGAATTCAGGGAAGAGGGGTGGTGACAGAAGTCCCTGTCTCATGCGCTTAGGTGCAGAAGTTTGTAAAGATTTAAGGCTGATATAAAAACCTCAGATGAGACCAGGATATTTTTATGATCAGAAGCCTCCCTTACAGTCAGGTTGATGAGTGAACAGTCTGGAAGCTGGTGGGGCAATCACAACACCAGGTGTTCCCTGGCCTACTGGTAATCAAGGTGCCCACAGTGTCAATACTTGCTCACCTACGTCACAGGTGAGATAATCCTACTGTGCTATGTGCCTTCTTTTATGGCACCATGCTGTACAAGCCCCTCAAAGGTTAGTTCTGAGCTGGCTGAAGGACAGGGAAAGGGACAAAGAAAATCCTGCTGCACTAAGAATTCTCTTGGAATGAGACAGATCCGCAAGACCTGAGAGAGGGTGCAGGACAGAGGGGACAGATAATATGAGGAGGAGGGGACCACCACAATTCACAAGGAATGTACGGCATTGTGTCTTGAGCCCATTTCATCTTCTAGCAGAGTTCTCTTACACACCTGAAGTTTCCATTTCCTTAGCCTGCCTTTCTGTGCAGGCAGGTAACTTGGTCCCAGTACATACATCAGGATTTGGCTCCTAGACTTGACAGGCTCTCCAGGATGTAAAGCCTGCTTCAGTCTTACTTGGATACAACCTAGGCAGTTATACTTAGCATGCAAACTCAAAAAAAAAGTCATTTAGCCATTCTAAAGACACCTATTCAACCTTGCTATATACTCAATCTTTTACTAATGTAGGTGGCTGGTTTCACTAAAACCACTGCTTTGGAAATAAGTGTACTAAAAATATGTAAGAATTTAAGCACTCATGAAAAAAGTATCTTCCATCTCTGGAGGCTGAAATCTTTTGCCTCCAGAATTACAGCAGGGACAGCAGAGGTGATGGTAGCACAGATGTATCCCTGCCAGCCCAACCATATGTCTAACTAACACTATCTGCAACCCAGTGAAGTCTAGGAAGACTCAGATTCATTTCCCACCTTTGACCGTGTTGCTGAGGAACAATATTAAGGTAACAAATCTCACAAAACCACAGGACAGCTGTCAAATATCACTAAGTTTTGATTACTCCTATGCTGGACATACTGATGACTGTTATGCAGTGACTCAGGCATGTCTAAGAAGTGCTAGGCTTGCCTGCAGGCCATTTATTATATGGATAGGACAATTCATTTCTGTGGTTAGCTAAAGGGAGAACCTCCAAAATATTAAAACAAACTTTTGGGATTTTACAGCAATATATACAAGAGTCCTCTAAATAAAATACACATTGGTCAGGTTTTATATACTATGTTCTTAAGTAAAAAATATATCCACAAGGACAGAGGTGAGGGCTGATTCAGGCAGAATTTTGTCATTAAATAAATGCAGATGCAGACAAACCAACAACTGAGGAACATTGACAGAAACAAAACCAAAATCAGTACTGCTGTTATCCGCAGATCTGCAGGCTAGGCCTGCTCCAGTTCAGTTAAGCAAAGTCCAAACACAGGTTTGTGAATAAGGGTATGCACCTTTCATTTTTCAAGATAACGCCCATGTGTTTTGGAGGGGAGAGGATCAGATAAAGAGCACATCTGTCTCACAAGAGGCACCTGCACCGTGGTGCTGCCAGGAGCCCTCCTTTGTTTCACCTCCCATTCTCTCTGCTGCAGTATCTTTGTGGGAAAACAGAAAGAACAAATGTGAGCAAAACCACTGCTGACAGTCCTCAAAAGATCTTGCACTCATTAATGGAGAAGAACTTCCGCCTGTTCTGCCTTTTGGCTTGATTGACCGCTGTCCGCACGGCGTACTCAAACACCTGCTGCACGCCCCTGTTGCTGAGGGCAGAGCACTCCAAATAGCCTTTGGCTCGCACATCCTGGGCAAGCCGCTTCCCATCCATCGGGCTGATACAGGAGGAACTGTAGGGACCCACGTCACGCTGGTCAGTCTGAGTGGCCACCACCAAAACGGGGATGCGGGGCAAATGGCTGCGGATCTCGCTGATCCATTTGTTCCTCAGGTTCAGAAAGGAATTGTAGTTGGCTACTGAGTAGCACATTAATACCACATCTGCCTGTTGGTAGGAGAGGGGGCGAATGCCTTTAAAGGCATCACTGCCAGATGTGTCCCAAAGACCTAAGCTAATCTGCATACCATCCATGAAGACATCCACTCCAGTATTTTCATATACGGTGGGCCTGTAGTCATCTGGAAAAGTCTCAGAGGTGAAACGTACCAAGAGAGATGTTTTCCCAACCGCAGAGTCTCCCACCAGAACACACTTGACTGAATCCAGCATTTTATTAACATCCAAGGCCAAGAGTGCAGTCTCTGTGCAGCAGGCAGGGATGGAGAGATGCAGTGGTCTTAGAGACGTTCTATATAACTTCCATTTAGTGAGAAAGCATCCAAATCGCTTTACTTCTTGTTGATTTGATTCCGTTAGTTGAGACTAAAATTTCGTTTTCTCCCACATGACTCTTGCTGGTTTTAAATCTTCAGTGAGTCAAATGACGTTTCTGGAAGAGTAAAAAAAAAATGTAACATTTATAACCCACAGAGAACAAATCATTCTTCATCAAGATAAAGATGCCTGGACACATCTTTGGACAGGCATGGCAAGTATCCCTTACTGAGGATGATGAACTTCTCTATTTCCTCCCAGCCAGCTGTGTGTGCAACAACCATTGGCATAAATAACCTTCTTGCTGCTCCAAAGGGGATGACAGTCTTATCACTATTGCCATTTTCCACTGACATAAGCTATTTTTTTCCTCCAGTTTTCTAAAAACCAGTAAAATTATTTTAACTTTGGTATAAATTCTACTAATATGCTGTGAGACATTTTCTGCCTCTGACTTTCACCAAGACTGACAGAATTCTGGATCTTTAAATGATCAGTTCGGATTCCCCTGAAAATGTGCCCACGCTCTCTAGAGGTGGTCAGGAGAAAAAAAGCTCCTTGCTAACCAATTTGACTATTTAAACAATTCTCTATGGAATGGTAATACAGAACCACTTGTGACAGTGAGGAAACAAAGACTTAGGTGTGAATCTCAAGTCACATGAACAATTTTCAAAAGCAATGAAGGCTTCATGGCAAAAATACCCAAAAAGAGGTTCATTTTTTTTTACAAATTGCTTTCAACAATCAAGAAGCACAAGCCAAAGAAAGCCCCACTCAATCAATCCTTGCCCCGGTCAAAATTTCATTTGAAGGGGATACAACTGTCCTGGCGTTTATTCTCTTGTAAAACTGAACTAAGAGTACTCTTCAGAGTATGTAATTGCTTTTGAGCTCCTGCCAGCATTCAGTCAAATTTTCCTATTTTGAAAGCATTTGTTTCTTCCCCACTAGCTGTGTGCAAGATTCTCTGCTCACACAGGGTGACACACAAGATGCTCCAAAAATCACTAACGGCAAAACTGAAGAAAAATTAGTTCTGATGAACAAGAGTAATTAAAAAGAAAGTATCACTGCATAATTTCAAAATGTCGTGTGTTTGTTACATAAATAATATATTTCTGTTTCTTTCATATATGTAGAGAGACATCACAGCTGAAGGCTATTTGCACAGAAATGAATGACGGCCACAAAGGGCACGTACTGTATTTTACTGTACTGCTCTCCACTTCCAGTACCCTAACACAACCCCCTCCCCCTTTATTTCTAGTACACTCCAAGCTTTGGCTTACTCCTCAAAGGGGGAAAAACAAAGGAGAAGCACTAGATGAGCTTAGAGAGAACATTTTACAGGCACCAACAACTGCTATTGGCCCTGCTTTCATTTTGTATTGAGGCCATGCCCTACCTCCTCTTGTGCTGCTGGCACACCTGCATCTGTCCCACCAGATGCCCGGCTGAAGGAAGATGTGTGGCCGGAGCAGCTGCTTTATGGAGGTTATAGCCACCAAGCCTGGGGGCTGTCCCTGCGCGTACTGGAGTCACGCTATCTACGGGAGTCATTGCAACAGACGGTGCTTCCTGGCCTGCCAGCGAGACCGTGCTCTCACCGTCGCCTCTCGCTTCTAGGAAGTGGGATGGAGGCTGAGGCTGCTTCACGACATTCCTGGCTGCCGGGAAACAGGCTGCTCTGTGAATTTAAGTTTTAGTGGCAGCAGATGAAAATTTGCTTTTAAAGATTCATTCCTCTCTCTCTTGCCTTCTCTCTTCTCTAAACAAGCTCTCAAGGGACTTAAACAAGACCTTTACAAAACACATCTATGAAAAATTCAAAAAGCATATGCAGGATAAACATCCAAATTGCTTATATGAATCATAATCTCTCTTTCAGAGTATTCTACTTCAAAATTGGGTCAGCAATATAGTTTGAAAACACCTCAATTTCACCACAAGACAGTAGTGTCCTGTTCAGACAAATCTGCATATTCTCAGGAGAAAGCATCCATGTGCCAAGTAACCTTTTCAGAATAAACATTGCTTTGGTGCAAGAAGGCCTCAGTGCCTTCAGGTTCATTATTTTGTGCACATTGGGATGCGGGGGAAAATTAGGATGTCCAAAGCATGACTTTTGCAATTTCATAAATGCCAAAACAGAGAAAGACAGATAAAAAGATTGTTCTGGCACTCAACTTGTTGATTACCAGGCCAAATTATACTGGCTATTTTGAAGGAAAGTATAAAAACTATTAAAGTCTGAAAGAGATATTAAGGACTAGTGAATATGGCTAGTTGACAGACGATAACAGAAGCTAAAATATTCCACTGTGACAGTGCAGAATTGTTTTCAAAGCCAATGATATTGTTCTACATTACATCAACGAATAATAAAAAACCCCTGGTATATAACAAGGTCCATATTGTGATCCTGTGGACAAATTGCCCTCAGTGGCCCTGATCTTGCATTTGTTCACAACAGCTCATGTGCCTCCATATATAATTGGGACTACATATGTGCATATTGAGGTATTATCTTTAATTAGGCACATAGCTGGTCCTAGTTACAGCCTCAGGGTAAGAGCAGAATTAGTATATTAAAATAATTACACAAGTTCACTCACTGGATAGAAAATGCTTGATTAAACATAAAAAAAAAAAGTGTCCTTTAAAGAGCAGTACTGGGAACTTCTGTGCTTCAGTATACAACCAGTTTTATAAATATTTGCAAAAGTTTTGGTCCCTTTCTCTCATATTCTGTCTTGGTCTGACAGGACAGTGTGCTACAACCATTACAAGATTGCAGAGAACCTTCTGATCACAGATCAGGGATGGAGTCTAAGTTGCTGAAGCATTTCTTTTTCCTTCAACAATTTAATTTTCAAAAATTTACCAACTTTAAGATAATTTTGTATATGGAATTCAATACATAAACCTGTATCCTCTTTCATGCTTTTTTGATTTATGTTTCATCACTCATAAAAATAGAAAATATTATTTGAATAATAAGGTAAGACCTTTTATTAAATCATTAGGTACAAGAATGCATATCTTATTCTTGTGTGGTCATGCTGTCTAGTGATCTTTAGCAAAATTCAGATTTTGTTCTCTGTCTTTGGAATACAGGCACTAGTGTGTGGTTACAGAGACCTCGGACTTCACAGATGTGAGCACAAGAAGTCCTACAGCAGCCACTCTTTGGCAGTGTCTGACCTGCACCTCAGCAACCTCATGCAGGTAAAATGCCTCTCACTTGACCATGGCTGAATACGATACGGAGAAGGTGAGTGGTGTTGCCAACCTGCAATGGGACGGGACGAGAAGCCGAGCACAGCAGCACCAAACTCTTCGCAGGTAGAAGATTCAAGTGAATACACGTCCCATGAAAAACTAATCTGGTATTTGTTGAAAGAGGTCTAGCAACAAAGGAAAGCAGGACTACTGTATCAAAAGGGCTAAGTTTATGAACTGAACCAGATGGGATTTGCATTTATGCCAAGAATATTTCTGGCATCTACTATAGGATCATTGTGAGCATGACTCGCTATGGCTAAACATCATCAGGGGATGGACAGCATCTTATGATAGGGGAAAATAAAAAGTCAGAAACTTCTAATTTCAAAACATATCTTAGATATTGATAGTGCACACTCAGGTAGGCTGGAATTTCAATGGAATTAGCTCATACAAAAACAAACCATGCAGGTAAACAACCAGCTTTTTAAATCAGACAGTCACAAAATGCTTCAGAGAGCTAAAGCAGTCAACATGATAACTATTATTGCCATTATCCACTCCCTACCTCAATTACATCTCAGCAGAGTTCTTGTTTATGTCAGGATAACAGAAGATTAATTTTTCAGTTTGAGCACCATGCAAGCTAATTCTTGAAGAGACTTGACACGGCAAGAAAATTAAAATATTTATACTAATAGAAAAGGCTGAAAACCACAGGAGAGACTTCCACTAGGTGTACAATGCTCGAATGTACATACTGTCTTTGCCTACCTACTCTGGCCTTGTAAGTCCCACCTCACACAGAGGTGAGGTCTGCAAAACAGAGCCTACAGTTCTTCTCCAGTGTGCTGATTGTAGCCACTGCTCCTTCCACCACAGATATGTAAGAACTCTCCTCACATCCCTTAGGCACCCTCGAGGAGAGGAAGGAGGCACAAAGGCTACCCTCACTGAGCAGAACATCGTGCAGCTTTACACCTTCACCTCTATGGGCACAGTGGGCACTGCAGGGCATGGATAGGGCCTGAGAACAACTCCTGCAAGCAGAAGAAGAGGGAGGAGAAGGAAGGCTGGCAGGAATCAAGACGGCAGAGACGCTGTTGCCTGGTCAGTGACAGCACCCAGAAGATGCAGCCCCTGTGCTGTTCTGACTCCAGTCTGGACACCCTGCTAGATCACCAGGTTGTCAAGGTCATACTATCTGGTTTTCAGCTCTGTGGATGAGGTGTACTTGCTCCATTCATATACAAACCTCCAGACTGCTTCCACAGCACAGGTCTCCTGAAAACTAATCCATCAGCTGCAGTCTGTCTAGAGACTGCTGCTGGTCTGCAAGCAGATGGCCCCTTGCTGCACCTGTCATGCATTCTCTGCTTCTCTGGCATCTGCATTAGCTGCCTCCTGGTTTTTTGACTCCTTTAAAGACAATTGTTTTGATCTATAGCCCTGTCTTGCCAATCAGTCTCCCTCCACCTCAGGGAGTGCCAGCGTTCCATAGCAGCATTCAGTGATGTTATGACTGCCATGAAGGAGAACTGGCTCACAGCCTGTACCTTTGCAGGTGCTGCATCTTTTCCCCAAACTACTCCACCAAAAAATGTCATTCAACTCATTCACTTCCTAAGCTGGCTACCACAGGGGCCATCACTATTCTATGGCCCAAGAGCAAGACGGCAGGTTACTCACTAGCAGAATAATCCAGCTCTCTGATATATTTATAATACTGATGGATTAATTGCCAGATTATCTTTCAAGGTGCTTTTATATTTCAAAGACTTGAAAGGATGCTTAAAAGCTTGGATGAGAGCTTTTATACAGATATTTTATCCTTAAGTACAATAATTTCTTCAATGC
Organism: Nicator chloris; assembly: GCA_013400495.1. Taxonomy (NCBI): domain Eukaryota; kingdom Metazoa; phylum Chordata; class Aves; order Passeriformes; family Pycnonotidae; genus Nicator; species Nicator chloris. The sequence continues at coordinate 23,934 of WAAE01011541.1, read as the reverse complement.
CTTTCTAAAGTTAGAAAAGCAAGCAACATGCAATGAATCCCTATTTTCAAAGCCAGGATATCTTGTCATCTCAAAAACAATCTCCTTTCAGATTAAAAAAAAAAAAATTGCAGACATAAAAACTTGGAAATTTTTCTCTCACTCCCTTATTCACAAAACTGAAATTCTGTTCCTGTTTTCACATTTCAGTGTTTTGTTTTGAAAAAAAATACAAAACTAAATTTTGGAATTAATTTCTAATTTCTGAAATTCTGAGAAAATAGAGAACCACTTTCTTAGAAGCTTTTGCAAAAAATCACTTCTGGATCAAGACACCTGAAAATACCTCAGTTTCTTTCTCTGGCAGTTAACCATTGCAAATGAAGAGAAAGATTTGTGATCAAATATTCAGTAATCTTGTCAAATTTATTATTAGCAAGGGAATTTAAATTATCAGATGCAGATCCCTTTTCTGCTTGGTCACACGTATTGCCCAACATCCTGTCCCCTGGACTGGCATCCCTTCCCATATCAAAAGTGACCGTCATTTCTACTTCACTCACTGGCCCGATGTTCTCCGAACCTACTGCCAAACAGTCATATGTATAAGGTTTCCCTGTATCACCTTCCCCAACATCCAGATTTAAAGGAAATTCCCTCATACTGAGAATGTGAAATCTTGATATAAAACAAAAACAAACACAGACCAATCTTATTCACAAGATTAAATGAAATGTGAAGTCCTAGTAAAGGAGTGAAAGCTTTTTGTGTAACAAAATATACATATTTACACACAGGCTCACACACTGCACATACATATAAAACTGCTTAATGAGCTATTTTAAATTTTAAAAAATCAATTTGATTTCTTTAGTAATAGTACCTATGATAATATAAATATAAGCAGTGGATAATGATACATCTAAAGATCTATTCAATTTACTATAGTTGCTGAGAAAAACTATTTAACTCTCATTCTAATTATAGAATTAGACAAAAGAAATATTTATTTTATCTTCAAGAACCCTCTTTCTGTGGCTAATCACACCCTGGTTCAGCAATTTACAAATTACGCATGTGCACAGATCATTAGAACCAGTCCAAAAATTTTAAAAAGCCTGGAAGACTGTCATGTAGTGATCCGAGATCCTAAATCTCTAAATAGAACCCAGTGAGATCTGGCAGTGCTAAGTACCCACCTGAAGATTCAAGCCATTAGTCTGAAGTAATTTTTCTCCATGTTTATGGCATGACAGGGTAAAGTTCGTATAGTTCATATGGCACGAACTACATGGCATTACGGGTCGTTTTCAAAAGGGATCCATTTTCAGTGTAGATGTTCTCTCCAAATTAAAACTGGGCTAAATCAAGTGTAGGAAAGTAATCCCTTCAGAGAGGGCCACGTCATAAACCATTCTCAGTCTGATCCAACACCCTCAAATCACCAGAAATGGAGCAGCATGTTGTGCCTGAAGTTAGGTAAGCCTAGCGTTCTCCTTCTGCAGGGCACTGGGTATGTCACCTCTCTTTCCCACGCTTCTCTGTGCTAATTTTTCTCTTCTGCGCTTCAACAGAGCAGAAATTTTTGAGTTTCGCTACAGACACAGCTGTACACAGAGCATCTGGTGTGCAAATGTCACACGTGTGTATGTTCCAGCACAGAAGTTCATCAACCATCTGTCCGTCTGCCTTCCCTCACAGTCGCTGTTTCTGTACGCACACATATACATACATACATACATACATACATACATACATACATACATACATATGTATTCTCCACTGACTCAGAACTGCTGCTGGGTCCCGATGGGGACACAGATACACTTGCAGATGAGCATGGATAAGGGGCTGCGTGCTGACTCCAGTGCTATCACCGTACCCATGAACAGTTTTTCTGCCTTAATGACTTGCAGGTCAAAAGCAAATTTTCAGCAAGTCTAACTGCATTACAGCCAAACCGAAGCCTTGATAATATAAATTATATTATATTTAAGTAATTGACTTTAATCAGAGTACTGTGTGTGTAGAATTATTGACATGTAGAAATGTTTGCAACTTTGGGCCTCAAACCACTTGAAATTTTTCATGCCACATCCTCTTTTAACACAGTTCAATTTCTTGAAGTTTGAGACAAATCAAAAAGGCATTTAAAACATATTTTTGTAGGGGTTTTTTTTACAGATTTAACTCATCAAAGTCTCCCCAATTTTTTTTGGCTGTTGAAATATTTTTTGGCCATTGAAGTACTCTTATTTACAGCCTTCAACAATTCCTGTGTTTTCTTTTCAGTGAGCCTAACCCTACCCCTATTTCTGTTTATTGGTTTTTTTACCATCTGTAGACACAGGCAAAATCATCATGAAACATCCATTTCTCTTTCATACACAACTAACATTTCTTAGTTTTAAATAATCATTTGTAATTCCTCAGAGAATGATGCATTATTTGCTAGACTGGATGCATAGAAGTGTATATGCACACATATAGATACACAAAACTATTGTAAAATCAGTGCATATTAAAAATTTAACTATTTCAGTAATGAATGAATACAGCCGTGTACAAAAAAAATAACCCATCCATATGTACATGCATGTGTGCATGTCCATATACATATATGTGGACACATTGATATCAATTCATTGCAAAAGACATTGCTACAGATTGCTGTAGGAAACAGCATATTGAGGGCAAGATGTCTTACCATCATTTGAAAACCTACATACATATTTTGCATCAAATGGATGCATTATTGAAATGACCATGGTCTACATACCAGGTACATCTGTATTTGTATGCACACGAGCAGAGATTACTGCTGTGCTAAATGGGGATTTGCAATATCCTAGGTATCTAATTGATAGAGTTCTACATATAAAATTACATAGTCACCCATAGTAAACTAGTATATTTCTACTGTGTGTGCGGCCATTACATTTATTAGACACATCTTCACGATATGTTACAATGACTCGTTGTTAAGGAGATGCATGGATTTATATTAATCCCACAGGTGTGTAACATGATAAATTGTTAAAACAAACTGGCATCTCTGTATACACACTTGCATTTGCAGGCAAAAGGGCCTCTTTAAGAACCTCTTTCAGAGCTCAAGCCCACTGCAGTGGAGAAGGCTGACTTCTGCGTGTTTTGGCTCTAACCTGCAGTAGGACTGCACTCCTCTCCCTTGTTTGCACACTTATCTTCTTGACTGGCTCTCTTAAATGCTACCAAGTAATCGACAGTAACACTATAGCTAAAAGCTAATATATGAATGATACAGGTGATATAACATGCTCCTCACTGTTAAAAGGTCTTCAAAAATTGCCCTATCGTTTCTCCATTGTCCTCAATGGATCCCTTGCAAGATCTCCAACTTTATTTTCAGAAGTCTCTTTAGGTTTAACTTTGCTCCGATTTTTTATAAAATGTCTAGCACAAAATAAGGGGATTCTCAAGTCTAGATCTTCTCCCCCTAATATCAGCAAGAGAAGAAGGAGGTTCTCCATGTTCATTAAGTTATGTATTTGCACAGGTTTGAGTTCAGTGGGAGGTAAAGGCGGAGGAGGAAAATGTTAGTTAGAACAGAATTAGCCAGTGTTCCATGGAAGATTTTCATATATTTTGTGATAAGAATAAAGTGTCAGATATACAGGTGTTCTGAGTAGTAATAATGATATTGCAGTTGATCAAACAATTCACAATAGTGACCTCTTGCTAAAACATGTTTTGTTTTTAATTTAGGAAGAACACATATTTACTGCATGTCACCATTCGTTTTGCTGCGATGAATATTAAAATTCTGACATTAACGAGCAAAACTAGAAAATGAAGCAACAATAATTTGGTTGGGTATTTATTTTATAACACAGAAACTCCTCAATAATTTTAGCTTTTTCCCCTTAGGATTGCCAGCAACAGAACCCTTTTTCTTGTCTCTGTATATATCAAAGTGTTTAAAATTATGGTCTAGATTTTACACAGTGAAAAACTGCCATCTTTAATATCATTCTTAAATTTTGTGTGCACACACGTACATAAAAATGTTAAAAATTTGAAGAGCTTGCCTAGAAATAATTTCAATTACTTTTCGAGGAGCAGGTACAATGTAAAACAATTATGATAATTTGTCCTGCATTTGTTGATTTATGATTTTTTTCTTTTTTATTTGTTTTGTAAATTTTACAAAAGCAGTTGCTGTCCACAATCTATGCCATGACTTAGTATTCATGCACTATATCCAGCACATGGATAAAATAAGAGAGAATACAAGCAGGAATTTTTTTTCTTACCATGTAGCCTGTCTAGCATTCCTTAATTGAAGTAGATAAAGTTAGATAAAATAATTGGGCATGCATACTTACCTTCATCAAATTGCCTACATTCCATACATAGTTATGATTAAAGCCCAATTTCAAAGGAATGTGCTTTCTTTTATTTTTTTTTCCTCCTGAAATTAGCACAAGTTATACCTGGCAGCTCAGATTTTATATTGATTTATATCTTACACCAACCATATGCCAGAGCAGAATATATATTTTAGTGCCTGTTTTCCTTTACTTTTCTCCGATTCCATTACAACCTTGATCTCTTGCCACCTTTATATAAAACATATAATACTGCAGACAGCAGCAGGTCATATGGAATAGGTTAAGAGGAGAAAAGACTCTACAACCAAAACTGATACATAAATCCTTCTCACTCATTCCTCAGCTGAGTATTTTGAGAAGCCATTTCATATATTTATACCTGACATCTACTTGGCTTTCAGTCATTTAAAGATTATGCAAATCCCCATGCTACATAAATCTTAATGCAGAGTCCTTCAGTGGGAAGCATAGAACGTTTTCCTTGATTTTTACATATTTTGAATGAAAGTGATCACACATATGAAAAGAAAGATATTTTAGGAGAGAGATGTTTGAACATTATGAGAACATTTCCCATGCTTTATTTTTATTTTTTATCCCTGACGGACTTGATTCAAACTCAGAGATATTTTACCCGACGGCTTTTCATCCAGAATTAAAACTCCACTGAAAGAGATGGGAATTTAAAAACTTGCATTAAAATTGATGGAAACTAAAGAAATTACATGACGGGTTTTTACGACAGCTGTTTCATAATATATTTTTATAGTGAGAAAAACAAAAGCTCACTGATATTTAGATAGACAATTAATAGATAGATTAATTAATAGATATTTGAGTATATCAGTAGCTTTGAACTCCAAAGTCTTTACCAGTTTTTAAGAACAGTCATTTGATGGGGAAAAAAAAAGGCAAGCTGAAGACTCTGTGTCCACTGGCATGCCTATCAATGAAAGGAAAGAACAGTTTTCTTGTAAGTTTGAGAGGTTTCATATTCTTTCAATGACCATGGCACAGGAAACAACCAAGAGAGACCCCTAGCTACACAGGGGTCTTGGTCTCACGCTTTTATATTAGTAGAGCCAGTTATTTCTATATTTTGACATAAATCAGTCTAACCTTTAAAAGCAACACACTTATGAGGAGAAGTGGTATCACCAGATGGTACAACAACCTCAAGCTGGCAAGTGTCAGTTACTGGTACTCCACATTCACTCTTGTGTATGAGAGGCAGCATCATGCACAGTAGGTAACCACAGCCCACTGTGCCAGCTTCTGCCAGGTGAGGTGTTTGCTCCTTTTCCAGCACATGCTGGGTCTTTCCTACATGACAGGTCACCATGGCTCCCCATAGGGAAATCCCCAAACCATAGCAGAATCCTCATGTGGTTTCCAGCAGGTTCAGACGTTTTGTCAGGTAAAGAGAAGCATGCCAAGTTCAGCCCCACTCTCATCCCTTCGCAATCTACGCTTTTCCTTGGCTTCTGTAACCAAAGACCAAATGCAATTGCTCATGCAAAAGCAACACAGCATAGATGCAGCAGCAGCCAACTGTGCAGGGGGAGCGATAAAGGGTCTGTGATAAACACAGGGCACGGCCACAAGCAAGGCTGAGCACGAACCACTCTTGTACCCACTCTGCGAGGAATGTTTGCATGCACTAAATGCTCAGACCATGCTCCCTCCATCCTCCAGCCACCCTGTCAGCAGTGACAGACTGTGACTGCTGGGACTATTGCTCCCTGACACTTTGCCAGCTGCTCATATTAGACCTGATACACCAAGGTTTGTAGCCATGACTTCCAGTACGCACACTAACTGCTGCATTACAGAGGTTTTGCAGGCTCCAAAAGTCTCCCCTTCCACTGTACACTGATCCTTCTGGTGGATTGGAAAGGTTTTCCAGTCCTTCACTGACATAAAAACTGAAGGACAATTAAATCCTGCTGAGCAATTATGAGACTCTACTTTGTTTTTTGGAGAAGAGCTAATGGGAGGCTGCAGCCCACAAATTTCATTGTTACATTGCTTTGTTGTGTTTGTGTGACCCTGCCCAGTATTTTAAGACCATAATACTTTAAGAGTGGGCTCAAGACAGCTGCAGCCAACTTCCTTTTTAATTGCTATGCTGGAGTTATCGCAAAATTGTGTCATAGCATGGAAATATTTGAAAACACCGCTAGCCAAAAACATGAGAACCTAATTTGGGAATTCTGTTAAGCTGTGTGGTGTGATGTCTGAAATGTTACACCAAGACTTTGAGAAAGACAAGTTTTACAGTTACTTCTTTTATCTCTTTTCAAACAATAATCAAAAGCATATAGAAAAATCTGCAATTTTTCATTTTCTGGTCAATGGCAATCAAACTAATCACTTGAATGGTGCATTCAGTAACATTCTACTGTTTCTTAGGGAAAACTATAGAATCACAGCACCAAATTTTCACGAAGAAAATGGGGAGTTAAGAGGAAATTTTCACAGAAAATCTTTTACATTAAAGTGCCTAACCCACCTGCTGCAGTACATCTAGAACTGCACAGCAAAAGCAAGAGGAGAAATAGCAGAATTTCATCTCTGCCTGGCTGTCCTCCTGGCTGATTATCAGAAAGCAGCACTGAGAAAAGCTCCTTGGGAGCTTCCGCTGGTACAGACCCACTGCTGTACAAAACGGGCACAGCCTGCGAGACCGCCACCACACTGGCTGCTCATTTCCTGTGTGCTCTGGGTATGCTGCAGATCACCCACTTACATCTTTGAGGATTTGTGTGGCTCGCCCCTCACTGAACAAGAGATTACTTCCCTAACATCACTGGCACTAGCAGTTGCTACCAGCAGTGTGACTTTAGCATCAGTCTCTCCATTTTGAGGCCTGATGCTCTTCTGCTATGAGATGATTTCACACTGCACAGTAAAATTACCTTAAAATGGGATTAAACGACAGTAATTTGCAGCCATGTTGCCCTGCTGATGGCCTATGAATTTGTGTCTTACTACACATGAAAATCAAACCCATTTGTAAATTTAATTCCTTGTTCTGGAACTTAGTAAGTACAGATTACTTATAAAAACATCAATTCTCTATAACTACAAGCCTGCGTTTTTTTTCTGGTTTGCAGCATCTAATCTAGGGAACATAAAAATTGGTATTATGCCTCACTAAGCCCTATTCTCTAAACTTAGCAGGAAGCAAGTGCACATGTGGCTTTTCGACCCTGTGGCTACTGCCCAAATCTCAAACATGGTATTCACATGAAGTCTGTACCCACTTTCTCTGGTAGATTTTACTTCATTCGTATGATAGATCTTCAGACCGGTCTCAGAAAAACTACATCAAACTTTGACATTCTAAAGTCAAGTAAGTATACATGTATAGTCCCTTCTACTGGAAAAATCACAAACACACCACACACTGATCTAAATGGTGGGGTTGAAAACGTGGAATATGAAACAGCAAAATCCCACCTTATTCCAACAGCAGCAGACACCGAAATTTGTGGACAGATGTGCCTGTTAACAACTAACTTATCTCATTTACCCTACCTTTTTTTCTTGCAAGTATTTTATTCAGGATAAATCCCACATCAAAGCTGGTCTCTGCCAGGTGCCACAGTTCAACTCCTGCCCCATCCGAAGGTGGAAACACAGCTGAAAGGAGAAGTTAGAAAATCTTAAATCCACATTCAGATTTTTTGCGGGGACTTGTGTCAGAGAGCTGGTTCCAGCCTCAGTGTGCTCTATCCTCATTCACCTTTCATATTAATGGCATCTCATTGGCAACATGACAAGACCATTCCGTCACCACTAGAGCATCGTAAGACGCGGGTTTTGTGAGGAGAATCTGGAATTGGGTGTGCACACATGCATATACCCACATACTGCTCTGTAAGGGGCTCTACACCATAAGCGTGCCCCAGTTGGTTCACAAAGCAGGGAGAAGCCATGGGAGTGACCTGAACACAGAGTGGCCATTTAGATGGGAATCTTCCATCTCAGAAGGTGGCACAGGCATTTGTTAGACCCAGCAGGGCCAGGCAGCCGCTGGAGCCAGAGCCAGCCACAGATATGTTGTCAAATTAAAAATGCTTTGAATCTCACTCCAGTCATAAGAATGTATTTCTCAAATTCTCACAATTAAATCTTCACCTAAATTTGTTTGAGGATATTTAAGATGAAGCAGAACAGTTTTCTCATAAGCATGATGTACTTCTCAAACGGGGAAGAACTCCATCATTTGAAATGCTGCAGATTTATACAGGTCTATCATTCATGGGTTCATAGTCCATGCAACAGAAAAGAGCATCAGAACCAGATCCACCATCTTGAGAGTAACTCTCATTTTTTCTTTTTTCTTATATCAGTTAGGATGGAAGAAACTGGCATGGTACAGCCCATGACACCTTTTTCTACTTTACATAAGGTCTTCTCATGCTGAGGTGAAAAAACTCTGGAACAAATGAAAATCCAAAATATGCAAGATCTAGGCTGGTGTGTAATTATATATCTCATCACTGAGCATTTAACAGATGGTATTTAACAGAAAAGTATAACTGATTACATGAACCAATTTCACAAGCTTATTAATAAAAGTAATTAACAAAAGTAACCCAAAATTTGATTCAGAATATCAATTCACACCAAGACTCCTAGGGAAAAAAAAAATAGAAAAAGCAATGAACTCACCAGAGGCAGGAAGCTGAAAGAGGCTGTTGAAAATAAATGTTACGGAAGTCAACTATCCTAGACAAGACAAGGGAAGGAAAAAAGAAGAGTGGTGTTCTGTGTTCCTGGCTTTTTCAGATAGACTTCTTCTTTAGCAGATTAGAACAATTATACCATTGAGATGACAAAAAATCCAAAAGTCTAAAGGTAACCAGAGATGCCTGCACATACAGGCCAAAGTAGTCCTGGCAACCGAGTCTAGTTCATGTGGAGGCAGCAGTCACAGCAGACCCAGATGCCGTGTGACGAGAAAGAGTGGAGAGATTTAGCGTAAGTCAGCTTCCTGGGGAGAGCTTCACAGCTCTGCCTCTGTGGGTTTGTTGTGGGTTGGTATATCTTTCTCTCTTTGGTGACTATGGGAGCAGATGTAAAAACCTTGAAGATGGGGGAGGGAGGCAAACCCTCCAGCCTGAAGGCTTTCTCTTTGCACTCTGCCGCTCCTACAGCTGCCTCCTCCCTGCTACAGGGGCTAATGGCACGGCACAACACAGCCAAGCAGCTCAATACGTGTGGAGAAAAGGAGCAGGTCGACAATTGCCCCGCGTGGCTATGTGCAGTTCACTCTCCCGTAGCAGAATGACACTTGGGATTTTTCTGCAACCTGGAATACGGCCCTGCCTTTACAGAGGAGAGTATGCATGTTTAACCAACTTTGTACTAAACCCCAAGGCAGGCTGATTTGGGGTTTGGGCTGATTCAACATTGGTGTACAGGGTTTTGTTGTAATTCAGAGGGGATCCCTCTGAAGCACTTGTCAGGATTGATCAGTACTGTAATTTTATCAGCATATATGTCCTCCCTTCTACCAGCAAAAGGAGGCTGAGCAAGTGGAGGCACCACAGACTTTGAGACTCCCACTTTTCCCAGCATAGACAAATCAAGCTGGCCAGATCTGCATCACTTCCAGCTACCACCACAACACTGAAAGCAAAGCTGTGATGGTAGTTTCAGGATTTCAAGTGTCTATGGTCTGTACGTAAGGAGCCATCAGGACAAGAGGCTGTCTACTTTGTATGATCAGGCAATCAGACTGCAGGGAGGGCACTCCTGTCCCATTCTCCTGAAGCAGCCCAAGTGCACTGGCACAGCAGGAGAGCTGCCCCTGAGCTGAAGGCGAGGGGTCCAGATGACCAGCACAGTAGAATGTCTAGTCCTCAGGCAGAGGCATGAGCACTGGATTCTCAAGCAGCCTTGAAATCCAGAGGCACAGAAGTGGAAACCAAGACCTTTTCAGCAAGTGTTTTGGGCTCAGTGAAGTTCTCAGACCATTTCTAGCCATGAAACAGTAGCAACAGACTGCCTGATCCAGATCTAACGCCATGCATTTTATGTTCCTTGCAGGATGGAAACTTTCTGAAGACAGCTAATGAATTGGTCCACATTAGCATTATGACAGTACAATGCACTCCAAGATAAAGTCATACCATTTCCAAGAAAGATTAAAAACCAACAGAATAATTTACAGGATAAAGCAAAAAGGAAACAAAAAGATAATTTATGTGTAGATGAAAGGCAGTTTGTGCTAAAAACATAAAAAAATATAGCCTATGTAAACATGCCGTATACCTGCTGATGCAAAGCCTGCAGAACAGTACTGCACAGTTAGGCTGGGAAATCAATTTGTTTCTTTTCCCTACAAAATAAAATTAATTCAGTTGATTATCAACAGCAATGAAGGTAAGGAAGGCTCGCAGATGGCATTTTGGGAATCCTATCTTCTTAAAATCTTCAATCTTCCTTTTAGTTTGAGACAAGATTTTGAATAAGGGGCTTCAGCGCATCACCAGTTTATGGGAGAACTTGTGTTTCCTCATTTTCATATTAAATAGCTATTCATCTGTTTTTAACTGGGTTTGGGTTTCCCAATACCAGCCTAAGCAATCAGGCAGTAAGTTTCCATTGCAATTATGATAAAGCAAATCAGACACCTGAACATTTTGAAATGTTTCCATCAGAAACATTCAGAACTGTCAGAAGTAGAGAAATAAATACTATTTGCAAATTATAGTGATACGAAGGTCTCTGGTGATCATCACCAATTTTAGGTCTACAGAGAGCAGATACTTAAAAATGCAACTACTCTTCTCTGTTTTTTGCTGAGATTAATCCAGATGTGAAGCCATCTGGCTAAGTAGTTTGCATTTTGGAAAGAGTGCATCCATCTGTAAAATACTTCATAAACAACTTCTGAACTGAGTGAACTCAGCAAAGAAACAAAACTGTAGAGTAAGAAACATGTTCTAACATGCCTTGATTTCCACCCATTTCCCTCCACTATGTTTCCTGAATGACCTTGACCCAATAATTTCCAAAAAATAGTTGAATTTGATTTATTTGAAACCTTTCTCGGTAATACACATGCTTCATGCATTTGATCCATTATTTCACTTCCAAGAGACCTGGAACTCCAGCAAAAGACCCTCAGCTCCATGCACTCTGCACATGTAGGTAATTCCAAAGTTAGATGCAAAACTGACACCTGACCTGTTTCTCTTGATCCTTGGTTGTTTGTTGGGTTGATTTTGGGGAGTTTTTTGGTTTTCTTACTGCAGCTTTTCTGCTCCTTTTCACCTCTTCATGCTGTGCAATGAAGGGGAACATCTGGCTGTGAGAGAATAGTTAATACATTAAAAAATACATTGCTTCTCCTTTTTTAAAAAGTCATTATGAGTCATTATCTGGGACTTTCAGAAACAAACACCTTGTTGCAGAAAATATTTATGGAGGCGGAGCAAAGGCTTGCAATTTATTTTTGCATTGAGAAGTAGGCTGACAGCAAAAAATAAAGTCTTAAGCCACAGGTAACTAAGAGTTTATAAGAAATTATGTAAAATAACATTACCCAGGTCTTGACATGGGTCAGTCTACAATGAAAAGTCACTTTTCTTCTTAATCCACTGCTTTCTCTCCCTCTTGAAGAAAAAAGAAAGCTGCTGGTGTTAGGAAGGGGGTTGAGATTAAGGAAGGAACCCGTTCCTGTCCCCCCTGCCTGATTTCCTTTCTGTTCTTAGATTCACTCAGCTCTGATTTGGGTCTGCTTCAGATAGTGTGGTATGTGCAATGCTCAGGAAGTAAACCATGACACTCTTGATACCCACTGTATTTAACCCTACAAGTCTTTCTCCTGTCCTAGATGATCATCAAATTACACAAAATAAAACTAATTGTTGCTTATGCTTAGCCACTGCATCAGATATATAAACAAAACACAAAAATAAATATGCTTATTTTGTGAAAAAAGAGTATAATTCTTTTTTGGTATAATTTTCAAAGGGAAGCAAGAAAAATGTATGTGGTCAAGATGCCCGCTGTGTGTTGGGAAAACTGGGGTGTGCCTATTTGCTTCCCCCCCAAGTTCCTGGGCACTACCGGGGAAATCAGGTAGGTTGCCCAGACACATTTCAACCTGAGGTGAAGTCATTCCCTCCCCAGGAACAGATGCCTCAGCAAAAGGGAGGCTTCCTCACAGCACAGCACAGAGCATTGCTGAGGGAGTCTCTAAAGCAGACCAGGCACAGTAACTTCTGCATTACTCATTGTGAGAGCACTCAATCTGAAAGAGGAAATGAAAATGCAGTCTCACAAGCACTTCCTATATGGACTTCAGTAAACCTCTCACGCATTATTTACTATGTCTTAATGAGTTTAGGCTTTGGTTCCTCACCAACCTAACACTGTGGGTTAGATACCCTCAGATTTGGTACAGAAGTGGTACAAACTGAAGCCTGTGCTGATAAAACAGGACCCGAAATCTAGCATGAGGCAGGTCCCCGACACAATGTGTGGGCAGGACTAGAGGCCTTCAGAGGGTGAGTCAAAGCCCTCCAGCACACTCAGACGGGAGCATGCCTGACAGAGAAGCCTAAATGAAGGAACCTGCTTGAAATGCCACCCTCTCCCTGTGGACTCTCTTGCCTCCCTCCTGAGTTACAAAGTTCAACTTTAAACTCAACTCAGCTCCTGACGCCCTCCTCATGCCATTGCCTCTTCCCCTTCAGTGACAGGCTTGCCCTATGCTTCAGGTGGTCACAGAGCAACCCTCCAGCTACTCCTGCTCTGCAGGATTTGGCCCTGAGCTGCCCAGTTTCTGGATGCAGCACTGAGATTGGTGCAAGGCACAAGGCAACACAGACCTGGGCAATGCCTGAGCAGCATAGACCTCTCTCTGAGCACAATTCCTCCTGTGACGTCAGCGCGGAACTGGTGGACAATGTACGGGAAGTGATTTCCTCCAGAGCAACATGAAAACCTACATCCCCTTCCTTGAAAGTGAAGCATGCTTAGGAACTGCACTGAAGGTTACTTAACTTCCCCGTCTCTCATTCTGAGACAGCCTAGCACAAAAGCAGTCACACCATATAATCAGAATTTAAGGGTTGGAATTGACCTTAAAGATCATCCAGTTTCAACACCCCCAGGCCATGGGCAGGGACACCTCCCACTAAACGAGCTTGCTCTAGGCCTTATCCAACCTGGCTTTGAACAATGCCGGTGTTGGGGTGTCCAACAGCCTCCCTGGAGACCTGTTCCGGTGTCTAAGAACTAATTCAATCTTCGTCCCCCAGATCAGGTACTATTTCCAAAATACCCATCTGCCCTATTGAAGGAACAAGATTCTTTCTGTTTGCCTGGTTGTGGTTTTTTTTGCCGGTACTCTGGGAAGACATTTGCCACGTCATGGCAGTAAACCAGGACGCTCTCGATACCCACTGTATTTAACCCTAGAAGCCTTTCTCCTGTCCTAGATGACCATTATAAAAGAAAGCTAAGTTTTGGCCATGTCTAGCACCAGAGATATAAGTAACACGTAAGAAGTGTGCTTATTTTACTTTAAAAGAGACTAATTGACTAATTTTTTTTTTTTAATTTTTAATTTTTAAAGGGAGAACGTGCAGAACGTGCAAACCCACATCTGTTTCTCTAAACTCTCTGACTTTTGCAATACTCTCTCTCCCGGGGGACATTCACACTTCCTTCCCCCACCTGGATCTAATGCAAAACTAACGCCAGTGGCTTTGCTGTAAGCGTGGAGGAGGCTCCAGTTGTTTTCTCTGTGAAACCATCCCTCACCTGAGGCTGCTCCGGCTCCCTCAGGGCTCAGAGCCGCCGAGGGGCTCCCAGCGCGGCTGCCCGGCACAGCAGACGCTGGCGCCGGGAACCAGCGCCGAGGGAAACGCTGGCTCCTCCTTCGGCTCTGCCCAGGAGACGCCGGGCTGCGCCGTGTCACAGCAGAGAGGTGGCGGAGGGAGCCTCTTCTCTCGGCAGCTCCGCTGCAGCCGCCCGGGCTCCCCCTTCCCTGCTGCCGCAGGCCCTGGGAAGCGCCGGTGCCTCCGCGCCCCGGGAAGCGGCGGTTCCGGGCAGCTCCCGGCTCCGGGCCCGGGGGAATCGCCAAGCACACACCGCTCCGGCACGCACGGAGGGAGCAGACACCTTGCTCCCTGCTCCCCAGTGCCTGCTCCAGCCCCACGCCCGCGGCCTTGCCCAGGCCCGTCGGTGCTGCTGACTTGTGCATTCGTCTTGTCAGGGAAGAAAACAAACCAGGCCTCCTGCCCCAGCTATGGGAAACGCCATTGGGGTTCCCCTTGGGAAGCTCAGAAATCCGAAGGCAGCAGCTGGTTTTGTTTTGATTGTGCTTTTCCCACTTGCTCCTGTTTTGAAGAAGGAGATAGGGATAGTTATACTGCTCAGTCTCAGCCTCTCTGCTTCACCAGCTAGTTTCTCCTTTCTAGTCCATAAACATGGAGATGTTACCCCAACAGAAGACTCAGAACAGGAGCTTGACATAGGTGCCCTGACCTGCTCCCAAAGGGAGGCCCCCCTGCCAGCAGAGTGCATCATCCCTCCAAGGACGTTCTGCTGTCTACAGCCTATCAAAGTAGCCACTTTATATGGCTATTTCGATAAATGCACAAATCTGTCTATATGGCACTGCAAGACAGTAAAAGGAGATAATCTGGAAAGGCAAGAGGGGCACACAGGTGAAGAAGCCTACTTTTACCCTGATTTAGAGGTAGGAATCCAAGGCAATGCCTTGTGAGTCAGCTGACGTGGAGCAAACACTATTAAGGAGAGCTCCCACAGACCAACTTCCCAAGGGTACCACTGCTCCATTTACAGACCAAAGTGATTACATCTGTGGCACTGGTAGAGGATTTCCACTGCTTGCTCTCCTGGCCAGTGTGTATGACTAGCCACAGATGTCTATGAAGGAGAGTGCTGTTTCTCAAGATAATACAAAAATAACACTGATCCATGCAGTTGCTTACCAATTAGTGGCAACTAATGAGAAGTCACTGCTAGCCCAGCCAGGCTCCATGATGCAGAAAGTCAAGCAACATCAAGGGGGTCCTTCCCCACCAGGGTTTTCAAGAAGACTACGCCACCAGCAACATCCACAGTGGCAGAAAACTTCACCAAACAGCATAATGCCTTTATGTTAGTCTCCAAACAGACTGATCTGTCTAAGCATCCAACCCACAAAAACTAACCCAGGGTAGCTGATGGAGAAACCTTGACATTACCATCTTCAAACCTGTATGCAAAAATGAACTTGTCTTGCCCATCTCTAGCACAGAGCAGCAAGTATGTTTTGAAAACCAACTCTACCCCACCCATCTGTAAAGAAGAAAAAAATTCACCAAAATAATACTCCAAATACACTATTCTCCCTCTGAGGAAGAAATGAACAGCACGTGATGTGTAAAAACATCCTTTAGCACCTGTCATACAGAGAAACAACTCTGCTCTGGTAGGTGCACAGTAAGAACTGCTGCCACCATCACTCTATGCCATTGGCAAGGGCACCACCTATTGTCAAGCTATCTGACACGTTCTACCAGCAGACACACTTAATTATGCTTCAATAATACGAGTTGAAAAACTGTTTGTCTCAAGCAATATATTTATTTTACCACACTACAGTTTTCAGTCCTAAAGTTTAAATAATTTTCTTGAGTGAGGACAGACTACAATATCCTATTACTGTTATTTAACTAAGGAGACAGACTCAGAAATCCCCAGGGTGCTTTTGAAGAGCCAACTCTCAGCTGGAAGCATAGACGTGCTCAAGACAATCCCAGCACTCAGGAAAAAAGGGCATGAACTGAAATAGAAGCTGGTGAGTCAGGATGGACTGTTTTAGGAAGGGTAGGAGTTAAGCTGCCTCAAGACAGAAGGCAAGTCCAGCAGGAGTACCTTCACTTTAAAACATCACAGTCTGAGAGACTAATACCCAAGCAGCACCCTCAGCCACACTGCCAGAGCAGGGAGTCCTGTAAGTAAGGAGCACACAACCAATGAGACATTTACCAATGCTGTGGTCTAACAACCATGGCTCAGGATCAGCCACGTCGCATTTAAACCAGCATCTGCCAAGCTTTCATGTGTTCCCAAAACCTGTTTTCCCTGCTCTCTTGAACACCTTATGAGTTAGGGCTTTGCTGTGGAAATGCACAAACCTGACTCGTTTCTGCAGTCAATCCAAGCTGCAAGGCAATGAAGCCATAGGAAGGATTCTGCAGGAGTCACCTTGGGTCACAGCAAGTTGTCATCAAACCGTGCTAATAAACTAGGCTAGACTCCAGCCAGCACTTTGGTCTCGGGTGTCATTCCACACTTCCAGGGCAATACACAGGAAAATACCTGTACCTGACCAGAACGGGGCAGGCTTGGGAAAAGCCAGGCCTACTAGCTCTGTATCCAGCATGGTACAGCATTGTGCTCCCTCAGGACCCGGCCTCTCACTGCCCTGGACCCAAGGGCTCTTGCTAAATGAGGTGTCTCCAGAACACATCCCTCCCCCAAACTCCCACTGTTGCAGTGGTCAGACCACCCCTCCCCTTGACATACACTACTGCTCTCACTCTCCCATGAGTAAGCTCGCCTGGAATAACATCTCTTCAGCTACTTCAGGCCAAAGAAAAATCTGAAACCATGACCCTCGTTTTCAGTAATTTGAGCATTCAGCTCGCACTTGCAACACTGAAATTCAGGCCACAAATCTGTTCCTTTTTATGTCTGCAGATGGTTGCTTCATCTCCCTACAGATGGTATCCTGAAGCCGAGCAAGTGGCTTTCATGCAGAACTCTAAGACTACTATTAGAAAAAATTTGATACAAGCTGAAACATAGTTTTCCAAGGAAAGACAGAAGGCTATACTTGTGACAAAAATCCTTTATTAAACTAGATTTTGTAAATTCCTTTTCATATTAGAAATTCTAAATGCAAATTACAAAACTATTTCAGTAAAAAACAAAATTATAGTTAACAGCAAAAGTACAATTTTATACAAATAAAAAAATCCATTTTTATTTTAATTTAAAAATAGAAATTTGTCTCTTCCAATGTACTGGTCCTAACAGCTTTTACAATTGGTAGCTGCAATACTAGGTGTTTTCACATGCATATTCACATCCAGTCATTTAATCCGTTGCACAGTTTATTTAACTGAAATAGCATGAACACTTGGGCTTTGGTTGGGTTTTGATGGGGGATGTAGCACATAATATTAAAAGCAAAAGCCAAAGTCATTGAGTATTGTCAAGGTATCCTGAAATATTTTTAAAAAGAAATTTTTGCCCTATTACTTTCACAATCAACTGAAGCACTTTTCAACAGTCACATTACTTCAGACAACTTTCTTCATTGCGTCTCTGGCCTTTTTTTTTACTCTAAGGTCACAAATCAGTGTTAGCATAAGTATTCATTTTGTATATTAAAAATTATAATTTTTCCTAATATAATTTTTCCTAAATTAAAAATTGGTGTTGGGATGTTGTTGTTGGGATAACTATGCAAATGTTTTGTAAAAGAAGACACAAAAAGCCACATAGTAAAGGCTACCATTCATCACAATCACATGCTGTTGAAGAACAGAATAGAAAGTGATACACAAAATAGGTATTTTAACAGTTGCACATTATTTCAGAGTGCTGGTGGCAATACTGCTATTTTAAGTATAAGATGATACAGAATTTACATGATACCTCAGGATTCTCACCGATGTAACGGCAAGAGACATCAGAAAGGCTGAAACTTCTAAAATGTAACCTACTTTGAAATACCATTTTGAAATAATTATATTTCAAAGAATTAATCCCAGAACACATTATAAAATCAGTCAGGGAAATACAAGAACTCCAGTGCTGTTTTTCTGCAATACTGGCAAGTAGCTGAAGGCATGGAGATCCTTACTGATAAAACTCTACTTATTTTTACTGTGTGTACTGATCTTCTGACCTATTCTGTATCCAGCTATGCACAGCTTTTAAGCTTGTGCTTGAGATCCTTCAGAGGTTCATCATATTTTCTCTGAGTCAGAAATGCAATGCCTCATTTTGAGTTGTTGAAGCTGATAGAAGCTATGTCATTATTTTCAATAGAGGCAAGATTGGTTCTGCCAGTGTTATGATTTTAGGCCACCATCTCCATCAAAGTTCAGATGCTAGGTGAATGGCCAATCTACACCAGGAAGGGCATTCAGAGTATGTTAGTGAACCCCAACCTGTACCCCAATGAAGGCCAGTGAAGAGAGGAGGAGAGAAAAGTATTCCAAACTGCTCTCGAGCTGTGTATTTCTTTGCTGACTCTGACAGACTGGAAAAAAATTCTCCTAGCACTGGGTAGAGCTGATTTTACCCTGAACATTTTTAATACATTTATCCAAATAGGACTAAGGGATGAAAAAATAATACGGAAGGACACTGAAGCTCACCAGGAACAGCTCCTTTTTGAAAAGTCTCAGCCCACTTCCAGAGACTGTTTATGCACTTTTAATTCTTTAATCTCTTTTGTCCCCTTAAGCTTGCACTTTTAGCGTGCAGTGGTAAATTTGAAAGAGGCTCAGGAAGTGGTGACTTCAAAAATATTCCTGAGCACATTGGTCAGAGCCATTTTCTGGGGAAGTGAGAGTCAAGTGCAATCATCATCATCCACTTGCT
This sequence comes from Nicator chloris, assembly GCA_013400495.1. Classification (NCBI taxonomy): domain Eukaryota; kingdom Metazoa; phylum Chordata; class Aves; order Passeriformes; family Pycnonotidae; genus Nicator; species Nicator chloris. The sequence goes on along the minus strand of WAAE01011541.1, from coordinate 4,924 downwards.
AAGCCAGAAGAAGGCAAAAAGCTGTGTTTCTCATCTCCAGGGTAAAGTTGTCAGCTAGATTATGATGAACAGATGGGCAAGACGACAAGTTTTTCTGCTTGTCTTTTGAACTAAAATCTAAGCTGTCTTTGTCCACGTCGGGAATGGTGTGAATATGCTGAGTGAAGCAGGCTGCCTCCCAAAACAACCAGAAGTGTTGGCACTTCCTTGTTCACAGGCACATCTCTGCAGGGCTTGGGCACCCAAGCAGCTCAACACAAAACAGCCACCCAGGCCAACCTACAGGGACTACTATACTGCAAAGAGTTGTCCCAGAGAGCTGCAACTCGATTTGTTGTAAAAAGCAGCACTAAGGAAAACCTGTTCAGGAACAGAAGTTGTTCCTTGGTCCAAAACAAAGATTTTGGCTCCGCTGAGACAATTCTAGCATCTCTAACCCTGTACAGGTGATAGTCTGAACTACTGTCTTGAGGCCAAGTGCCTAAATGGCATCTCAGTCCATTTTAGGCACTGTCACACAGGATGGAGTGTGGGCTTTAGCACACAGGACATCATGCAGTGGCAGAAATAGTTTTGTTAGTGCTGTCTGGGGACCACAGATCTTTTGTATTTCACCCACTGATTCCCAGAGCAGTGCAGAGAGAAGGAAACAGAGAAAGGACACAGTTCAGATGAAATAACTACTCCTAAAAATTATAAAACTTATTATGGCAGTCTATTATTATAGAAAGAGTCCCTTTGATTAAGTATTCCTCAAGCTATTCTTCCACTCGAAATCACCAGGAAAAGATTACTGTATCTGTTGAAGCATGACAAACTCATTTTTAAGTCTACCATGCATCATATTCACTGTGTATGTATTAGACTAAATACAGATATATTCAGGAAACATCATGTCTTTCAGCCTGTCAGCAACTTATACAGACACATTTTCAAGTGAAACCTATTTCTGTGGACAGCTTTTCTCACAGAAGTTCTTTGTTTATTAGTACTCATGCATACAAATTTAGAACTTGCACACACATATGGATTCATATACAACCTCTATGTGCATGTAGTTCCTGGATAAAATTTACTGCAAAGTGGTTAAAAATTGAAAAACTCCTCACATTAATCCTTAATCTATTAATATTATTCCTAATACACAACTCACACCTGTTCTGAAAAAGCCTTACAACAAAAATTCATATGCCTTTCAGGAGGCAAAGATGTAAATAAAAATAGAAATGCATTCTAGAAGATATTTCTTTTAAAAAAGTATTCTGATTGTTTGCTGAAAACATTTGCCTAAGTACAGATGTTTATATTTCATGTTTGAAGGGTTTTGTTTGGGGGTTTTTAAGGTTGTTTTTTTACACAGATATTTCTAGATGCTGATGCAACACCACCAAAATCAGAGTAACTTTTGCACTCCCGGATTTTCCAGTTAGGCAATTACTACTGCAATACTGCCATTCACTTTGATGTTAAAAATACATTTAGAATGTCTCATGATCCTATTTTCTACAAGGAAATCACCAAACAATACACAGAGAATGAAGACATCATTATTAGACAATTGTAAAGTGAAACAGTACTGCATTTGCTGCATTTAAAAAGCCACAAAGTAAGAAGCAATTTTAATCCAGTAGGTGGATCTCCAGAAGAGATTGAATAACAGCATTGTGTTTTTCCCTTTAAAAGGTCACACTAAATCTGCCGAATTACCAAACACACAGCTGGCACAGGCTTTATATGCAACTTCCTTCAATATTTGGAGAGTTTAGAATGAAGTAAGGATAAGTGAACTGGTCAACCCATCATAACATCATAACCACTAAAAAGACACCAGATTTTTGAAGAAACCTGGAAATACTCAGCACTCAGATGTAACTGGATTTGAAATACCAGAAGTTGCCCAGTTTCAGCCTCTCCATTGCTCTTCTGAAGGGTTTAGCACAAAGTTCTGAATTACAAAATAACTTTGTACAAGGTAACATGTTTTAGAGGTACAGAAGCCACAGCAATCAAAATATGCAAGGGTCAAAAGGCAGATTAGGTATGCTAAGAAGACAGTTATATTAAAAATTGTACCTTAACTTCCCTTAAAAATGTAAAATATTTCTCAGCAAAAGTCTTAATCTGCATTTCTGAGACTTCAAATCCTTTTAAGTATCTTCCTTTTGCAGGTTCAAAAAAGGATCTATTCCACACAAAAAATGATTGGAAACATACTGACAAATCCACTTGTTGTAAATTGAGACCAGTTCTAATAAAATATCATCTTTTAAAACAGATTACAAAATACCAGTGCAGTTGTTCAAAACATGGGGTTTTTTTTTCTGTTAACCAGCAGTCATCTGACACCTCAGTTTCTATATTCCTCTTTCCACAACTCCTCAATTCAGCATGACTTTCAGGCAGCCTGGTTTTATTTCTGTGAACCTATGAACATGAAAAAAAAGAAGCTTCAACATATAAACTATATGCAATGCCATCACCTTCAATTCCCATCACACATATGGAAAATGGTAAGGTTCTCAGTCAAATATACGTGCATGTGAGAGTCAGGAAATCAGCATTATGTCCTTGGATGTGACACTGAAGGAGGATTTTTCAATGTCTAGGGAAACAAAGACCTGGAAAAAGCAGAAACTAAGATGGAAGATTTGAGAAAAGAAAAAGCTGCCCAATATTCTTGGTTATATTCATGTTCCCCTTTCATTCCCTCTTCTTTCAAAAATGGATTTTCATCCTTCTATTTTGTAGAAGCCAAAAGGAAACGGGAAGCCATTGATGGTTTTGAGTCTCACCTTCATGCTCACCTTTCTACACTGCTCTATGTAAAAAGCAGCAAACACACTGGTGCCAGCCCAGACTTACTAAATTGCTATCCCCTCATAAACTGAGCACAAATGCAAGTATTGGGAACCAATAAAAAGCAGGATCAACAACTTTTCACAATAAAGCGAGCAATCTTGAATGGAAATACAGAATTAAACTATCTCAGAGGAAAGGATCTAACATTTAATAGGTGCTACACAACTGCATCGGATTTGTGAAACAACCAACTTCATTTAATCTGAAACAGCAGACCTGCCCTAATTGGTGTAGTAGTTTAACAGCATTCTAAAACTAAACTTCAATTTTCAGTTAGTTAAATGTGGGTTAAGAAAAAACAAATTATCAGTGACAAAGATCTAAACTCACCTGAAGTTGTGGCTTGTGAGGTATCTGATAGCTGCTGGTCTGATGCGAGCGACTCCTCCCTGACTATGGCTTCCTCTTCCCGTGATCACACTGAGGTATGGTTTACCACCAGTCTGCTGGTACTCTGCAACAGCAGGAATTGTAATGGTTACAGGTTTCCTCAGCAGAGACTTGGCATGCAGTATAACCCTTCCAGGCATTCTTCTGAAAACTCTCACTACTCATTTACAGCTTTGTTTTCCCATGCTGAAAAGCATACTTTAGATACAAATAGCAATTTTTCCTCATTCTGAAAAAGTCAAATTTTTAACATCCAGATTGCTTGCAATATGCATATTGTGATCATCACAAAATCCTTCCAATTTCATTGAAGCTTTACTGTTTCTTCATCTAATATTCAATTGGAATTTACATTCTGTGATATAAATTTAAATTGCAAAATTAAAAGGTGAGTGCCATTCAGTGAATTTTTAAGTGGTGTTTCTGTATTGTTTCATGTTCTATCCTTAATTAATGTAAAGAAGTAACTTTTTATTGAATAAAAAAATTAAGAAGAAAGAAAATATAAATCCAGCTTTTGACACATCACATTATTTGGACTATCTTCTGCTATGTTGGAGCATGGAAATCAACAGATCAACACATTCCATGAGTTTTATTAGGGCACTTAGCCCTGATAACAAAAGAAATTTCTCTCTTCCCAGAGATAACAGCAACCTAAACTGATGAAGAGTTTGAAAAAGAGGGAAAAAAATAAACTAAACTGGATACTCACAGCTAGTTAAGATTTGCTAGTTTGGAATTATCAGTTCACATGATGTGTTTCTTCAACTACTCTCCCCCACACCTTATTTAGGTTTTATATTTATTTACTGTTAATTCTGCCTGCAAAAAAGCTCCAAGTATTGATCCTTTTCCCATCTATGTACAGTGAAATTAACTTTTTTTTTCAGATTTAGGTGAATAGACTGAACAGAGAGCCCCTACTATCAATTTCAGCATTCCTGATTTACGTACAGTTCTGTAAATTTAGTTCTAAAAAGCATTAGGTTACAGTTTAAATTACACGAACATCATTGCAGGAATTGAATGAGATAATGGCATTTAATTATCTCTGATGCATATTGAAAAACAAGGGTTATCTAAAGCCCCACTGAACACTTTTATTTATACTCTGTGGAGTAGCTGATTCAAACAATCATGTTTCTGCAGCAGTACCTTTTGTTTGTTATAGAAGCATTCCCAGTGTGCTCAAATTTAGAGGGTAAACTAGTAATGCAGAAGATGTATCTTTCTACAGCATGGACACTCATGAAGTACTTGAGCCCTCCACTATGAGAAAAAATGAGCTCTCAAGCAAAACTGCATAAAATGACACTTCTGGAAGCAGCAGTATTCTGATCTCAAGCAATGCTGCAACAAACAAACTGATGAAGAAGTTTCTGAAAGGTAGCTCAAATCTCACACTTTCATGTAGAAGTTGAAGACAACATCATCATTGTGGTTAGAATTCCAACATAGTAATTTTTCTTTTAAGATTCTAAAAGCAATGTAGTTGTGACAACGCAATGGTGACACATATATTTGCATCATCACCTCAGTTAAAAATGTCAGGAACGATAGACCAAGTATTCAATAATAGTAATAAAAAACAGGGTAAAACAGAAGGAAGAAGAAGATTTACAAAGAGGCAGGAGAAGGGAGGCAACAGAAAGCAACAAGAATCATTGTCATG
>WAAE01011539.1:0-19517 GCA_013400495.1 Nicator chloris | reverse complement strand
GCCTGTCTCCAAAACTGCGACCCCAATGTAACACAGTGGTATTTGAAAGTCAAATTAGTGAACAATGGAGATCAGGTCTTGGAAATCCTTTCAGACAGCTGGTGGCTGTTACAGTTCAGGACACCAGTTTACTATGTCTGGTTGTCAGAGGAGTTGCTAAGCACCCACTCTGAAGAATTCATAAAAAAGGCATTGATTATTAGACTGAAAAGCTGCTGGTAGCCGTTGAAAAACATAGTCTTGTGTGATAGATCAATTATAGCCTTTGCCAGATAGTTGAATTGTGGCCCTGTGGCCCTCTGGTACTCAACAGTGTCATTCTTTACCTCCCTGGACTGTGAGGAGCAGCAGATTAAAAGTGTTTGTGGGTGGGAAAAGGTGGCTTTGACTGGAAGTCAAGAGATGATCTGAGAAGCCTGGCACCTGAGAACTTCTTCCTGCAATGCTCTCAGAGGAAAGGGCTTCTCTTCATTTGCACAGCACTCTGAGCAGGCAGGGGCAATGGGGTCAGTGCACACAAAAGGTCTGCAATGCAGTTCTAAAGGCAGCATTACAACACAGCAGCTCTTATAGCCCTGGAGCAGGAGTATTATCATGGCTCTAAGGACAGAGGGAATGTTTGCAGTTATAAAATACTTATGCCATTCTAGTACATGAATATCTGGATGCTGGAGGCACTTGCCTTAGGACAGGCAAGAAGCACAGACTCATATTCAGACTGGTGATTCGCATAGAAGTTGATAATGTGATCATTGCAGATTGGACCCTTCAACCCATCCTATGAAAAGATCTTCAAGCACTTCTGGAATGTGAAATACAAGGGTGAGTGGCTAAATCAGATCGAGAATGGCTGATGTCGCCCTGAGAAGGACTGAACTGGCTGAAGAAACAGTCCAGAGATCCCAGGCAAATCTCTCACAAACTGTGAAAGGCTTCCAAATGCAGTGCATTCCTGGGAAGAGCGTATGGCTAGCATGCCCCATATGATTCCAACTGGGCCTTATTTCTTCCATATGGTGTTTTTTAGTTAATATGGCCACATTTTGTCTTAGAGGACTCTGATTTGGTTTAAGATTTGTACATAGGAATCTTAAAAAGCTTTATTCCTTACTAAACTGGGATCATCTCTACTAGAAAGTGATTTTTCTTATCCTAGTGATATGACACTGAAAATATCCTCCTTACTGAAAAGAAAATTCAATTCACTGATACAGTACCCGTGTAGTTACGATGCAATTTTTAACATGAATCCCCTTTTTTAGATCAGAAGGTCCTGGTCCCCAGTTTCAGTGTTCAAGAACTGCTTCCTGACAGACTGGATGAATATTATCGCTACAAAGGATCCCTGACAACTCCTCCCTGCTACCCGAGCGTTCTCTGGACAGTTTTCCGACACCCCGTTAAAATTTCTCAAGAGCAGGCAAGTTCCAACAAAGCACATTTCCCTGCCTGGTGTCTGCTAAAGAACAGTAAATACGTATTCTCATTTCCTGGATTTCGCTTGTGTTCCTGTAACACAGAAAGGTGGCCATTGCTAAAATCCTTTACCACAGAACTGACATAAATCAATATCCCATTCTGTTTGTTGTTAGCACATTCTCAGTTGGCCAGAAGAAAGGACAGACAGCTGCACAGCAATTGGTACAGTATCAGCTTGAAAAAATCCCAGTCAAGTGAGATGAATTTTGATTTCCATTATGTACTTACTCCCTGTTCTAAGTCTTTCCATGAGTTACCTGCAGATTATTGTTTGGGCTCCATGTCTGAACATTATTCACCAAGTATTTTAGTGCTATTTTGATCCTGACGGAAATGGGTGGGTTGGAAAGTTCCTAAAAGCTTGTGTTGTGTTATTTATCCATCTTGAATTCTGTAACTTTTCTCCCAACTTACATTTTTGTGCTCATCTAATTAACTTCTTTTGATCATAGGTGGCCACTTACCTAGACTATAAACTCACAACCACAATCTTCTGATTTACCTAATTATAGACATGGGGGAAAATATCATCATCAAAATCTCGGATCAAATTACTGCAAGCTCCTCATTTTGAAAATACATTCTCGCCTTTGTCCTTTCTGTCAGACCGCGTCTCTACCAAAATAAAGAGTTCTTTCAAAAAGTAGCCTTTAATACTACTTAGGAGTTAGACTGTGCCAGGAAGATCATGCTGGAAAAGTCTACCATGTTTTCTTCCATCCAGTTTTCCTGGCAGATAATCTGATAGTAAGCAGTACCTTTATCAGGTTGTAAACAAAATACAGGTATTGATTGGAGATGTCACACTGTTTACAAATTATTTTGTATTTTGGGTTCACAGGCCACAAGAGACTTAATTATTACTTAATGTATCTCCTTCCCTTTGACTACACCTTTTTTCAAACACTACCAGTGATCACACACTGGCAGTGCTTTCTCTGTATTCTGGGAGCTGAACAGGTGCTTCTCTTTACAGTTACTGGCACTGGAAACAGCCATGTACTGCACAGAGAGTGATGACCCAGAACCCCTGGAAATGGTTGATAACTTCAGAAACGTTCAGGAATTCCATGAAAGATTGGTTTTTATCTCCTTCCATGAAGGTGAGTTGTATGAATGCTTCTATACAATGAAACAGTGCACAGTGATCTGTGTAAATGGGAAGAGCTGGAATGGAAGTCCTGCTGCACCATACCACTACAAAAACACAGCTATCACCTTTCCCTGCAGTTCACTTTGTTGCCTTTTCTTCTCATATTGCATTGGTGCATGGGCAACTGCACAAGAATAAGGTATTCTCAGGGTAGGTAAGAATTTTTTTTCACAGTATCAGGCAAGCCCTGCAACCTTCTGATCAAAGGCAAGGAGATAAAAGAAGGAAGACGATTGGCCTTGTCATGCTTCGCAGAAGTATTTGCTGTCACTCTAAATACTAAACAACTCCACAGCTGAGCTGTTTCAGCCAGTGTAAGAGCTTTAGATGACCTTGTGTCACCAGTGATGTTTGCTGGTTCTCAGCAGGGTCAGGCTTGATTTTATACAGACCACACACTTAAAGGGAAAAACAACTTTGCCTTTCATGGACACTGTTTTGGGGAAATTACAGAGTCAGAAGAGGTCCTTGAGGAATTCAAACTTGGCAAATAAATATAATTCATAACACTGGATTGTATGGTTCAGTGTTACAAATTGGGGAAAAAAAAAACCAAACCCCACCATTTTATGAGGAAGAACTGATTCAAAAGCTTAACTCTGCAGTGTTACACAACAACAACACATAAGTTTGGTGGAGGGCTTTGCACAAAATCTGTGTCTGTGGTGAGAAGCTGAGCTGTACCCCACAGAAAGGCCTTTGAGTACACTGTTCGTGCAAAACGTATTGTTCCAACTTTTGTTGTCTTGCAAACTAATACTCTTAAGGATCTGTGAAGCTGACATGTACACTCAAGGCAGATGAATCTAGGCAAGCCACTACACTATTTGAAATTGAGAGTAAAAGATTTCCAAAAGGAAAAGCAGACTTCACGAAAAAGATTAGCCAACCAGTAAACTTTCAAATTAATAAAATGTGTTAGCACATCATTTCAACTTTGCCTGCCATTTTCTTCACTGTTTAGATGAAGGAACAGAAAACACAGGAGTTGTCTGTTTTGAACACTTTCATACAACAGAAACAGTTCCCTGCAGGCACACTGCAGTAGCTGTTCTTGCCATTCCCCTCTGCAGATAGATCCTTTCATAACATATCTCTTCTAATAGAAAGCTATAAAGGAGAAATGTGAAAATTACAGATCAGCCAAAACAAATCCTGGGCAAAATATTTGTCTGAAATCAGAGATTATTTAGATTTGTCATCAATAGTTGGCTGATCTCTTAAAATGAGAATTACACTAGAAGTTCTCTTGTTGCTAGATTTTAAACATAATACCTAAGAAGATTACAAGTTTACCAAATCATCAATAGTCCTTAACATCTCTGTGATTAATATACTAACTGATACTAGTTGCACAAATAATATATTGAGCAAATGAAAAGGTGACTGATCTGTGAAAGAAGGAAAGAACTAAAGTATGCCAGCCTTTTTTCTGCTTTTATGAATTGGCCAACCAGAAGAATGCCCCCCCCAGCATTCTTATATGATCACAAAGAGGTAAAAACTTCCTTCTCTAACCTCCAGTCTCAAACACTGGCTGCTGACTAGAGAGCTGGTTGGGTCCAGAATGGCTATTTTAATAATCCTCTTCAAATCTCTGCTCAAATCAGATTATGTGCAATGATTTCAACCAGCAGAATTTGCAATACAGCTTCCATGCTTCTGAGACTAGGGCTTCCTCTGCACGTCTTAAATCCCTGCACAAACAATCTACTACAGCAGTCCACTGCAGAAACGCTTCCTGAAGTACCACAACTTCCAGAGTGAGCAGCTCCCTTGTGATTACAACAGGTTCGCCACAGAATCCTAGCAATCCAACTATTACGTTTTCTACTCTCATCCTCTATTTATCAAAATTCACTACCTGGTGGGCTTGGCAAGGGTATGTTGTCAATTGCTAACCACAACTATGAGCCATTGATCTACCGAGTCCGAGTGATCAGTCAGAAATGCTAAATGCAGTTTTCCATCTGTTTCTTAAGCTGACCTTTCAGCATCTGACTATATTCTCTCTATAAATCACACTCGGTACTTAATAGTAGAAGGTAGAAAGTTACAATGCACGATCCCAGTAACTGAAAATCAGACACTATACTTTTCATCCAGGAATCTCCAAACACTTCACAGAAATAGTGTAAGTATTATTATTTCCATTTATGGGGAAGATTTGACCCAGGTGTGACTTTCTCAAAATTATTGCTGTGAACCAGAACCAAACCAAATAATAACATTTGGTTCTCCCTCTGCTAAGCCACATTTTTGGCTCCCACGCAGAGATGGCACCAGCCATAAAAGCATTTCCAATGTATTTTTAAAGCTGGCATGACTTACAAGAGTTAAACTGTAGGGGTTGTTGCCCATCCTGCTGTTCACATCCCAGAATGGGTCTCTATGGCTGTGAAAGACATTGCTCTGTGCTACTTTAATAGAAACCCCATTCAGCCTAAGTACATTTAATTACAAAAGCTCGTTGACTCTATCAGTGAACCATAGAAAAAATGTTCAACCCATTTCAAAAAGGGTATTCATTGCCCCTGTCATCTCACATTCCACTTACTACATTCACAAAAGCTCCCTCACAGGTGCAGCTTCTCACTTTAAAGGGCAAAAAAAGGAAAGGAAAAAAAAATGAAAAAGAAGAAAAAAGGCCCCTGTCAAAGCCCAATGAACTACACCTGGGTGCTGCAAGTGTCCAGCCTGATGCAATCAGCTACACCTCAAATAGGAACAGAGCACACCTATTAAGAACAGAAGGAAAGGCCATGCACAGAGTCAAGGATTGGGCCAGGCAACCACTGAAATTTATAAAATTTAATTGTTATGCACACCTAGGCCCCTACTAAGCAGGTTTTCAGCACAACTTTTGTGCCTTATCACTGACAAGCCTGAGACCTGCCAACTTCACCTGAGCACAGACACAAGATCGGGCCACTGGCCCGTGTTTTGTATCAAAATTGAAAATTATTGAGGTGTTCAGTCATCCACATTTTTGATGCCAGTAATGAGTATCTCAATTCATGCTCACTCATTATAAGAACCACATTTCAAAAAGCCTCTAATCTTTAAAGATTACACAGCAAAACTCACACGTTTTTATAATATATTTTGTCTATCAGCAATTTATTCCAATAAAATCACCTTCACATGCATGCAGCTGGAATTTGCTATGATGTTCAAACCACCCACTGTCCACAAATTAAACAGGAACGCGTATCTAGTTTTGATTAGGGGTACCATGCTGAAATACTATCTAACTAAATTTTCTAAGATCCTCTTATCAGACAGAAGTGCTCCCTACCCTTCCTCTTCAATTTCACAGAATTTCACAGAATTTCTAGGTTGGAAGAGACCTTCAAGATCATCGAGTCCAACCATGTTCTTACACCTCAACTAGATCATGGCACCAAGTGCCACATCCAGTCTTTTTTTAAACACATCCAGAGATGGTGACTCCAGCACCTCCCTGGGCAGACCATTCCAGTACTTTATCACTCTTACTGTGAAAAATTTTTTCCTAATATCCAGCCTGTATCTCCCTTGATGCAGCTTGAGACTGTGTCCTCTTGTTTTGTCCGATGTTGCCTGGAGAAAGAGACCAACCCCCAGCTGACCACAGCCACCCTTCAGGAAGTTGTAGAGAGTGATAAAGTCACCTCTGAGTCTCCTTTTCTCCAGGCTAAACCACCCCAGCTCCCTCAGTCGTTCTTCACGTGGCTTGTGCTCCAAGCCCCTCACCAGCCTTGTTGCCCTCCTCTGGACGTGCTCAAGCATCTCAACGTCCTTCCTAAACTGAGGGGCCAGAACTGAACACAGTACTCAAGTTGTGGCCTCACCAGTGCTGAGTACAGGGGAAGAATGACCTCCCTGCTCCTGCTGGCCACACTATTCCTGATACTGGCCAGGATGCCATTGGCCTTTTTGGCCACCAGGGCACACTGCTGGCTCATGTTCAAACTACAAGCTCTTTTGCTACAGTTATCTCTTTAGTGTTATATTCCTGTGTCCGTTTGACATACCTTTACTATAAAAAAACTCACTTTTTGTAAAACAGCTCTTCTTCAATTCCATAGATTGTGAGCTTCTTCCATTCAGCTGGACTTCAAATTAATGGGTCAAATGCACTTGAACTCCACATTTTACATTTGTGTTTTATGAACAGCTGCTTTAATAGGAAAAAATATTTAAATTGAATACATGAAACCTGTCAGTTTGACTCTGAAAGAGCTGAAAGAGCTCTGATGTTGCATAGAGAGAAAAAGTCATTTTATAAAATATTAACAAAAGTGTAAATTAAGAAAATGCAGTTAAGAAAAGGGAGCTCACCTCCAGGATCTTTTTGGAGGCTTAAAAATAAATAAAAAATACTTCCATTGCCAAAAATATACATGAAGTTCACTAGCAAATATAGCATTATGATAATCCTTAAATCTTTATGCAAACAAGAGATCACTCAGTTCTTCATAGTAATATCATTAATTAATTTTTACCTTCTTTAATGCCTTAAACAATGTTCTCAACAACAAAGGATATCATTCTTCAGCTGTCCACATTCAGTGGTGTTCTCTTTGAGAAAACAAAAGGCATTGATTTTAACATCCTCGATTGCCTGGGTTTAATTCTTTGGGTTTGCTTATGATGTCTAATTTATTATAGCATAAAAATCATACTCCTGCTATGACCTGCTGTGCTGGTGCCTCCACACTGGCATGACTGTGACTTCAGCATGTGTCTCGTCACAGCACTGTGAACTGTGGAATGAGCTGTGGCAATTTGACATTCCAGGGAACATCCGTGCAAAGTTACCCATTCATAGTCATAAAGTGGAGTGATCAGGCTGCAGAAAGATTGCAGATGCAGAATGCAAACCTTATGACAGGCCAAAGACTCACCTTCTCCAGTCAAGGCAATGATATTAACAGTTGTGCATGTTTTCCCTCTTTTCCTAGGTTTTGTGGTTTCTGTTGTGATAGCCTGCATTCTCGGAGTTCTCATCATTCTTGCAGTAGCCTTCTGGCTACTGAAAAAGAAAAGGTAAGATGTCTAGCTATCACAGCACAAAAAAATTCAAACCTTATTTTTCCTCTGACACAGAGAAGTGCTTGCATGTCCAAAACTTTGCACATTTTTTATAGTGGTAAGGTTTGATCTTTTATAATACATGATCTCTTCCTACAAAAACTCATTTGTTTTTATTACTGTATACATTATTTCCCCTGTGTGATATCAGGTTGGGTCAATAACAGACTTACCCAGTTCTTCTATTTCTCAAATACCATTTGTTCTTTTCTTGTCCTTTTTGCTAGCACTGCTGCTCCTAATTGCTTCTTGGATCCTTCCATTTTTTCCTGGAACAGTAAGTGAAACAAGGAGAATGGAATTTTAGGAAAACCTCTCCAAAAGGTTGCAACATTTCAGAGGAAGAAATATGTACTGCCAAAAGCCACTGTTTGGCAACAAAGCCAAATCCTGGGAAAAAACTCTAAGATTATAAATTTTCCTACTGCTTGATTTCCTTTGTGTTCAGCATTGACCTTGCATACAAAATGTGTTCTCCTGAAATATTTGAAACAGTAAGCTACTGTGACATTTGCACTAGTACAGAGAAAAATAATCTCCTACATGCATAATGGACAACTTTAAGTAACTAATTGTGCTTTTCCTTCATTGGCATTACCCTTATTTAATAAATTTGTTTTATTTTAGCTGCAAAAAGGGAGGTGAAGACAACAGAGGAGTCATCTACAAACCAGGCATGTACAAGGAGGAAGAAGACCTCTCCAAAATTTAATGCCCTCCTCTGTCACAAAAGCCCCTTTTCATACATAGCACTGATTTATTTTGGATTGGTGAAACACATCTCTTGTTCTTGGCTAATGATAACCCTCAAGAGAGTTCTAAAAACACGTACCAGCCAAAACTTTTCTGTAGCCCTTGTTCTCTTGTTTTACTAAGAGAAAGGATCAGTGAATCCCCCTGAGCTGAATTCCTCACCACATTCTTTTCATGTCTGCTGCTTACTGAGTCTGGGTGTTTTAAGTGATTTTACAGTTAATCCTAAATTCTGGTTTTATGGTTTGTTTAGCACAGGTTTTCCCACAGGTATTCAAACTTGAAGACACTCATCAAGCTACAAGCTCTCTTCCCCGCTAAAACAAGGTATTGATTTTAGCAGCATGAGTATAAACAAGATAAAGGGCAAACTGTATTTGACATCAGTATTTGAACTGGGTTGTTCAGCAGATACAGTTTTGAAAACCACAGGATATGATGCCAGTGTATTCACCAATGGAATTGTAATATTAGAGGAAAAGACAAGTGTAAACGTAATGAAAGCCACATGGATTATTAATGGGGTTCAAGCCCAGGAAGTCAGGGCTGAGAAGACACTACTGCTAGAGGAACAGCTCGCTTTCCAGCTATTAAACAGCCTCATAAATCTGTTAAAGAAGTCGGCCCCTCACTGTCACAGGAATTAGAGAAGATTGTCTTATTATCCTGCTCTTATTTATAGTGTGTGTATGAATGGTGTGAAGATAATGTAGTTGCTGCTGCTTTTAAGCAGACTTGTCATTTAACCACAAAATCCTGATGGATTTTACAGTATATATTACAGCTGCAATTATACAGCAGACTTTTTTTCTGATTTAGTTCTCTCGGTAATCTAATTCCTAGAGAGAAACTTAAATTATCTTCTCAAACCTCACAAGCTACATACTCGGAGCTTCATGATGCATTTTTGGAAGTGAGAAGAATAAACCCGATTCCACTGCAAACAATGTGGAATGTCATTGACTTCAGGAAGAATAGGGTGCATCCAGCCTACCCCAATGCAAACGGAATTCCTCTTAAATTGGACATCTACAGTGCTGATCTGAAATGCTTGTACTTCAGTACGCACACAGAAAGTGACAGACCACAGGACTATACCTAAAATAATTTCAGGTCTGAGTGCTGCTAAACACTGCTGGGGAAATTTCAACCTGGACTTCATACTTAGATCCCTTTTATATTCAATTGCAACACCAGCACATCTGTGCTTTTAAAGAAATAAACTCTTACATATGTTCTCTCCTTCCAAGATGGCAGATTCAGACTGTTTCAGCATAAAATGTTTTAGATTCTTCCTCTTCCATCCCCAAGAAAACTGTATGATGTCAAAAGCAGGTTTTTGAGAGCAAGGAGAAGTAACTTATTAATACTAACTGTACATGAAATTTAGGAGCACAATCTTACTACTCAGTACACGGCATATACCAGCATTTTTATCCCACATAAACAAGCACAATAAAGATCATCTTGTTGAAATGTTTGAAATTACTTAAAAAGCAGCATTTGTGTGCTACAGGGAACATAACTTACTCTTTGACTAAAGCTGTTTAAAAACAAAATTACATAAATTTTCTCTTGTTTCTTCTAGAAAAGTAATGTTTTATTGTATATTTTAATCTTTACCTCAGCTGATTAGAAATATCTATCAATCATTCTCTTTTGCATGCAGCATCCTTGATACCTGTAAAAAGAAGCATAAAAACCTCAGCCAAGCACTATGTGCTTACTGTTAGGAAAATCTCAGAGTACCAGCAAACATATTAAACATATTACACATTACACAGAAAACGACTCCTTCAGAATTGTTTCCTAAGCAAAAGAGCAAACTGAAGAGGAATTCACACAAATAATTTTCCTGCTACTCCCACTTATAACACTCTCTAACTGCATAGAGGCCTCCTATAAAATCCATGCTGCCTTTGAAAATGCAAGCATATGGGAATTACTGTTTTTCTTCAATATTGTATCATCAGTTTGCCCTGCCAGTGGTCCCACTGCCAGCTGAAAGAATCTAAGCCCATATGTTTTCTGGTCTCTGCCACCACTGTCATTTAATAAACCTATGGAAGGATCACATTTTTTTAATAGTTTCCAGCAGATTTCTTTTGTCACTCTGACACACGCCATATGTCCAGGAAAAAAACCAGGCATGATCAGAAAGACAGATGTAGCTAACATGCTACCATAATAAATTAAACCAAGTTTTAAAAATTCACTCAGTTCACTTCTTTTTTAAATGGAATGATGCATTTCTGAGATTTGAATAGCAGAAATGAAGGCAAAATAACTTGGGCCAGTGAAGTGGAAGAATAAGATGCCACAAGGCATGTAAAGTTCTCCTTCCGTTTCCTGTGTGTGACAACACTCTCACAGCGTGACTGTGTAATCTCAGAGTATTCACTTCCTGTCAGCAAATACAAATATCCTCACAGAGATGCTTTACTGGCTGTTCCACTTCCTCATTCAGGCAAGAATTCCTCCTCTCAGGAAGAGGTTATCAAAACAGCAGCTAACAGGTTTTCTTTCTTAGTTCAGAAAGAAGAGCTTAGTCCAGGACATCCTATCGTAGTTTATATAACAAAGTTTGAAGTCACCTTGGTCAAACTTTGTCAGAACTGGCTGACCAGTCACAAGACTACTCTGCTAGAAGTGTGGAGTGTGATCATGATAAATAACTTATTTTCACACCTTCTCCACTATGAAGAGTGTAAGGGTACAACACATCTTGGATAACTAACTGTGTTTCAAAATTTGCCAAGGAAACACTGAGTCACAAAAAATTCCTCAAGTATCATCTCTAATGTATGAAAACAAACCCCAAAGGATTACTTTTAATATATACACCTAAAAGTTAATGCCCAACAAAAGCAAATTTTGAAAAAGCATGTTAGATATAGAAGCTTTAGGGGACAAAAAGCCGTCTTGACTTCAGCCAAAATGATGGAAAGAAAACAGTGTAGCTTTGCTATTGCAAAGCTTAATGTGTTGAAGTAAAATATTATTTTCACTAATTCTGTATCAAGAGCAATACACTAATTCTTACCTAAGACCTAGTCCTCATTTTTAGACCTGTTACCCTTAATCAAATACATAAATGTATTGTTGAACCATTTGTCTTATTATTGGTGAAAGCTACAACTGAACTACTAAAATGCCCAGATGTGTGGGTACCCATGAGAACATTTGAACTGTGCATTTTAAACTGCTGCCTGACAAAAGCCAAGTTAAAAAGTAAAAAAAAAAAAAAACTGATTAAAAAAAAAAATGAAGACAGCTCAACCAAGTAGGAATGTAAGTCACATCCAAAGCTCCTCACATGAGAAGAGATGGCTGGTGTCAGAGCTGGAGAGGCAAAATGAAAAGGCATAATTTTAAAGAAGCTAGAGGTTTTTAAAAAGCACACGTCCTGTAATAATCAGTGTGTTGGCTGCAGCTGTGTGCCCCCCTTTCATGCATTTCAGTGCACAGGATCAGCACACCCAGTAACACAGCAAACCACAGAAAGAAAATACTGACAGCTCATGGCCGAGCAGTTGTATACCCAGAACTGGTCAGTTGCTGGGTGGGATAGTCCCTTTAACTTTCACACTACAAGGAGATCACCAGGTTGTAGCTCTGTGCATTTTATAGGGGCTCGATGACCTGCCCCACTTGTCACTTGCCTTCTGTCAAGACCTTAAGGAAATGGAACTGGTGAATTCACAAGGCAGATGGCATCAAATGGCTCTGAACAACCCGCACTACTGGCAAGGCTTTTATATTATTTGCAAGTAATCAAAATTTTTGAAATTCTGAAAGAAAACTATAAATAGTTATTCTTATGCATTGAGTACATTTTGAGAAATCAGTTTATAACTTAACTGTGATGTGGGCTTTTTTTCAGCCACAAATACAGTGTAGGACATAAGAATTCAACAAGACACTGAATTTTTTATTATTAGCTTGCAAGGAAAACTTAAATCTTACTAAGAGTTTCACTTTATTTTTTTCTTGGTTTTTCCTTCTATCTAAAATACATTTTTATTGATCACTAGAAAACATAGATTGGAGCTTAACCTTCCACATAGACTTTTAAAAGCAGGCAATATTTATGTGCTCTACATTTCAGAAATGTCAGTTAATCAGAAACCTTACAAAAAAAACCTGACAAGTAAAATCTGACACCTTGTTTCAATTTTGGCTACATATTCAGCAGGAAGTGTTTACAGACAGATTTCAAATTCCCTGTACTTTAATTAAGCCCAACAAAAGCAAAAGGAGACTGTAACACACACACAGAATCTGCCACCGTGTCCATCTGTCAAAGTGGATGCAAAACCATGAGTGATTTTCTGGATGGCCCTACAGGGCTGTGCAACTCTTGGAGAGGAGGTATCCAACTGCAAAGAATGTGCAGGTTCAACCAAAGGATCCAGCACCAGCATATGCTGAAGTCTCCATTTCTTTACCGTACATGTTTAGGATGTGCTTGGCTCTTCACAAAATACATAGGAGGGAACAAAGAGACCATGACTTGGAAGCCTCGGGAAACCAAACAGCTCACATAACCAGTCAGAACTTTTGGTAGTTTTAGATTGCTTGGTTATGGTAAAAGTTCCAGAGGCTCTGCCCACATTCCAACTCAGAGCCATAACCCACTGACAGCACAGCTTTACACAACTTAAGCATTCACTGCTGCTTCTCAAACTGATTGATAAAGTTGTTCCATAGCAAACTTAACTCACTGTACCTTGTCCAATTGTAAAATGCTTTCGACCACAACATAGCAGCTACAGTTTCATAACATCATTTTTCACTGAGAAAAAAATTGAGGGCCAGCAGGTAATGATACGCGGAAAAACTCTAAAACTCAGAGACAAAGTGAGGCATGCATTTATTCAGCGCTGGGCGCAATGCGGGATAGCTCCCAAAGGCATGCGCGCCCCTTGTTCACCCACATTTTCTTTTTATCCCCTAGAATGTTACGTATGCACCAAGTTTCGCAATGGCCCCATGCATATCCATTCCCTGGCTCCCCCCCTCTCCGCTTCATATGCTAATCATCTTCTCAGTCCTTTGCGCCTACGCAGTCGTCTCTGGTGGTCGTCTCTGGTGGTCATCCGGTGGTCGTCTGGGGGTCTCTGGGATGAAGAAAGTAGTCTTCCTCTTGAGGTGAACTTTTGACCTCTACTGCCTTACGCATGCTCACTGATGCTCTGGTCATAGCCTAAGCTCTGAGACCGGTCTTATCTTGTCCTGGTGCCTGAGGAGTCTTGTTATCCCCGTACCCCTGCTGATTTTGTATTCTTGTCTCCTGTTCTAGTAAACATCTTCCTTCTTGCCAGACATCCTTGCAATCTTCCTTATTGTTCCTGTCTCCGTCCTCCTTAAGCAACTGCTACAGCACGAAGTGCAAGTATTAAGCAATACACATCATCCGAGGGCCTATTCTTAATACGAGGGCCTATTCTTAATACGTCTCCTAATTTCTATAGTTAATATCCTCTAGTTTCCAATTTCATGTTTCAGTCAAACCCAGCATTAGGATCTCTTAAAATAAGTAATTTTACTTATTTTGTAATAAGTAAAAAGTAATAATGAGCATTCCTGTGACTGTAAAGTTCTACTTTGCCATTCTCACAAGAAAGCTGTCCAAGCCATCTTGCAAAAACGGTTTTGGAAGCCTCTCCACTTCTGACCTGTTAAACAGAAAATTTAGTGGTTAAACTTGGAAATAATACCCATCAGTTGCACCTTGGGCAGTCAGCACATGAATTGTGTGACATACATTTTCTATGTGAAATTATGAAATAACAGTTCCCCAAACAACTTGTAGCATGTTACATGAAACTGCACTAAGTGGTTTCTGTGATATCCCAGGAATACAGCAAGAGATAAATGGGCCACTGTTAACTCTGTTCTTTTCGGTTCCCAGTACACAGAGAAATGCAAAACAGCTGTCAGTGAATGAAAACCACTATGCCTCAACTGAAGTAGTAGGTGAATCATAATTCACATTAGCTGCAGATACTTAAAGACCCTCAAACAATTCTACATTTAAAATGTGTATTTTTGTCAAGTCTGGTATTGTTGTTACATCAGTAAAACAGGTAAACAAATATAAAACTGAAAGTTTATGAAAATTTAAAAGAACAGAACTTTAAAATTTTGCACATGTTCATTAATACATTAGATTCAATCAAAACATCTACATTGCATAGTCTCAGGAAAAAAAAAAGCAATAGTTTCAAAAAAGAACTCAGAACATCAACTGTTTTCTTTTAAAAACACAACCAACAACTGTGACTAAAAATACGACAGTTTCAGATTCCAGAGAAGTGAAATGGCACCATCTAGTGACTCACATATGAGAAAGTCAGAAAAGTTGTCACTTCTTTTACTTCCTCTCAACACCATATAGTCAAGTTTGGAAACAATAGCAAAAGGAAGTGTAAAAATAAACATGAATGCCAGAAGAATTACTATGGAACAAGGAATTGAAATTCAAGTGGTATACTCAAGGATTATTTTTCTACCAAACTAGGTATCTACAGTCTTTAGTATAGTAAAATATTTTTGGAGGCTTATACAATATAAACTTAATAGTTACATACTATTAGCCCAAGTATCTTCCCGGGAACACAAAATGCTTTTTAAGCAACGGCAACAATAGCTTACTAAAGAGGCTTCTACCAATTAGTAACACACACAGCTGTCAAAACTAACGAATAAAAATTGAGTCACTTTAGATGCATCTCATTTTTCATTGATAAATTCAAATAGCAGCCCCTTCTCTTCAATTAATAATCACATCTCATATTTGCACAGGCACCATGATCCCATGCATTTATGTTCACTGGTTCACTTTTCCAGCAGATTGCCTAAAGGCTGCCAGCACAGCATATTTCTGAGCTGTTCATATAGAACTAAACTTTAACTGCTTCTGGACAGATTGCACAGGTCTTATAAAACCTCGCAGGAATTCATCCACTAGGAAAATATAGACAAAAGCAAAATATTTGCTAGGTTTTATATTTTTTCCCTCTGTGATTTTCTTGAAGGAATATATTGAACAAAACCTTAGTAACCTTGTACTCAACTGAAGGTCATATGCCCTCTGGAGGACTATCTAGGAGGGCTTTCCCTTTTGGAATTGCTACACAAAAAGTGAAAGAGCAAAAGAGGCAGCGCAGACAATTTTCACCAGTTTTCTCTTTTATTCTTCACTTTCCACATGTATTTAATAAAAACAATGAACAGTTTCTTGCTTTGCTAGAAAAAGTTAGGTCTCTAGCAAATCCCACTACTCTAAATTCTTAGGGTGTCTCACCCTAAAAAGTGGGATGCATTGAAATTACAGCATCAGAGATAAATGAAATATAAACTTTGCTCTAAATTCTCTTTCTTTCCAAAAGGTGGCCCTTCTTATGAAAGAAAGTTCAAGGGTTAACTAATAGAGTTAACCCTGTTATTTATGTTTGAAAAAGACAGGTATCTGCTGGGGAGGGCAGGGCATCCTTTGAGAATTCCAACTCTCTCCCTCCAAACTATTATAATTTAGAAAAATTCAAGGGTTCTCAGGCAGAGGTAGTAGGGTTAGGAATAACAGTCCTTTACTAGTATGTATAACTAAACAAAACAAACAACAACAACTACAGCAGTAACGACAAAAACAGAACCAGGAACCTCAAGGGCTCTGCTTCACAGAGCCCAGGGAAGTGTGATCTCGGCGTTTTCTGGAGAGCAGAGCTGGAAGGGTGGAAAATCCCGGTTGGTGGATCAGAGAAATCAGCAGTTCTGCAGTGGTAGCTGGAATGGCGGGATGTCCCCGCAGGGCAGGGCTTGCGAGGCCACACCGTAGTGAGAAGGAGCAGCACTGAAGAAAGCGGCGGCGGCGGGGGCAGGGCCGGCCCGGCCTCAGCTGGGGTGGGAGGAGACGAGTGCAGAATTCCTGAGCACACGGGCAGCTGATGGGAGCTTCTCGGGAACTGGTGGTGACACTGAACTCCTCTCGCAGCCAAAACCGACCGCCTGCCCGTCCTCACACCGAAATGCCCAGTGCAAAAAAAAAAAAAGAAAAGCCAGCCCAGCTGCCCCCAGCCCCTCCCTTTTTCCTGCCCCCCAAAACTCACATTATCTTTCCCCTCACGACTTTTTGGCCGCCTCTTTGTCCTGGCTAATCACCCATAAGTACCAGTAGTTTGTCTCCCAGCAACTTATGGGAAAAAAAATCTATAGGAAGAGAAAAGAAACACATCTAACCCCTAACAATGTTTGATCTTCAATTTGCCCCAAAGAAACAAATTTTCAAATTACCATTCCTACGTTTTATTATTTAATACTGCAATAATTTTATTTTCTACTGTCAAAACTAACTTTTGAGAAATTATGTTGCCACAAGAGAATTGCTGATTTTAGCGTTGTTAGCTGTTTATCCAATATGATTCCATACTCAAGCAATCTCCAGTGAATAAGAAATATCATATTACTTACTTCAAAAGTCTGTCATAGCTAAATCAGAATAATTCCTGTAGCAGCACAGAAAACACCACTCCAAAGATGAGCACATTTTTCCATACTGATGCTTAATGGCTACCCCCAGTTTGCACAGGAACAAAACACACACAGGAAGAAAGCAGCAGGGAGATCAGCCAGACAAAAGCCCTTGAACCAAAGAGGGGGCAAAAAACCTGGAGAACTGTTACACATATTGCATTTTCCACTAGCATTTGAAATTTCTACTAAGGATCTCCACGAGGCAAATAAATTGCTTAGAAATGCAGAGTAAATACTACAAAACAAATACATGCTAAATAGTGCATTTCCCCTGACAAGAAACTATTTTTTAATTTAAAGAGAAATTTAAACAAGCAATTTCATCTCTGATGTGGACAGGGTGATTAAAAACCAGTTAAATAACCTCACCCATTTAAACAAAATATATTAATGGTGAGAGAGAAAGGACTACTAGCCTAACTACATTGTGTAAGAAAATAGAGAAAAGTAGGAGCAGCTTCTTAAAACACTTCTGGTAATAGTCTGTTTTCTGCCATAGCTACAGTTCTGGGGAATACCTGCCAGGCACCAGAAGTGAAACAAGAGGGACTTGAAATGAGTATGCACAAAGGTGCACACGAAATAGTATGTAAGAAAATGAAGAGCCTGACCAGACATCAGCGCCAAAATGGGCCCTCCTTGGCGAGCCAGGGCTCGGGGCTGAAGCTGCTCTGTCTGGTGTAGTAAACGTGTCAAGACATGTTTACTTAGTAAGTAGTTGATTGCTCGGGTCCTTGTGTCCCCGCCCGCTTTTGTCCCCTGGAATTGTTAGATTTTTTTGATTGCCGTGTTTTGAAATGGCCCCCCGTCGCTCTGCCCCGCGTGTGTCGCTGGGGGCTGGGCGCAGCCCCGCCGCGCCGGCGGGATGGAGGGTGGCTGCCCCGGGCAGCCTGGCGGCACTTGTGGGTGCAGCCCTGAGAGAGCGGGAGAGGGGGCCATGCTGCCCTGCCGTCCTGCCGCGTGGCTCCAGCAGAGCTGGGGCTGTCCGCGCCACTCCACCGCGGGGGGGAGGCAGTCCGACAGTGGCTGCCCCTCATCCCTTGCCCTGGTTCGCTGTGGTGCCTACTGGGGCTGTGCCCCACCCCCGACTCCCAGAGTGCCTGTGCCCCGCTTTCTCGGCGTCCTGCGGCGGGCAGCCGTGCCCCGCTCCGTGCCCGTGGTGGGGCCCGGCGGGGCGGGCGTGCTGCTGTCCCCGCAAGACTGGTGGCGTGGCGCGGGGCAGGGGCCGGGGCGTGCGGGGCCAGCGATGCCCGAGCCGTGCCTGGGCCGTGCCCGCCAGCTCTGCAGCCCAGTCCCGGGCGGCTAGTGGTGTGGGACTGCTGCTGTGTCGCCACGGTCCCTCTGCCGCCACCCTCAGTGCCAGTGCCAGCTGTGCCCAGCTGCCTGCCCTGAGCCGGGTGGCTCGGCAGCGTGAGCCGGCGTGGCTTTGGCGGTAGCTGCGTCGGGAGGCCTGGTGCCGGTGTGGGGTGGCCCAGCGGAGCCAGCCAGTGCGGCCCCGGTGGGATGTGCGGGGGCCGGGTTGGGCGGCGCGGCCCCGGTGTGGGGCGGCTCGGTGTTGCCGGCCGGCTTGGCCCCGGCAGGGCGGGCCATGGCCGCGCTGCGCGGCCGGGCCCCGTGCCAGGGAACTCGGTGGTGCTGGCCGGCATGGACGGCAGCCGTGTCGAGCTAGTCACTCACCTTTCCCATCCCTGTGCAACTGGGTAGGCAAGGCCGCCCCGGGGGCAGACAATGAATACGGGCATGCCCAGGCAAGCTGAAACAGTTGACCCGCCCGCATGTAAATGAAAGCACACAGTGCATGATGGGGCAGTTTTCAGAGGGGAGACACTGCCNCTCACTGTACCACCAGTGGTCAGTGGGAGGTACTGCAGCTCATCCACCAGGCTCGTGAGAACAGGAGAGACTGCTGCCCTGAAGCTTCTACTGAGAGATCCATGGACAGCAAACCTGGCTGAGAGACCCCAGCACAGCGCGCCCTAGATTGTGGACTTCTTTTGCAGCTAATTTTTGAATAAAGAGCTGAATATCTAATAAAGGCTTTAGCCCATAATTCATAGGAAATCAGCTGCAAGGAAGGTCCTGCAGAGCATCCTGCGAGGAACCAGCGCAGCACCTCCTACAGAGCGACGACGGCACGGCACCCTGCGAGGAACCAGCCCAGCACCCCCTACAGAGCGACGACGGCACAGCAACCTGCAAGGACAGCGACCCCTGCATAGCGATGCCGGCATAGCACCCTGCAAAGAAGACAGATACACCAGCACAGCGCAGCCCCCCCTGTTAGACATCCTGTACAGCAGATATCTTTAACAAAGAACTGAATTTTTGCACAACTTCAGCAAGCTTCCCACGCTGCTTATTTTAATAAAGAGATAAATGTTTAATATGGACATCGAGCCAGAGTTTATTCATAACATCTGGGACACCCCAGTCATCTGCACAGGGCACAGGCTGCGCACCCCCATGCCCAGGGCGCTCTCCCGGCCGTGCCGCTCACTGTAACCCAGCACTAGGAGCTTCC
>WAAE01011537.1:0-43423 GCA_013400495.1 Nicator chloris | reverse complement strand
GTCCCCTCTCAACATCCTGCTCACCTCCAGCCCCCTCACTGGGGTGGCAGAGGAAGAAACAGAGAAGCCCTGGATGCTGGGAAAACACTGTTCAGCAAACCAGGCAAGACAGCTGTGTTATCAGTATTGTATTGACCACAAATCTAGAACACAGCACTGTACAAGCTGCTACAAGAGAATTAACTATATCCCAACCAAACTCAATACACTTGGATTTTTTTATTATCTCCACTGCAAATTTCTTGTCTGATTTTCCATAGCTGAAAAGGGAGACACCATCACATTTTCTCTAAGGGGATTGCAGTACATAACTGCTTTGGTCCCTCCAGAAGTAGGGCACAAGTCCTGCACTAGCCACAAGACCAAGCCCATGAACAGTAAAATCTATATCATACTCAGAGGTACTAACAGTTCCACAGAGGGCTAGGGATTCGAGTACAGTGAATGAACGCTCAGCTGGTCCTGATCAGCTCAAAAAAAGTCAAACTGAAATGTGGTTTCTGCTGACAATATTTCCTCCAGACTCAGAAAGCACCATGAAGGAGGAGGTAGGCTCTGACATAAGGCAGACATTGCTGAACAGTCTAACAGGCCCTAAGTACATCTACTTTCTGTTTAATGTAGTATCTGTTCTGAGATGACCCCAAGCTGCCAATGTCTGCATCCTTTATCGGTCTCATCTCTACGGTTGCTTCCCAAACAAGGCAAAACCCAGAAGAGAACATAGTTGCTGACTGGAGGTCCTACACAGCCGTGCATGGAAATGTGTTTAAACATGAGTGCTGTTTCTCACGAGGACCAAGGGGTAAGCATCATTGCAAGAAGGGCCCCTGTAACATGGACCATTAAGGTATTGTGAAAGGGCATTCAAGGATACAAAATTTTGTGCCAAAGTACTAGCCTGTATCCTCACTATACTGTCAGCCAAAGTTTGTTTTCTTTTATATATTTGGTATGAATTTGCATTAATTTTAGTGGGACAAGATCAATTAGAGAATTTTTGGAATGAAAGCTGAAATTACATATAATGAGGTGGCACTAATAAATGAAAACTGACCTGTCACTGAAGCAAGACAATGCAGGAGTTTTCAGGCTATAGAAATATGTTCTCAGGTAACATAATAATACTACTAATAATTACAATTCAAGAACTTTTGATCACATACATCTTAAGTTTTATTTATGTGTCTATCTGAATTAATAGGACATAAATCAGTAAGAGAGTGGCATAATTTTCTCTTCAAATTATTAAGTTTGTGTACATATGTTGTGCTGAAAGAGACAGAAACATCAAACTTAAAAAAAAAAATATGAGCTGGCTTAAGTAGTGCTTTCAAATTCACTCAAATAATGCCTAGCCATCAATTATTTTATGTGACTGCCAGGTAGGTGCTTGTAGGCACTTTTGGATTTGGTTTCTTTTCTTAATCAATGAAAAAGAAAGTTAAAAGCAGAAGGAAGAGGATAATTTCAATGTTTTCTTTGACCTAAAAAGCTAACACTGGCTGACAGAAGAAAAAAAATGGGAGTCTGGTTTCTTAAGTACATCTAAATGAACACAAATCACTTAAGATTGGGCCATCAGACATCTTATCAAGTGCTCATACTTTATACTTATGAATACTATTTGTTGTTAGTATGAACACAAGGCATGTTTTCTAAAACTAAGCAGTAGGGTATATTAAGGCTTTTCTATTTTGCAAAACAAATTGCTAACATCAACCACTCTAAATGTACAAGTCGCTTCACAGTTTCAAAATTATAATGGGATTTGTGACTTTAAAATGACAGATGGATTTATCCACATAAATTCTACCAATTTCAAACATGGCAGAATGGTTTAGTGCTTTGGTTTATTCTAGGAAACTTCATTTTTTTAAAACAAAGCCTAATACTAATTAGTATTTGATCTTGGCTTTGTTTCTCTTGCAGATGTTTCAAACTGACAAGGAAAGACAGTTGTGCCTAACCTTCTGTTCAATTACATTGCCTTTTCCTATTTATGCTAAAAACCAAAATACTAATAATGGCTTTTGAAGCATTATTGTATTCCTAAGAGCCAAAGTGAGGTCTTTTTGAGCTTACTTAACACAACCCTTTTTATTCGAGAATAAATACGTGCATGCTGCATAATTGTGAAACACAGCTACTGAAAGAAAGATCATCAGCCTGGGGTTGAAATGGTGTAAAAACTCTGCCTTGGCCAAATTAGCAATGTGTGTTCTATTTTCATCTTCATTTGCATATATTAAAAGCTACACATGCAAAACACATTTCCCTTTGTGGAGAATGAACTATGTAAATACAATTTATAGCTTTAATTTGGACTTGAAAATTGAATACATTCAAACATAAAAAGGTTTTTGTGCACTGAATATTCCTGAGGTGGTTTAAAATGCTTAAAATAAATATTGAGCAGATGACAGATAAACTTGTCTTCCGTATCACAAAAGCTGTTTTAAAACAATAATTTAAGTGCCTAATTAATATTGACTACTCTGGGATTCTAAACTATTAATTGTGCAATCTATACAGGTGGCAGACAATGATGAAAATAGAATGCAAATGGGCAAGACAAAGGTACATTGTAAATTTTGCTGTATTAAAAAATACTTGCCATGAAATAAATTGATACAAAAGGGAATTTGTTTGAGGTCTTCAGCTCCCAAGTTTCCTGAAGGCAAAGGTTGTGTAATTTGCTCAAAAAAACCTGTTTGTTTGAAAGGATTATGTCAGTAGCACACAGTCAAATGCTTGTTCTCTAAAAGACAAACATACTGAAGCTCAGCCCCGAATGCTACAGTGTAAGGTTGGCACAAAGTAGCTGTTTAGGTTTGTGCCTTTCTTTTGACCATTAGCTGCTTCAGCTTCCAAGGTGACCCATACCTCAGAACTTGTTAAACTCCACCAGAGGGAACTAACCCGTCTCTATATTTTAATTTAAAGTTCAAAACCAGAAGCTGGACTGTGAGAAGTAAGGTAAACCTCTCAAACAAATACCTATTTATTTTCTAGATAAATGAGGCAGAGAGAAGTAAAAACAACCTCACGTCTCTGTAATTACAAGTTCTCTATGATTTTCTGAAGTGCACTTTAATGTACCTCAGGGACTATAACATGTTCTTATACAATTGTTCATCCTGCCTTGTTTTGGCCAATTCTCCTTATCCTCAGTAATGGATTAGTTTGCATCTAGACTACAATCCTCATGTTATTTTTCTGAGCACTATACTTACTAAAAAATTGTGTTTTGCAAGTTCAGCTTAATGCAAAGCTAGTAGTTGAATAATGTTTAACCTTATTATGTGTCCATCCAACAGAATGCAAGTCTGAGGAAATCAAGACCAGAAACATGAGATCCAGGCTTAATGAAATTAAACCAAGCTACTGGTGGGGTGACTTGTAACCTGATGATGAAGCTTTCCAGGCTAAAGGTGCCGGAGCTGCTCATAAAGGAAATGAATTGATTTGATATGAGGGTTCTGTCATGACCCTTGAAAAGGTTAAAATATAAGAGCTAGATTGTGGTAGAAGGTCTGTTAGGTGTTTGCCTGGCTTTAGAGTGTAAGGATGTCAGGGCTTGAAGAGGAGGAAACAATGCTTTGGAAGCTCATTCTGACCTGAAGTAGTGGTGCTAAGGAACATGATGTATCAGCATCAGTTTGTCTGTATTTATACACATATTTGGTGTTTCAAACCAAGCTGAGTGTGGCATACACTAGCAAAAGCCAAAAGCCAAAAGAGTTGTCACGCCCTCAAGATATTGATTATTGATTAGTATTGATTGGCTTGACAGTCAGGCTATTATTAAAAGTAGAAATGTGTTGAAGGCAACCAGTGATTCTTAAGTAAATACCTTAGTAGTTACCTATACACAGTATGTTCACCCAAGTGTGAATTAATCTAAATTTTTTATTGCACATTCTAATCACAGAAGGTGCATGTGATCTGAAGGTGCAATCATTCATAAACTCTTAATCTCTCTTATTTATAAAGGAAGACAAAAATTACCTGCAAAGGTAATCACTGTACGTTGGCAGCCTGTTCTTATCATTTGCATGCACAGTTGCCAGAAGCCACAATGTTCCTGTTTCCATATTATGAAGTTTAGATTTTTTTCGTATTTCTTGTAGACATAGATGTTAAATAAGTAAACCGCAATGCCAAACTACTTAATAGCTGTTTAGCTTCTAATACGTTCAAGTCCAATCCTGGAATTTATGTAGTCTCTGAAAAAGGAAGAGAAGAAAAATATTTTCTTTTAAAATGTTTAAAATTTTAGCAGAAGGCTGATCTTCATGGCTCACTGAAATAATTTAAGACTTCATAAATTACTCTTCTGATAAAACTAAAGCAGAACTTCATGATTTCTCAAATCATATTGAGTTTGGACAGAAGCAACAACAGCTTTTGAAAGAGACTCTTAGTGCTCCAGCAGCTAATTAATTAATAATTTTGGAATAGGGAGTCTGCATCTTGCTGAAGTTTTTTTCTGTATCACTGATGGCTATCTTTTAAGTGCAATTCTTGTTGTATAGGTCACAATATTTAGGAAAGTTCTGAAAATTCTAGCAAAAAGCATTTTGAAAGACTTTATAAGTTTACAAACTCTCAAAATTTTAACTACTCTTATATTATGGTAACCATATATTTCCTCTGTACAATCTATAGCAGGACTGTAACATGGGAAAAATGAGGGAAATTAATTCTAGAAAAGCAGTTTTGTATGCAGCCTACCTTATTTCACTGGTGCAAAAAGAAATGGTAATAATACAATGGCAACCAAATGCACTGAAGCACAACTCAACAAATGTTGCCAGCTGGCCCTTGAAAGGGTGTCTAGGGTATACATTTCTCCATGTTTTCTCCTTCTGTCTGTGACCTCAAAGCCAATTTTTACAAAGGAGCTTATAGAGTGTAGCTCTGCAACATTTGGCAGCTCACACCCTTTCTTCTCAAAAGAGCCTGGGAAGGTTTTTGCTGATAATCAAGAAGACTCTGGTATCTCCTTGTGGCTCTTTCAGTTAAGCATGGGAATAACTGACAGTGGCTTTAAAGATGCCTGGGACTGAGCCTTTTAAGATAATAGCTATGAGGAGATGCCATGTGATTCTGTTATGAAAACAATCCAGGGTGACTTGCCACAGAAGGCATCACATGGAGAGAAATCTGGAACATTAGCTGTCCTCGGCGACTGACCTCTAACCCTGCTGGGCCATGTCTTTTTTGGGTGAGACAAAGAAGGGTAGAGATCACACAAGTCTGTGGCAAGCAGGGTCGTCATCAGGACCTCTTGGCCACAGGAGAGCAGGATGCAATGGTGGATACCAAAGAGCAAGAACTCATCTCCAAGTTGCAACATGTCATGGAAGAAGAGGAAACTGAGGGTAGGATGGAGGATGAAGACCAGAGCGATCACAGCAACTAAGTGGAGACTGGGAGACTTTTCAGGGGTGATAGCCCACACTTTGCCCCAAGGAGAGGGGCATGCTCACAGAAGGAGTGTATGAAGGGCGAAAGAAGGGGTTCTCATCATGTTTCTTTTAATTATTACAAATCTTACAATTTTACTTGTGCAAGAAGAAATCAGATTCTTTCACAGAATGGGACTACTAAGAATTAAGAGGTGTGTGGAAGATCAGACAGCCACAGAAGCTGAGCTGGGTAGTGCCAGATAAACTCAAGGCAAGAACAAAAGTGAAGACTTCATATCTGGTCACTCTGACCGCTCTGACAAGAGAAGATGTAACAAGGACATTGCTGGCGCAAAAGAATATAACAGGGATTTGATAACTGAAAAGATTGTGTTGCTAAGGGAACAGGGGCAAAGTGGTCCGAGTGGAAAATTTTGTACAGAAGTTAGAGAACTATAAACACTGGTGATTAGTGTAATAAAGTGACTTTTGCATGCATAGCATGGTCCATGTCCTTCAATCACTGCAGAGGTGTAAGAAAATTCTGATGTGCCCGTTCTGCCACAGAGCACGTATTTCTTGCCCAAAAACTTGACAGGAAATCTAGTATTATTCTAATAAACTATCCTAACCACTCCTCTGCGGCATGAGTGACCTAGTAAATTTGCTGTGCCCAGCAGAGAGTGGCCTAATGCCAGTTTAAAGTGTCTCCTGTGAAGCAGCTGAAAAATGGGGCCATGCAGTACCTCACTAGACCATATCTGTGTAACTTACATTCTTCCTCTCGTCCCTACTCTTCACAAGGACCCTTCACCCTCTTTGTCTATTGAGGGCAGCCAGCCCTCTCCATCTCTACCTTCACTCACAGGACATGCCTATGGTGTCCCTGCAAATCACCCTTTGTACAGGGAATGTTGGGCTTGGCAGGATTACAGTTCATAGCCTTAAAAAAAAGAGAAAAAACTCAGAACCTTCAGAATGCAAAGTTGCAGCACTGTATTTCAGCTATAACTAACTGTATATAATTTTGACATTTACTATTCCCAGCTATTTTCATATATAAAAGATTGATTTGGAAGATGACCAATATGACTTCTCTCCTTAAGTAAAGCCTTTAGTTGCAGGATTTGTAATTTAATTACAAAATCCTCATGTCATTACCTTTAGTGTGTCTGTCAGAATTAAAAATTATTATTGTCTTTTACCTAGTATGTAAATTTTTCCTGGAATATAATAAGAACTCTGTTTTACTCTTACAAATTCAAGCACAAGATTCCCAGCCAGCTTGATTTTCATTTCTTTTGGCTATAATATATTACACCAAATGTATTACAAATCTATTACCTGTAAGAGAGATGAAAATTTGAAAGTCAACACAGTGATCTTCCATCATGAATCATTATTAGAAATTAATTAGAACTTACCTGAAGTAGAAAAGCCATATATTTATTGGTGACAGTATTTACCAATTACATCTTGGTTATTTTCAACAACAAGCCCCTTTTTCTGCCTTGGAACATGACATTGTGTCTAACAGTGTTGTGGTATAGCTTTGGAATAAAAAATTAAGAATTTTTCTGCCATATCAATAATCACCCACCAGGGAAAGCTTGATAGCAGCAGGATAGACAGAATCCATAATGAAGCTAAATAATTTTATTATTATTCCCAGAATTGTTTACTTGTAAGGAAGTTATTATACATGACTGTGAATGACAGAAAAGGAGAGCTTCTCCTCATGGACAGGATCTGCTCTAGCCAAGGGAAAACCCACAGGACTCTGCCTGATTCTGCACAAATGTCAGATGCCCGGCATCTGAGGGGGCGTAAGATGCTTCTCACTACCTATAAACCTCTTCTTATTCTGTCTTATTAAATCAGATGCCTTATTAAGCCACTTGTTGTTGGGCTTTTCTCACTGAGATTCAGAAACATCCCTTCAGTGGCTCATGCTCATCTCACTCTACTTTCCACCCCTGTGCAGAACGACTCCTAGCATAGCCAGCCAATATCTCTAGAGAAGACGGCTTGCTACTTCTAAAAGGTATCTTTGTCATTAGAACTTCAAAAAAGACTGCCTCAGTACTTCCCATTAGACAGCCACCCACAAGTTCAGCTCCAGACAGGCTGTACCAGATTCAGCACACATATGGAGGGGAACAGATCTACATCCCATCACAAAGTGTTAAATCTATCCACTTCTTTTGCACATAAATGTTTGTGAATCTAACAAATCACCTTGCTGTCAAAGTTCCCATATGTACTATATCCTCACTGTGTTGGATGCTTGTAAAAGGGGGATAGAAATTGTCCACATAGCAGTGTCTGATATTTTTGAGGGCAGTGATACTTTGTGTGCATTCAAATGCATGCAGAAATAGATCTTTGTGTTTAGTAGCATGTTTAAATGGTGAATATTGTTAGTATTGAAAAGAGCATATCATCCAAAAAGAGAACCCAAAATGAATTTTTTCTTCTGCATTTTCATGGGGTCTCTTGCTTTCCTGGCTTTCATTTAAGTAATTTATTTGGATGATGGAAACCAGCTCAGCAGCCATTTCTACCTCAGGCACTTCAGATGGCTAAGTACTGACTTTTCTGGGCTGAGCTCTGTTGCTCTGAAATATCTGAATGACAACATTAACAATGTTTTTCTTTAGAAGTTTAGCATTTACATATGTAAGAAATTATGAAATTCCGTAATTTCACAATTTCTTACATATGTAAAAAAAGCTTTCCTTGCATAGCATCTGATGAGGTGTTTGTCGAAGCTAGAAGCCAGAAAGCTATTTAGAGCTATTGTAATTTTCAGATTGTTCTTCAGCTGGAACAATTTGAGCATTATAGGATGGGAGAAAGCCATCAAAACAAAGCTAAATATGGGTGTGTTGGACTCTGTCTTCCAAGAAAAAATACATTTTCTGTAAGGTAAGTATCTTTTAATCCGGTCCTTGGGGCCAGAGCAAATGAGTACACTAAGAACACATCAGTCTTGCAGACACAACTTCCAAGACTCATGCTTTAGCTGGGAAATCCGCTTTAGTTTGAAATCTGAAGGCACAGATCACCAGCTATCTTACAGCACATGATTTGTTAATTTTACAGGAACCAAAATCTGCCAATAAAATAGAACAGAATATTTATGTTGGAAGAGACCTACAGCTATCATCTAGTCCCCTTGCCTGACCACTTCAGGGCTGACCAACAGTTCAAACACATTATGAGGACATTGTCCAAATGTCTCCTTGTCTTAGGTTGCAATGCAAGTTGTAACCAAAAGTATGTATTCTATCACCATCTGTTGAAACCAGGTGGAACAGTGTTCTATGTCTCTTCCATGACCCATCCTCTGTGCAGGGAGATATCTTCTGTTAATGGGCCACTGAGTCTCACTGCATGACTGATAAAATTACATCATCCCGTTGTGAGATGCTCCACCCAGGGGGAGGAGCCAGTCATTCCTACCTGGATAAACCTGAGATTTGGAACACCAGGGCAGCCTGTGTCCACTGGATTCCCAGAGGAAGACTGGACCCATCTACATCACCACTGGACCTTCAGAGGAAAACTACACCCTTCTACAGGATCATTGCTTCAACAGAACCACATCTGTCACTCCAGGAGGACTGCAGCCACCATTTAATTGGACTGCTACCAACACCCTGACCAACAGACTGTCAGGTTGTATTCTGACTCTGTCAGTGGTGGGGTTTTTGTACTACCGCATTTTATTTTTAACTTTCCTATTAAGTTATAGTTCTTTCTTTTTTATTCATACACACTAGTAAAGAACTGTTATCCCTATTACCATACTTTGCCTGAGGGCCCCTTAATTTCAAAATTATAATTATTTGGAGGAAGGGGTTTTACATTTTCCATTCCAAGGGAGGCTCCTGCTTTCCTTAGCAGACACTTTTCTTTCAAACCAAGACACTCCTGAACACTGAGATTTTTGGGTGATCAACCACCTCATTACAAGCCTGTTTCAACGTTTGACTACCTTCTTGGTAAATAAACACTTTCTAATGTCCAGATTAAGCCTACCCTGACATGGTTTCCCATTCATCTTGTTACCAGATCCCAGACAGGAGAGGTCAGCATCTCACTCTCCACATCCCCTCATTAGGAAGCTGTACAGATTTCCACACCTCTTCACCCTCCTTCTCTCCAAACACACAGAGTCCTCAGGCTCCTCACAGGACATGCCATCCAGCCTTTTTTTTTGGCTGGCTGGTGCTGCTGTGTCTGATGCAGCCCGGGATGGGGTTTGCCCTCCTGGCTGCCCGGGCACACACTGCTGACTCACCCTGAGCTGCTGCTGACCAGCAGCCCCAGACCCCTTTCTGCAGGGCTGCTCTGCACACACTCCTCTCCCAGCTTACACTCGTGTCCAGCTTTATTGCATCCCAGGGACAGAATCTGTATTTGTTCTTGTTAAATTTCATGCCACTGATAACTATCCAATGATCCGACCTATTCCAGATCCCTCTCTGAAAGTCATGCTCCATTCTTCAGCCTTGTGGTGACATCCCTAATTTAGGTCCCAGGGAGGCAACTAATTGCCATCAATAGATGATCAGTTCTGCAAACAGGTGTTTCCATTCCACACCACAAGGCATCACCAATACCATACCTTGCTGTTGTTTCTCCTTGCATTGGTCTTAATGCAGGTGATGTTGCAAGGGATATATAGCTTTAACGATCACCGTATCACAGCATAGCTGGGGGCTGTCAGGCAGCTCAGCAGACTGTGCAGTCTAACCCCCTGCTGAAAGAGGGGACCTGGACTACTAGAGCAGATTGCCCTAAACTTCTATCCCGTTGAGATTTGAATGAGGCCAGGGATGCAAATGCTTCAACATTGCTTGAAACCTCTTCCAGTGTTGACCACCCTTACTGTAAAAAAAAAAAAAAAAAAAAAGCGCAGCATTTTCTTTTGTTTAAAAGGAACTTTCTGTATTTAAATATATGCTCATTTTCTGGGCACCACTAACAAGACTGGTCCCTAATCTTCTTTGCTCCTTCCTTGCCCATTGAGCTAGTGATTTTGGTTTAGAAGGCTATCAGGCTGGTCACACGTGATTGCCCTTCACAAGTCCATGCTGACTACTTCAAGTCACCTTCTTGTCCTTCACACACATAGAAATTATTCCCAGGATTATGTCCTCCATCAGGTTTCCAGGGACTGAGGTGAGACTGAGAGCCCTCTAGTGCCCTGGGTCCTCCATCCTACTCTTTCTGAAGACAGGAATGAGACTTTCTCTTTTCCAGTCAGAGTAACCTCTCCCACTTGCCACACCCTTTAAAAGGGAATTGAGAGTGGTCTTATAATGACATCTATCAACTCTCAGCACACTTGTGGGTCAAACCACCAGGCCTCATGGACTTCCATGTGTCGACTCTGTTCAAACACTCTCTAAGATGATCCTCTGCACCAAAGGTAAGTCTTCCTCACTTCAGATTTTTGCACGCGTCTCAGGGCCTGGCATTCCTGAAGATGAGCTCTACCAGTAAAGACCAAAGCCAAGGAACAGGAGGGTTTTGGCTTTCCTAATTCCATTCCTGCACGTTTGGGCAGTGTCTCTCTCTTCATTCTCTTGAATTCTTTCCTTATGTCCAAGTTCTGAGTTCTTTGTTAATCTTTGCAGGTATCCTGCCATCTGTGCTTTAATTCCTGTATGTTCTTGAGGTAATCCCTGGGCATCAGCCAATATAGCTGTTCTAGTTACCTTGCACGCTGTTAGTCTTCATTACAGGCATTAGGGTTTTTCATTTTAAATAAAGGAAAAAAGAGAAAATGGTCATGACATTTGAACCAGCAAAATTATTATCCATATCACTACTAAAACAGCAAAAAAAAGTCTGCATTTCAGGGTTTGGTTAGTTGTTTTGTTGGTGTTTTTTTGTTGTTTTTTTTTCTACATGATGCAGTCTTGATTGTTCTTAGCTTAACACTTTTATGCATATTTTAAAATGTATCGATTGGAAGATTTCACCTTTTAAGTTTGTGCAGTAGTTCAAACCTTGTAAGGTTGCCATTTACTAGTAAAATACATTAATCAAGCAATAAATAAATAAAAAAGTTTCCTTCCTGAGTCCTAGTTTTCCCCAAGGCTCAGTCTTGGGCCAACCCTGTTTAGTATCTTCATCAATGACATGGGGGAGAAGATTGAGTTTAGGAAAAACCTCAGGAAGTTTACAAGTGACACCAACCTGGATGGGAGTGGTGATCTGCTGTGGGGCAGGAAGGCTCTGCAGAGGGACCAGGACAGGCTGGATCAATGACCTGAGGTCAATTGTTTGAGGTTCAACAACGTGAAGTATGGGGTCCTGTCCTTGGGTCTCAACAGCCCCAGGCAGTGCTACAGGCTTGGGGCAGAGTGGCTGGACAGTGCCCAGTGGAAAAGGACCCAGGGTTGTTGGTCAGCACTGGCTGAACACGATCCAGCTGTGCCCAGGTGGCCAAGAAGGCCAATGGCATCCTGGCCTTTATCAGCAATAGTGTGGCCAAGAGAAGAGAAGGGGTTATTCCCCTGTACTCCCACTGGTGAGGCTGCACCTCGGGTGCTGTATCCAATTCTGGGCTCATCACTTCAGGCAGGTCATTGAGAAGCTGGAGTGAGTCCAGAGAAGGGAACAAGGCTGAAGAGTCCGGAGCACAAGTCTTGTGAGGAAGAATGACTGAGGGATCTGGGGTTGTTTGAGCCTGGAGAAAGGAGGTTCAGGGGAGACCTTATCACTCCAACTCAGAATATTCCCTGATCTGAAAAGAAATTAAATTAAATGTTTCAATTCTCTCGAGCTGTGTGAAAGGAGGGTGTAGCTATGTGGGGGTTGCTTTCTTCTCCCAGGTAACAAGGACTGAACAAGAGGAAACTACTTCAAGTTGCACCAATGGAGATTTAGATTGAATATTAGGAAAATGTTGTCAAGCCTTGGAACAGGCTGCTCAAGGAAGTGTTGAGTTACCATGTCTGGAATTGTTTAAAAGATGTGTGGACATTTGAGGACATAGTTTAGCAGTGAACATGCGGTGTTGCTAAGCTGACAGTTGGACTTAATGGTCTTAGAGGTCTTTTCCAACTTTAACAATCCTATGATTCATGGTGCAGTATCAAATAAAAGAACAAGAAATAGAGAGATAGATGAAGTTTTTATGTCACTCCTAATTTAATTTAAATACTAAGATACTGTGATGTTGAAAAAATTGTAAGCAGGGAAAGATAATATGTGGAATTTTCTATTTAAACCAATATTTAATGATGTAACTATATTTTTGAGGTATCTTTAAGTATCAATTTACATTTTTATTTTTTGTGCTGTATTTACAACTCACTCATCAAATTGATATTATTATCTTTGGAAGTATCATTTTGAAGAACATCTGAAGAACAACAAAATCTTAAAGAGAAGCCTACATTTTACATAAAGAAGCTAATTATTTACAATTAGATAGCATTAAGATTTGCTAAGGTCTCTGCTTCCATGAGCTCAGAAATACCACAGAAAAATCTGCTGTTGCATAAGGGTATTACTCATTCTGGCCACCTGCTTTAAAGATGCTTTGCCAAATCTCTTTATGATCAGTTTTGAGCCCTGAAATGAGCAAGAATAAAGAAGCATCCCTTCTTCGAAGGATTTTTATTAAAAAGGTGGTGAAAACAGTGTTTGCAGCTTCATCTCTTGATTTTCTTTGTTTAATAGCACTTAGTACTTGCAGCTCCCTTTCAGTTCACTCATACAATACCTCCACATATTTAGAACTTCTTAAACACAGGCCACCTTTACTTAGTCTCTTACAGAAGGGAAAAAAACCCAACTATTTGAGCCCTCTCCAGACACCCAGATTTGAAGTAATTGACCTCACTAAAACGATCAAAAAGTTTTTCATGTTGTAATGTCAATACCTTGCCCAAATGGTCTATCTGAAGTGTTTAATCTTTTTACCAGACAGGAACATAGCTGTTAAGTGTTTCATGACACAGGTAGGTATAGCTCTAAAAATCTTTGGAAAAGTAACAAAATATCATTTTTGAGTTTTAGAGTATTTACTCACTTGTGCCTAATCTCTGTGTATATGACAGCAAGACAGATCCACTTTCAGTGCTTGCACACCACCTTTGATAGACTCCTATCAGCCAGGATCCTGCTTCTATGGTAAGGACAGAAAGGTGGTAGAGCTACAATCTACTGTTCTGCTCAGCAAAAGAAACTGCAGTGCTACCAGTTCCTCTTCTTGTGGAAGACAATAATTCTTCCAGAATTATTTTATCAGGAATTGAACTGACAGCAGTACTATGCCACTTACAAAGAAAAATGCTGCAAAGCAAGAACGAAATCTAAACATGGAAAAGAACCAGAGTCAACACATAATGATCAGTTCTTCAGTTACTTAATCAGCTATACAATATACCATATGGAGATTCCTCTGCCCTTTCAAGTATGATGCACTAATAAATAGCAACCTTTAAACAAACACAACTAAGATGCACTCCAAGTGCACTCCAGGACTAAGTGGGTCTTGTTAATGAAAGAGAATGTACTATAACATATGCTTGAGGAGGTCGTCTTTGCTTCCTAAAAGTGGTTGTCTGGTTAACCTGGATGTGTGTATATTTTAAATGTCATTGGCAAAAAAAAATTGATTAAATGTAATGCTATAGTAAACAGGAGGCTGTAGCACATAGGTCTACAGTAAAACAACAGATGGCACAGGTTAAATCTATTTATTAGCAGCCACTTGGCAGGGAGACTGGAAAAGACAAAGAAAAGGGACAAACAGATGCCAGGTGTAATATAGTAACACTTGATATAATAGTTCCACTAAAATATATTTCATTTTCTTGTCTCTGCTAGCCTTCCACCAGAAATTTTAAGAGTCTACTGTTTTTGATTAGGAATCTTTAAACATGCACAATTCTTAGTCTAGATATGCTGAATAGCTGGTCTCCTACCACTGAAAAACAGGAATTTTTATTGTTTTAGTGGAAAATCAAGGACAAGAAGCAGCACAAAGTCTTCAAAAAGTGATGGACAGCTAGTTTGCTATGGCAGAGCTGGAGAGCTTAACTGCTTTTCTGTCTGTTAACTGCTTTCACACTGAACTCTCCCATTTGATTATTGTAATGCTGCACTATAGTTCTTTTAGAATTAGGATTCCATTTTTCACAGGAATTATTCTAGTTGTCTCTGTGAAGTTACTGAAGGGATTAAAAAATATTTCTAGTGTTTTAACTTCGGTTTTAACCTCAAAGTCCTAGTGAGCAATACAGTGGTCTATGTGTTCTGAAGAAAATTATCCTGTTATAGTTCCCTCTAAAGATAACTAAAATGGCAGGGCATTTTTTTTCACCCAATAAGGCTGTTAGCTGTGGTGTTAACAATATGGTGATCACCTCACTGGTTTTTTCCCTCCTCTTCTTTCAAAGGTTTGGAGTTCATGGGAAACAAGCTAGCTTGGTCAACCTTAGATCAAACTCACCTCATATCATTTCATAAGTGTAACTTTAATTTTGAGTGATACTGATGATAGCAACTGTATCCCAGCCATGGGCAAAGTGAATTTCTATTTCATGCGATATCACACTCTGTTATTGTTCCCAGGTAATGTGGCCTCTCTTTCACATGGCAGCCTTTTCAGGCAGCTCCTTGTTAGTGCGTAGTAAGAGCTGAAAAAACCTACAAAAGTCTCGGATTACCTCTTTTGCATTGTAAAAAAGATATGTGGACTGATAAATACATTAGGATGTGGTAGCATCCATTATTCAGTTCTACAATTAGTGAACATCTGGCATGGGGAAGATGAGATGCCTATTTACTTACCATCTGTATTAATGTTGATTTCCAGCAGGCAAGAGCGAGCACACAACTTCCACCTGTTTAAAGGAGGCAAATGTGAAACAAAAATAATTTAACTAATATTAAGAGCTACAGATTTAAATGTTATCTTTAAAGTAAACATACTTTTTCTTAAAGTCTCATTTATATGAGATTTCTCTATGAAAAAAGATTAACAAGGATTGTGAAAGGTCAGTTTATTTCATGTTTACAGAATAACAAGGTAGAGAGGTATAACATTACAGGTGAGTACAGCCAGATAAAAATAATTTTGTTTTGTCTAGTTGATATTATCCAGTAGAGCTAGCTCATGCTGATTTTCAAATATAGTTAGAAAAAACCAACAAAACAGCCTCTTCTGTAAATTGCAGTTATGAAAGCCTGAGAGTGTTTGTTTGACCTCTGTTGGTTGTTGATTTGTTCTGCCTTTGGCCTCCAAATTTAACACATTTCCATTTTAATGTGCAGACTAGAGATTTGAAAGAAACATATGGACATGTCATGTTTGCAAATCACCAGCAACTTAAAAAGAAATGAAATGCTGAACAAAATTAAGATTAATAGATCTTTTGTTAAAAACAGCCATAAGAACCTCCATAGATTCACATCTAAGCAAACAAAACAAGTGGCACCGATGAAAATACTAATTAGTAAAGATTAGTTAGACTAGTATTCATGGATTAAAGGAAGTTTATGCGCGAATTTATGGATTATTTTTCTTTAATATGTGCAGGGGTATGTTTTTCTCAGCGTGGAGTGAGCTTCTGCATGGTTTACTGAAAGCAATGCAACCTTTACATACCAAGTAATATATTTATCAAGAATATTAAACTTTTCATCTGATGCCTTAAGTTTTAGCTTTCATAATTTCCAGATTCTGTACTGCATTGCTATATAACTCTGAACTTCACATGAACTGTTGGCGAGTAGTCCTCACAGTGTAGTTAGACAAAAAAATCCTTTTCTAGCCCCAGAACCAGGGACACCGTTGCAGCTTCAGGCCCAAAAAGTATAAACAACTGCGAGTTGAGGAGAGCAATCTGGGAGGATGGGACTTCATAACCTGAAGCTTTAATTAGGCAATTAACCCCAATATGCGAACGCATCAAAACTTACAAAAGTGTGAAAACTCATGACTCGGTGCCCATCTTGGGTGTAGCCTCGGCCAGGCTCTTGTACTGCCCAAGGTGTATCCTGTGAAGGCCTGTTTAATAAATACCTACTTTATTCCTCTAACACTGTCTAGCCCCTGCTCCAGGTAGCCTTTCACGGCATCAGACCCCTATATGTCAAAGTAACCCAGAACGCTTTTCAAAAAGGAATGGACAGAGGAGGAAATTGTCTTGGTTTGAAAAAGACAGATATCTGCTGTGTAGGGCAGGGCCTCCCTTGAGAACTCCAACTCCCCCCTCCAAACTATTATAACTTAGAAAAAAATTAAAGGGTTCTCTGGCAAAGATAGTAGGGGTGGGAATAACAGTCTTTTACTGGTATATATATAACTAAACAAAACCAAACAACAACTACTACAACATTAACAACAAAACAGAACCAGGAACCTCGAGGGCTCTGCTCCACAGAGCCCAGGGGAAAAGTCTGATCTCGGTGCCTTCTGGAGAGCGGAGTTGGAACGGGGGGAAGTCCCAGCTGGTGGATGAGACAAATCAGCAGTTCTGCGGTGGTGGCTGGAATGACGGGGTGTCCCGGCAGGGCACGGCTTGCGAGGTCACTTTGTAGCAGGAAGGAGCGGTGCTGAAGAAAGCGGTGGCGGCGGGCAGGGCCGGCCCGGCCTCAGCACAGGGCGGGGGAGACGAGCACAGAATTCCCGAGCACACCGGCAGGCGATGGCAGCCTCCCCGGAATTGGTGGTGACAGTGAAACTCTTCTCACGGCCAAAAAACTGACTGCCTGCCCATCTTCTGACTGAAAATGCCCAGTGCCAGTAAAAAGAGAAAAGCCAGCCCAGCTGCCCCCAGCCCCTCCCCTTTTCCTGCCCCCCAAAACTCACATTATCTTCCCCCTCATGACTTTTTGGCCACCTCTTTGTCCTGGGTAATCACCCATAAGTACCAGTAGTTTGTCTCCTAGCAACTTATGGGAAAAATTCTATAGGAAGAGAAAAGAAACAAACGTAACCCCCAACAGAAATAAAAAGAAAATCTTATTAGAGACTACTGAAGAAGAAAAAATAAAGGCATCTAAAGGAATATGTTTTAAATACAAATAAAATCATTAATTCATCCTTGTTCTGTATCACATGATAGAGAGGGATTACAATATTACTGGATAGAGAAGTTGGCTGTAAAAGCACATCATGAGATGCACACGTGCCCAAGAGTCAGGCTGCTGAAGGACATCGCAACGAGGGACAGGTGGATTGAGCTGCCAAGATTAAAATGTTTCAGGAGGACCTGGACTGGCAACATAAGGGTGAATTATTTCTGACTTGATGCATATTTATACAAATGTATGTGCATGTAGTTAGAAGGTGCAGGATCCAGAAATGATGCAGATGATATAGAATACAGGGTGGGTATAGGCCTAGTTCCAGCCATGACGGATTTAATTTTTGCCAGAGCCATGAGGGAGTGGAGCCCTGTCAGCATGGCTAGAAGATTGTTCTATACCACCTCACATCATTGCTGGGAGAGGGGCTAGGGGACCCTCTTGCTTCTGGGAAGAAAGACATAGTTTCCAGTTGAACAAATATGACAGATGGAGGGAAGCGGATGTTTCACTGGCAGATGTTTCATTGTCTTGCACTTCGTGAACATTTTACATGTAAATCAGCCTCTCTTTGTACACTTTTTCCATTAATATTGTTGCTGTTACTGCAAATTTTCTTGTCTCATTGCTCTTTCCAGTAAATTTTTCTTATCTCAACCCATGATCTCTGCCTTTTGCGCATTCTGTTGGTGTGTAGGGAGGGGAAGTGAGTGATGGCCTGGTTTTAGCACAATTACTACATTGGGGAATATTGTTCCTAAACCACAACAGTCTTATTGTCCTGCACCCCAATACCTATGTACCTAGCCTCACGTTGAGGATCACACCATAGAGGAAGATCCCGATTCCATATTAAGTTTTATTTGCGCAGAAAAACTACATGATCACATTATGGCCACCTTAGTTTTCCATTCCCATTTTCCATAATCAGAATCTGAGTTCTTTGTCACAGATCTGCCAGAAACTTCTGCTGCCTGACCATAAGCTGAATTATTTATCCTCTTTAGGGTACAAGAGTAGCTCACAGGGAATTCCAGACCTTTTCTCAGAAAAGTCTGTTGACTTAATTATTTGGAGAAATCATTTCCTGAGGGCAGAATTTACCAATATGCTCCTCTTCTGCTCTTCTGCATAAGAGAAATACTGGAAAATACAGTCCTTTTTGATTCCTACTTTTGCAGGAATCCCTAGGAAGATATAAATCTGACAAGGATTGCTATACTTCTGCCTGTGAGACCAGTGAAGAAGACTAGAAGTGTATAAAAGTGTGTGGCAGCAGTTCAAACATCAGCAGCTGCAAGCTTGAATCTCCAGCCAAGCCCTAGTTAGTTTTGGGGTTCGGGAAGCAGATAAACGGACACAGAATCACATTTGCAGTCACTTCTGAGTGGAAGTGGAAGTGGATACATGGTCTGTAGCTTGGTCTCTGGGACTGTGTATTGAAGTGCATGGAAAAAAACTTTTGATTTTGTTTACAAGGTGATATTAACTTGGGGTTGTGGCTGCAGTCTTTAAGAAGCAAAATATATCATACTTCTCAGAGCCACATATCAACAAACAGGTAAATAACTGAGTTCTATGCCTCTCCTGGTTCTCTGGAAAAAATGAAAAAAGTACATACCTGTACTCATATAAAAGTCTCTACACCTATATACCTTCACGTTTTCATGTAGAGAAACCCACACTTTCACGATGAGAAGCATGGTGGCACCTAAGCGAAGTCTACATCTCTATATAACAGGAGGTTTCAAAAGATCTAGTAACATCCTTCAAAATGCCTGTAATGCT
Source organism: Nicator chloris (assembly GCA_013400495.1). Lineage (NCBI taxonomy): Eukaryota > Metazoa > Chordata > Aves > Passeriformes > Pycnonotidae > Nicator > Nicator chloris. The sequence continues at coordinate 24,158 of WAAE01011537.1, read as the reverse complement.
GGAACTAAGTTCTAATTTCTTATACCTGCCTACCTGCTACCTTTCTTGTGCTAGCATATAATAAGCAGGTCCAAGATAATACGAGGCTGCAATCTCCCACCTTAGTGCCAGTAACGGCATTATCACCTTATTGTTTGTATTATAAGTTCTGTTCCTGTTCCTACCAACCCTTTATCTGCACTCAGAAGTGTAAGAAACGAACTCAGATATGTTTCCCTGCCATCCTGAGCTGGGGTGCTGGAGTGGCTCTTGTGTCCCTGCTGTGGGGGGGTGGGCCCGAGCATGGGTCCCTGCAGGCCGCTGTCGTCACTGCCTGTGGCTGGGTCGGCCGCTGGCAGGGCGCAGGGCCGGGGGGCCGTACGGGGTGCCTGAGGTGCCCGCGATGTGTCCGGCGCGTGCCGCCCCCTGCCCCCCCTGCGGCGGCACCGGCTCGGTGGCGCCTGCCCTCTCCCTGGCCCGCCGCGGTGCCCAAGCCGTGCCTGTGGAGCTGTGGCCCCCGCTGTGGGGTCCCGCGGTGGTGCAGGCGCACCACTGCTCCCCCCCGCTCCCGCCTGCTGCAGCTCCATGCTAGAAGGCAGCCCCAGGGCTGGTGGCCGTGGCCGGTGCCGCAGCGCGGTGGGTGACCCTGTCCGGCGCCTAGTGGACAGGAGGTGGAGCGAGGCAGGTAGGGAAGCGGCAGGCAATGAATGAGACAAGTCAAAACATGCCCGTCCCTGTTCCCCGGGCTGCTGGGTGGGCAAGGCCGCCCCAGGGGCAGACAAAGTAGAAAGGCATGCCCGGGCAAAGACAATGGGAAAAGGCATGCCCGGGCAAGCCGAAGGAGTTGACCCACCTCTCATGTAAATGAAAAGATGCGATGCATGACGGTACAGTTTTAGAAAGGAAGACACTGTTTAAGCCACAGACTAAACAATCTAAGTGGCTTAAATTACACATTATGGGCAGGGGGAATGAAAAACTTCACCCATCCCTAGCCCTGGTTTAGATACTTGCCATGACTTTTGGGGCAAGAAACCGGGCTTGGGCTGAGCTAGAATTACTGGGAAAAGGGAGATCGGGTAGGGGGGTGAGCCTCTGCCTCACTGTACCAGCAGTGGTCAGTGGAAGGTACTGCAGCTCATAACCCAGGCTCATCAGGACACAAGAGACTCCTGCACCAGAGTCTTCCACTGAGAGATTCCTGGACAGCACTCCCTGCTGAGAGACCTCGGCACAGTGCATCCCGGGCTGCGGAATTCTTCGGCAGCTGATTTTTGAATAAAGAGCTGAATATTTAATAAAGGCTTTAGCCCATAATTTATTCATAGCAAACCAGCTGCAAAGAGGCTCCTGCACAGCGACCGCTGCGAAGACGCCAGCACAGCGAGCCAGCACAGCACCCCTGCGGGACATCCTGTGCAACGGATATGCCAGCACACTGCGGCGCTCCCTGCTGGACATCCTGTACAGCCGATATCTTTAACAGAGAACTGAATTTTGGATTACCTCGGTGAGCTTCCCACACTGCAGATTTTTAATAAAGAGCTGAGTGTTTAATAAAGACATTGAGCCATAATTTATTCATAACAAGAAGCACCTAATTTTTCCAAATATTTCTGAAAAATCTCTTCCCACATTTACAAGCAATATAGTATCCTATCTGGAGCTGCATGTACACTCATTGAAGGACAATAAATGGTATTTCTCATCTGTTCTTTGAAACCTAAATTCAGAGGCTGTGTGATATAATAGGCAAGCGCTATGAGAAGTTTTTTTGTAACACAGCCCACATTCCACTCCGCAGTGTTCTGAAGAACCAGTCAGACACATTCGCTGTCCACAGCAGATCTTAAGAATCCTGTTGAGCACTAGTTTTAACACTTTGATCAGTATTACATATTAGGCCTCCAGAGATAAGAATTTATTTTCTGTTTTTCCAAGACAGCTTTCACTGGCTGTGAAGATAATTTTGGAAGCATATAGAAATTCCTGCTGTTGCTCTGGGACACCTTCACCTAAAAAGATTAACTCACCATAAAGTAACATTCTAATTAGAAATTTGACCCAGAAAATTTCCAGCACAAACTTTGATTGGGTCCAAGAGACTTCCAGTCTATCTTTTAACCTTAAAAATTCAACCTGGAATTTATAAATTTGAACTTTTTTTTTCCAGTATTTGCATGCTCTTGGCCAAGCAAACCATGTGAATTTTGGTCTGCATGTAGCCACCCACAAGTGAGAATACACTGAAACATGACTTTTGGACGCATGTATCCATCTATGAGTCAGAATTGAACCTGCTCACTGCTCAGTTCTCTGGTGCCAAGTGCCATAATATGCTGTGGGCATTAAAGTTTCACACACACTGTACAGAATGATTGCATGATTAACTTAAACAATTAGAGAAGGCTATCTTAATGAACTTTCAAGTATCATTATTACATACCAATAGGAACATTATGATATTCTGAATATGATTATATGTGGTGTCACTACTTTCAACAAAATTAGAAATGGATATGTTGTCAAATTTGAACAACCTTAGATGATGATTTCTGTATACAGGTACATCACAAATAAGTTCTAATTGATCAGAAAATATTTAAAAGAGTAAATCTGGTTGCAGTATCTTCAAAAATAAATTTTTGAGAAAAAATCCTGATTGTCCAAGCTGAAGTATATATAAGACAGTTAGCTCTATGTAGTTTTTGTTGGAAAGGTTTTAAACATCCTAAGTCAGGCAGTTATTTCTGCTGAGAGAAGATGAAATTGAAAACCTGAATAATTTATTCAGAAAATGGTATAACAATGCAATTTTCCTTGTGAAAATTATTTAAAAGTTTTGGTTTTACTCCAGCACAGAAGAGAAACAAACTTGAGAAGTTTAACTGTTACAATGAAATGGAATTTCAGCTTTTTACCAGCTGTAAAAATATCATTGTTTTCCAGAGGATTACAAAACTAGACTCAAAATATTTATTCAGACAACAGTACTTTTCAGAACGTCTTCTGCCAGGGCATCTCAGGAGCAATTAATTAAGCCTTGCAATATTCCAGCCATGAACATCACACCTGCATACTAGAGAAAACACAGAGATTTAATAATTTTCTGACAAACTAGTAGCCTACTGTCATATCTCCTAACTGTTCTTTAACCTGAACATAATGAATACCATATTCTATGAGCTAAAGACTATCAGTAAGCCAATAGAAAATACTGTTGCTCACAAAGGGAGTCTCTGCAAGTCTCTGAGGAAGATAAGCCGAAAAGATCCCTTATTTAGTAAGTTCTCTAGTTATCACCTTATTTAGTAACTTGCTATCTGTAAGTAGGAAAGTTCAAAATAATTTCGTTTCTTTTTTAAAAAATAAGACAGTTCAGTATTGAATCATCACCTTGGATGACTGGTTCAAAGATCAAGAGCACAGGTAGTGTTTTTCTTGGTCATTCCAGTAGCAAGAAAGAATAACAAAAGGAACAGTCAGTACAACACATGGATACAAGTCTGATGTAACTGGAAAAATTTTGAGCTTTTTGACTGTGGGATGGTGTATTTAACATCTGGTCTACTAACATCTGATGGGATGTACCTTTCTGAGAGAGGAAAAAGAATTCTAGCCCAGGAGCTAGCAGTGCTCATTGGTAGAACATTAAACAAGTTTTGAAGTGGGGAAGGGACAAAACCAGGCTTGCCAGTGGTAAGGAATGGGATGGCATGACAAAACTTGAGGAACTGAGTGCTAGAGGTAGCCTTCAGTCTGCTCCAGGAGGTGTTAACTACAGTGAACCACACTTTAATTGTTTCTACACAAACATATGCAGCATAAAGAGTGAGAAAAAGGAGCTCAAAGCCTGATCAAGTCCCAGAGATATGACATCACTGGCATAAGCGAATTCTAGTGGGATGAGCCCTGTGAGTGTTGTGCCATTTTTGATGGTTACAGGACCTTTAGGAGGAATAGACAGGTGATGTAGGTGGGTGACATTGTATGCAATGGAGGACTGGAATGTAAGGAGCTTGCAGTTGTCACTAGCACAGCTGAGAGCCTTTGGGAAAGGGTTGGGGGGCAAACAAATAAAGTGGATGTCAGTGTGAGAATCTACTATAGACCTTCTGGCCAGGATGATAATGCCAATGAATTATTCTTCTAGGAACTAATAGACACCTGTAAATCAACTGTCCTTGTCCTGACAGGGACTTTAGCTTGCCAAATGTTAATTGGAGAAACCACACAGATGGCACAAACAGGTCCAGAAGATTCCTAAACACCTGAATGATGGTTATGGATTGAGTGAGAGCTTTAGACAAGCCCTGCCTTAGGATCAGATTTTTGGCAGCAGCTCTAAATCCCTGCACCTAAATCACTCTTGTTCGCAAGTTCTTAAGGACAGACAATCAGGTCTATTATAAAATGAGTTATTTACTGAATAGAAAGGAGATTAACAGTCAAAAGCCTTAAACAGAGTTACTTACTAGACAGGATAAAACAAAAAGAACTACTAGTAGATTACATAAAACATAAAGATACCTATATTAAGCTGGCAAAGAGGTAGTACAGATTAGAAGTCAATGTAACTCACCTCCGATGATAGTGTACGATAGTCATGATAGTCTTTTCTCTCAGCCCCTATGTTGCCATGCTTTTTAGCCTTCTGATGTTTAAATTTGAGAAATTCCTTTCTCACGCCTTTTCTGTAAACAATATAGATGTTTACATTCTTTCATGGGGGTGGAGATTCTCTTGAGGGACACCTGTCTTGACCAGTGTGGTTGGAGAGGTGTTGACCTTGCTTACCAATCGCGCTGGTCTGCTTGCTACACTATATATATGGAGTCAGTGATGTGATAAAGTCAGTCCTCCTGGTTGATCTCAAGTCAGAGTCCGTGTGATGAATCTAGTGTGTCTCGGTGACACCCCTAGGAGAATTATCATGAAGTAGGTATCCTGACTTCAGGGAGAAAACTCCACACATTTTAGGGAATGTGCAGACTTCTGCTTTGTGCAAGTATGGTATAGCTTTTTTAGTTTTTGAAGTGAAGTGTCTGTCAGTCAGAAATTCCAGTTTATCTTTCCACATCTGCTTTCACAGCAAGACGTTAACTGTCAGCTGAAAGCATCAATCACGTGGCACTGAAATAACTCACAACACGGCAAACTGTCCTGACTGAGTTACTTCACCAAGGCTCATCTGAGGCTTATGTGAGAGAAAGGTGCCCTGATTTATTGCACCAGCTAACAAACAACAGATAAGCTCTCCTGTGTCAGGGGCAGAAATCCTACTACCGTGATAATTTCATGGTACATGTACTAAAGGAGCTGATCAATGCTTCTTGATGTGTTGCTTGTTAACGGAGAAGGTCTCATGAGTGAAGAACTGATTAGTGCTGTCTTGGTCACAGTGAGCATAAAGTGATCAAGTTTAAAATCTCTGTTGTCAATTGGAAAAGTGCCAGCAAAACTTTGACCCTGGAGAGGGGCAGAGCAGACATCAGGCTGCTCAGTGTAACAGTGAGAAAGGTCTTGTGGAGAAAATGTTTTTGAAGGTGATGTGGTCCATCAGTGCTGGTCACCTTTTAAGCTTCTCCTCTGAAGAGCACAGGAGTTTGTCGCAGAGACACACTAGATTCATCACACGGACTCTGACTTGAGGTCTACCAAGAGGACTGACTTTATCACATCACTGACTCCATATATATAGTGTAGCAAGCAGACCAGTATGATTGGTAAGCAAGGTCCACACCTCTCCAACCACACTGGTCAAGACAGGTGTCTATCAAAAGAACTCCACCTCCATGAAAGAATGTAAACTAACCATAGTTTACAGAATTGTGCGTGAGAAAGGAATTTCTCAAAGGTAAACATCAGTAGGCTGAAAAAGCATGGCCACAGGAGTTGACCAAGGGAATCCAGTTGTGATGTTTCTGGATTTCACTAAAGCCTTCAATACTGTCTCTCACAGGACCCTTCTGAAAAAATGTCCAGCCCACAGATGGATAAACACATCATGGGATGGGAGCAACTGGCTCACGGGTCAGGCACAAAGGGTTGTGTGAATGGGGTGACATCAGACTGGGATTCTGTCACTGGAGGGGTTCCACAGGGCTCCATCCTCAGCCCTCTGCTCTTCAACATCTTCATAAATCACCTGGACACTGAACTGGAGGGAATACTGAGCAGTTCACAGAGGATACAAAAATGGGAGGAGCTGCTGACTCCCTTGAGGGCAGGGAGGCCCTGCAGAGAGACCTTGACAAATCAGGGGTCTGGGCAATCACCAACAATGTGAATTTCAACAGGGGAAAGTGCTGGGTTCTGCATCTGGATGTATGGACAGACTGGGGAATGAGATGCTGGAAAGCAGTGCCATGGAAAGGAACCTGGGATTCCTGGTCAGTGGCAAGTTGAACATGAGGCAGCAGTGCCCTGGCAGCCAGGAGGGCCAACCCTGTCCTGGGGGGCATCAGGCACAGCATGACCAGCTGGGCAAGGGAGGGGATTGTGCTGCTCTGCTCTGAGCTGGGGCAGCCTCACCTCGAGTGCTGGGGGCCGTTTTGCTGTATGAGGAGCAGGTGTGATCACTTGGTCTGTTCAGCCAGGAGGAGACTGAGGACAGACCTCACTGCAGTTACAACTTCCTCATGAGGGGAACCAAAGGGGCAGGCACTGATCTCTTCTCTGTGGTGGCCAGTGACAGCACCTGAAGGAATGGCCTGAGGCTTTCTCAGGGGAGGTTTAGGCTGGATATTAGGAAAGGTTTTTTACCCCAGTGCTGGTTGTGCACTGCAGCAGGATCCCCAGGGCAGAGGTCACAGCACCAGCCTGACAGAGTTTAAGAAGCAGTCAGACAATGCCCTCAGGCACATGGCATCACTCTTGGGGCTGGTGCTGTGCAGGGCCAGGAGTTGAATTTGATGAACCTCCTGGGTCCCTTCCAACTCTGGATGTTTTATGATTCTATTCTATGAGTCTATTATTGTAATCAAGAGATGCATCTTTTATTTATTAAATAGGAGGCCACTATTACATCTGAAATGTGGACCAATTATTCTAAAAGCATTGATCAATTTGTTAAGAACTTTTAGGTAAAAATAGGTACAGTCTTTGTTATTGCCTCAGTAAGATTTACCTCACATAGCCTTAATCTACTCACTGATACAAATATCATCTCCTTTTACTTAATTTCAGGAAAACATCTCAGAAGTACTCTAGGCCAAACAGGAATGATAAATGATTTTGAGATGGAAAATTGAAGTGGATTGATTAGGAGCAATTTTTTATGTTTTGCACAATAAAAAGATGAACTACATGATTCATGGAGACAATTTGCAAAGCAACCTCTTCTCTCTAATGGCTGCTAGACTAATGTAGAAGAACACACCTACAAAGTAGAGAAATCCATTTAGCCAATCACATAATTTAGGTGGTGAAGAGAAGTAGTGGATTTTTCCATTACCTTTTATATTAGCTTTGCTACATTCCACCTGTGACCCTTATTTTAAGAGTACTACGCTCCTTTAAACAATTCTGTAAGCGTAATAAAGTTCCACTTGAAAATTTTTCAAAGTAGACTAAGTACATTTAAAAATACCCCCATAATTAGGGACATAACCAATCTCACTAATTCCTGGTAATCTACTGTAAAACTAAATTATTTGCTAAAAGGTCTAATAAATCCTCATCTTCAGAAGCAGGAAAGAACATTTCCTGTATTTCCTTTGGAACAAAAACTAGATATTATTCTCTTCTGATTACTTACTCTGTGGTTGTCCCGGGATCTGAAAATTTTGTTTTTTGTATTGTTTGAGGGTTTGGGGTTTTGTAACAGGAAATACAGTCCTATTTAAATCAAGGTAGAATTTCTTTTCTTTTGGTACAGTTCATGTGATAAGAGACAGGTTTTTGCTGCTGGAGAGATAGAAAGCATAGCCTTAGCTCCACTCATTGTACCAAGTCACAGTACACAGAATAATTATCTTTATGTTCCAGATGTCTCCACTCAGACCATTTCTATTAATCGCTGGAATTGCATTAAAAAGGATAACATCAGTAAAAACAACCCTGGGAGCAGAAGCTGAGTCTGTGTAATGTTTTTAAGGTTTTTTTAAATTGAAATAAGAACTTGTTTTAAAAGGTATTTTCAAAAATATCCAAAAGGAAAATGCAAGCATATTTGAAGTAAGTATTCATTCATTATTTCTTACTGAAAACAATCAACATCACTAGCAGTGTCAGGTTCCCTAGGAAGCTGAAATACTTTTATACATTGTTTTCTGATCTTCCGATGAATGTATGGAATAAATGCAATGTGCTGTGTTGTGACACTCTAAAATATTTTCTAAGTCGTAGTAATACCAAATTAAAGAATTTATTCAGGAATAACTGCTTGAATTCTGCATTACACATACAAAGGTCCCCAAAAATGTGAAAAACTGTTACAGTTTTTATGGTAGGATAATTAAGATCTGTACAGAGAAAATATGACAACTGAAAATGCCAGCTTATTTCTTTTAATTACAGCAGCTCTACTTATAAAACAATAATATAGTTAACAACATTGTCAATGCACAATGCTCTGTTTTAAAACATCAGAGAAACGTGCAACTTCCTGAAATCTGTATTAATCTTAACTGCAGTAATTCAAATCCAATGTTAAATATCAGCTGCTTATCTAAATACTGATTTGAATGAATCATTTGGATACCGTAAGAGCAAGGTTAGCATAGATACATCAGTGTTATAGTATTTAGGAATATTTCAGCAGTACCTAGGGTTTTAAAATAGGCCTCACAATTAGCTGATTGGAATGTTAGGGAAAAAGAAAAGAGTTAGTAAATATAAATTTCACAAAGGCACATTTTAATTAACATATTACACACACATAGACATGGGACATAATTTTAAAAAAATAATTAGTATCTCAAAAAAGGGTCAGTAGTTTTGATCTGCTTGCTGCATATGCTGGTAATCCCACTACATATAAAGGATTTACTGATGATTTATGATGGGGTAAAATGAGCTAAGTAAACCACTCTTGAAAGGAATAAGGCTTCTCCACACCACACAGAGCTCATTACCTACTCCAGGAAAACCAAGGAACAAGTGAAAAATAGGCTATGATGTTCTATTTGAACAGCAGGAACTGGATTAGCAGAATTCTTCTCAAGCAAGAACAAACTTGAATTTTAATGTCAAAGAAGATTCTGATAAGCAAGGTTTCAGATTTGGCCAATGTAGATATACTAATAGATAGAGATAGAGATGGAGGTAGAGATAGATCAATATATACTGAAATTTAAAGACAATTTACTAAAGAAGCAACTTTTGCAAGCTAAGAGATACTGTATTTTAAAATTAGATGGTGACTTTGAAGACTGGAAACCCTCCATTTTTTTTAGTACTGGAGGTAGTTGTCAGCACCTAATGTCTGTGGATTCAGTTCTGGATTTCATAAGGGTTTCCCTTTCTGCTACTGTGACCATGTCTTCTTTTCCATTTCTTGCAGCGAGTTGCACAGGTTGCAGACCTAAAAGTAGAACCATGCAAAGAAGCCCATTTTACATCAGAGATGCTTTAAGATATGATTGCTAAGGGACAGAAGATAGGCCAGAAGAAGTTCCTAGTATAAATAGGACTCCACTCGCAAAAAGTACCTTGGTAATTCTACATGATAGATACAGAAAGCACACAGCTGTAGATAAGCAAAAATGGCATATTTGTACGTCATAGTCCACTTTTGTTAGGGTAAAAAAAGCCTTTCAAATAAACCCACTTTTTGTAGGTCTAACTGCATCCACCCTGGGATAGCTTTAGGAACATCTCAAGTGTTTATATTCTTCAAAAGGAAAATATTCTGTATTTTCACCCTAAAAATCTTTACAGCTGCTTATAATTTTACAGTCATGAGAAAATGCATTTGAAGGGATCTACCTTTTTTATCTTTCTTCTCTCTTATCTCTATGCTTATAGGCGCTGCATGTCCAGCCTGGCTGCCTGTCCTTTTCTGCTACACCACCAAACTTCTATTTATTTCCAGCCCTGCCAGTTTCTAGTCTTCCAACTTTTAGCATCTGCCCATTTACCACCATCTTACAGTTCATGTGCAGACCCTTTCCCGTAGCTGTTCAAGTTTCTCACCTTAGGTGTTCTTTCCTTTTTCTTCTGCAGGCCTCCATATAACCAAATTTCCTTTTCTCTGTCTATCTGGGCCTTGCCTGCCTCTTCCATCTCCAGCTTTTACTTCCTGATGTTCTGTCCAGATACTCAGAAATTCAGGACTGTCCTCTGCATCTGGACAATCCTTTACAAAAAAAAAAAAAAAGGTTTGTTTTAGCTTTAACCTTCATGCTTTCTTTTCCTCTAGCCTTTTTCTTATAGTCTGTCTTTTGAAAACTCAGTCGTCTCCACTTCATTTGCCCATTTCTCTCTTTCAGAAGTTGAAGTCTGCAGTGCAGGAAAAGCTCCTCTCCTCTTAGCTGTTGTCTTAAGTGCCAGAGTGCCACTTGTGCCAGCGACAGCAATTATAAGGAAAGTCCTTAGCGGTCATTTCAGTTTAAGAGGCAGCACACATCATGCAGTCTACTTGAAGCAGGGTGCCTTTACAGTGAGGGGTTTTGTGTGTAAAGTGGTTACCAACACAGACCCTACTTTCGGTAGAATATCTATAACATAGTGTATACCAGAGTAAGATGGTAGTGCTGCCTCTCTTCCAGCTGTTATGTTGTTACCTGAAATCAAATAAAACCCAGAATCCTTGACTCTGTAGGAAAGTGAGTGTGGAGAAAAATTTTGAGAGTATGCATCCTCAGGCTTGAATATCAGTAAGTAAACAAAAAACTTAATACTTTTGAGATATAATATAAAAAAGTAGTTACACAAGTCTCCTGCTTCTTGGGGCAGAAATACCTACTCTACTCCTGCTATTGTTTCCCCATTGACTTCTTATTCATCACTTAAAACACTAGAACAAGAAGGAAACATGATGGAAAACTGCTGCATTCTGATAATCTTCATCTTGTAAAATAGTCACCCAAAAGTGTGTTCAGGACTGTAAACCAAAAAGTAGAAAAACAGATTTTTCTGGACAAGGGATTTATTCTACTTGGTTTCCTGTATCTGAAAGGGCAATAAGTTGGAGACAGCAATAAGTTACTGGGGTACTCAGCCCCCTGAGGTGGGAGATGGGGTTGGGGAGCAGAATGAACCTCCTACTGTCCAAGGAGAAATGGTCAGTGACTTACTAGATCGCTTAGACCCACACAAGTCTACATGGCCAGATGAAATCCACCTGAGGATACTGAGGGAGGTCTTGAAAGTCCTGTCTGAGCCAGATTCTATCATTTATCAGCCCTTGTCAAATGGGGGATCTTAGACTACTGAAGGTTGGCCAATGTGATGTCCATCTACAGAAGAGTCAGGAGGATCCAGACAACTGTGGGCAGTCAGTCTGAAATTGGTACCAGGGAAAGTCATAGAGCAGATCATCCTGAGTGTCATTGCATGCCATTTGCAGGACAGCCCAGCCAGGAGGTGTTTGTGGAAGGCAAGTCCTGCTTGAAGAACTCGATCTCATCCTGTGATCACCCTATGAAGTGGGTGATCTACTTAACAGATGGGAGAAAGGTTCTGAATTGTCTACTGGGACATGAATAAAGCCTTTGACAACCTTTCTTAAAGTATTCTCCTGGAGAATCTGGGTGTTCATGGCTTGGATGGGTCCACTGTTCACTGGGTTAAAAATTGGCTGGATGACTGGGCTGAGAGTGTTGGTGAATGGAATTACACCCAGTTGGTGGCCAGTAACTACAGGTTCCCCAGGGATCAGTACTGGGACCATACTCTTTAATATCTTGACCAAGGATGAGCGGATTGAGTGCATTCAGTAAGTCTGCAGGTGACACAAATCTGGGTGGGAGTGTTGATCTGCTATAGTGTAGGAAGGCCCTGCAGAGGGATCTGGACTCAGGCTGAGCACAACAGTGTGAGTTTCAATAAGGCAAGTGTGGGGTCCTGCACTTGAGCCACAACAGCCCCAGGCAGCCCTGCAGACTTGGGGCAGAGTGGTTGGAAAGCTGCCTGGTGCAGACATCCTGGGGGTGCTGGTTGACAGTAACTGAACCCAAGCCAGCGTGTGCCCAGGTGCCCAAGGAGGTCAGTGGCATCCTGGCCTGTATCAGCAATAGTGTGTTCAGCAGGACCAGGAAGGGGATCATCCATCCCCCTGTGTTTTGCCCTGACGAAGCCGCATCGTGTTTTGGGCGCCTCACAACAAGAAGGACATTGAGGGGCTGGAGAGTATCCAGAGAAGGGCAGTGGAGCTGGTGAAGGGTCTGGAACACAAGTCCAGAACATGAAGAGTGGTTGAAGGAGCTGAGTTTGTTTAGCCTAGAGAAAAGGAGGCTCAGGGGTGATCCTATCACTCTCTACAACTGCCTGACAGGAGGTTGCAGCCAGGTGGGGGTTGGCTTCTTCTCCCAGGCAACCAGTGACAAAACAAGAGGTAATGGCCTCAAATTGCTCCAGGAGGAGTAGTTTAGATTGGACGTCAAAAATTCCTTCACTGAACAGGTTGTCAAGCATTGGAATAAGTTACCCAAAGAAATGGTTGAGTCACCATCCTTGGATGCATCTAAAACGTGTAGATGAGGAACTTCGGGACATGGTTTAGCGGTGGACTTGGCAATGCTGGATGAATGGTTGCACCCAATGATCTTAAGAATCTTTTCCAACTGGAATGAATCTATGATTCTCAGTAAAGCATTATTCCATATTTTAGGGTTAGGATTAAGGGTTAGGGATTATGGAGTTTGGTTTAGGGTGCTACAATTTTGTATTTGGGGTTATTATGGTTTATGTTTCCTTGTATTATGTTTTATGTTTTTACTATTACCCACTTAAAAGTTCCAAGTGAGTGTAGAGAAACAGTATAAGACACTTCAGTTAACAAATGCAATTGCAAAAATAGGACAGATGAACTTACAATTCAAGAACAAAAACCAGAAAGAGTATGAGAAAAAGTAGTATGAGCAGCACACACAACAGTGAAGTCAGAAACTGGAAGATAGGATTACATTATTGGTAGGGCTTCTGTGTGATTGAGATACTTGTTCTTAGCAACATAACTAGTTCTGTGTATTTATTTCTCTAACCTAATGAAGATTTTCCTTAGACTAGCTCTATCTATCCTCAGTGAATTTATCAGCTATCAAAAAGATCTTTCAAACAATACTATAATTGCCACTTCATGTAGCTTCGCTACAAATTCCAAATGATTATTATTTAATATTGTGATGATTAATCCCACTTATAAATGTTCACTTAGTGTTTTAAATCAGTTTTCATACTTAGATTAACTTGTGTGGAGATTTTTATTGGCTGGGTTTTTGGTGTTGTTTTTACAGTTTAAGCAATACTAATGATATGTGGATTATGGCAGTAACTGTACTTGTATTAGACTGTGCCTGTACTAGATTTTTTAAAAACAGATTAACCTAAGGTTTGTGTGGTAACAAAAAGAGGTAAGAATTTAAGAAAACTAGGAATAGATCTTATAACCAAAAAACAGCTTTTCTTTGCATGTGTTGCAGTAACTGAATCAGAGATGGTAGACAAGAACTACATTTAACAATATTTTATATTCACTAAAACCTCTGATTATCTGGCATAGTCTGATTATCTCATTTTCTTGATTTCCAACGAGGGATTATTAAGTGCAAAGATACAACCTCTGGCTGAGGGTGTCCACAAGCCTCAGATTGCTGAAACAATCCAATATCCTTGCTATGCTACCCTCCACACCTAGTACTAGGCATTTTCAGACAAAATACTGGACTTCATGGGTTATTGATATCAATCTTTACAGGCTTCCTTTACTTTTGATTATATATTAAAAACAAAAATTAAAATTTTCATGTGGTTGACCTACTATTCCACCATAAGTTAATATTTGAATTCTTGTGTATATTTTGTTTACAAATGTTTTTTTATACACTGGAAATGTAGAAAATCATATTTTGTGTTTAACATATCATTTATATACTTTATTAATGTATTCTGAGAACTCATTAGGATAAACGGATTGAAAATTCTCATTTAAAGTCGAATAGCTGTTTAGCAACTTTAAAATTTAATTAGAACCCTTTCCTGCATTTCATGATGAGGTTATTTCATAATTACTCAGTAAATAGGTCCTACCTATTTACTAATGCAGAAATGACAACACATGACACTGCTGATTTACAACTGCACAGCTGGAGAAAATACTTTGAGAAATAAAGAAAAGATACATGCATTGTTTAAAAAACATCAGGGGAAAAGTCAGCATCGAGAATCCTTCCTCAGCCTTCACCCACGCTCCCCTTCACTGTTGTAAATAGTGCTATGAAATTCAGCATCGTTGTTTATATTCTAATTAGAACCAGTTCGTTCTTTATTTATGCAGCTTAGAGCAATTGGGATATTGGTACCTAGAAGAAAACTATGCATCTAACCAATGGAAGGATGGGTAAAGTGCTGCAACAGACCATGTATTATTCACTGCATGGAGTTTAGTCCAGTGGGTGAACAGGATGGTGTAGAATCAGATTCAAAATACATTAAGACACACCACATTCTGTTTTCCTTTGGGAGTAAAGTCATAAACATACAATTCCTTTTGCTTGTGTGATACTTGCATTGCATGCCCCTCTGAATTCTGTCAGGAAAAATGAACTTAGCACCATGACTCAAGACTGTTTAAAGGCAATGTTTTATTACATTAGCAGTTGGACGGATGACCTTAGAGACATTTTCCAACCTTAAGAATTCAATGATTCTGTGTTACCACCTCTCAAAAAGACAAACATGTTATTATTGTTATTGTTATATTATTTTTGTACTCGTTCACAGAAGTACAGTATATACTTTAACGCTTCAAGATGTAAGAAATTAGAGGTCAGTGGAATACTGAGAAAATAATGATTCACTGTGCCTTCCTTTTGATAGGAAAATTTCAACAAGAAACATACTGTAGATACTAAGCCCCCGCAAATTAAGCAATTTATTCCAATATTTTGTATATCTCCACTGGTAGCTTGAATCAGTATTAATATGCATAATTTTAATTTTCAGCTGCTTCTGCTGTTGAATTGGGCTTTCTACAATCACATATAGTTTTCAACATCACCAAAAGCTTTGATTTTCTCTTTTTCCATTCTTCTTTTTTATTACTCTTTACTGCTCCTAATAAAGACATTATTTGGTTCATCAAAGAAAAGAAAGGATACAGTAAGCTTTTTCTCATTTTGATATTCATAGCTCTACCTCTTAGTTTCCTTCTCTTCTGTTCTTGGCTTCCCTCTTATATTTTCACCCTATTTTCCTCCTGCTGACTCCAAAGGATGCCTGTTGCTATCTTCAGCAGTGGCTATGGCTCCACACACAATAAACTGGCATTTGCACTCTCCATGTCCTTCCCCTCCTTCTTTCCACTCTGCAGCATTTCCTCCTCTGTACCTCAGGATACTGATTCAAACTAAAATCCAGCCCAACAACTACAGAGAATTTTTAACTCAGCAGCTAATGGTGACAGTTTTGATTGTTTTTAATACAGCCATAGAAGATGGTACGCAAGCACGAAAACAGGGCCAGGAAACGTTTAATTTTTAACGTTCTTTAGTGTAGTATGGTTTATACAAATCTAAAGTGAATCTAAGATATGAAGTGATCAGATCCTTAATCTTTTTCCAGTCAGCCAAATTCTACCTAAAATTTTATGTGCAACATTGGCATTATTTTATTAACTGGGGTTATTACATAACTTTCTGCAAGATGTCACAAATTATATCAGCTTACACATCT
This sequence comes from Nicator chloris, assembly GCA_013400495.1. NCBI lineage: Eukaryota > Metazoa > Chordata > Aves > Passeriformes > Pycnonotidae > Nicator > Nicator chloris. Next base: position 8,342 of record WAAE01011537.1, on the reverse strand, counting down.
TTATACCAATACCACAATGTCCAACAATTGTCAGTCTGTGTCAACCGTACCACAAATAATTGCAGTGAACCTGTTCCCCATAAAACCCAAGCAAATTCACTTCCTGTGCTTGAAAAGCATGAGCTTACCCAAGGCATCTGAGAGGTTCGCAGGCTTCTTCTGCAGAATTAATATACAAGTTTTTGCTTTCAACAACATTCCAAATGAGACAGAATGGTAAAAAAACATAGAGCAGCATGAACCTTTTGGCAGATGAGTTCTGCTATGAGAGTGTCCAATAAAATTTTGTTACTGATTGGTCTGTGCATACCACTAGAGCAACATCAAGCACACCGTATGTGTAAAGCACATTGCTTCCTTGGCTAGGACAGCAAACTCAGTTTATTTAAATAGATTTTTCAACAGAAACCAAAATAAATTAAAACCAGTATATGATGCTTGGCTTTTTTTAAAGTTGTTTTATTTAAGCTTTTGTTTTTCCCCTTACAATCAAGTAAGGAAACATCTTGCTAAAATGCACTGCCTTTAATATACCTGACTTTCTCTCCAACCACCCTTTCCTTTTCCACTAAAAAAGGCTCCTCCTCTTACAAGCCCTTACACTCCCAAAATGAAGTCAGAAACAGACACACCATTTCCCAATATCAGAATATACTTAAAAAAATTATTTTGCTTACTTCCATCACAAAACATCTTCCCGAAACATTTAAATCCTTGGTATAATACAATATGAAAGTATTGGAAGTATTTCTCAGGAAGATGTAAAGTTGTAAATTACACTGAAGACATACCATTGGATTCTTAGCTTCAAAACTGTTCACTTCATGAAATAATGAGTCTTCATAAATAACATAAACTGTGGATTTAAATCAGTTTTTTAAGATTATCAGAACATTAATATTTTTCCTTAGCACACATTGTCATGCATCTTTAGATGAGAAAAAAAAAACTTCTATAAAGAAAGCTTCCCTCCACAAAGAAGCAGCAACAGAGGCCTTAATATTTAATTTCTGTCTACAAGATAATGGTTTTGTAAAAGCTCCATCAATACATAACATACTGGTGAAATGTATGAGATTCTGTGTCACATGGATAAATTACTAGTAAAAAATATGGAAAACATATAAATATGTAGACATGCTGCATTTTGTATACTTGTTTCTGTCTTTTCAGAGTGATTAACAATCAATACTCATGTATGGAGAAATAGTAGTGAGCTGTCAATATTTACAGTTATACTATCTCTTTATTTTTGTACATGTAACCAGGGCCTAATTTACTGATTATTATAAAGGTCATTATGAAGACATCATTAGATCAAACTAACTCCCAATTCTATTTTCAAATAATAGAAATGGAAGAATGGTCACTGAATTAGGAGTTTTAAATGCAATTGGGAAAACTACAGTCACCTAAGAGGACAGTCACCTGATAGAGGAAAACCAGACTTTTAGGATTTTTAGGTCTCTTGTTTAGTCATCAACCATCACCAATATTAGACAGTAGATAAAGTACTTGGCTACAGATAGAGAATGATTTCACATTGTCCTTTCTTATTTTACATTAAAAGATGGTAACTCCTATATTACAACACTGGTATTAGAAAATAAGAAGGTCACAGATGAAAAATAATGTTGATTTTAAAAACATCATGAGCATTAGCCTCCTGTTCTTTCATGAATGGCAACGGGCTCCATAAGTAAGACACCTACTTTTCTCCTATTTTGTGTTTGCCTACACTATCCAATGTGATTCCATAGCACTTAACAGCTGATGCTTGCCTTGCTATCTGACCACCTCTAAACCAAAAAATCTATTTCAGTGCTCTTCCATACACTAACATTTATTTTAAAGTAATATAATATTTATACAGGCCCTTATTGCACATATGCTTGGCAGAATATTCTTGGCAACTTGTGGTTTTACGTTTGCTCTTCTGTGAGATAATGATTAGGAGAAAATAAATATCAAAGCAGGCTTAAACTTAAAAGTTACAAAAATAGTTTATTTATACACACTAAAGAATGAAGAAAATTTAAAAAAAGAAAAAAAAAAGGAAAAAATGAAAATTTAAAACACTTCTCTGCCCCCTAAAATTCATTCACTTTTCTACAAACAAAATCTTTTCATTACTTTGGGAGAGGAGCTTCTCTTGAGTTCTATGGAGATACACATTACAAGAAAAATAACAGTCTTCTCATGGTTCTCATGTTACGAATTTGCAGCTGTCTAGAAACTCTGCAGACTGTGAAATCTTACTTATCAGCAGCTTTTCTCTGGCTACTCATGGGCCTCTCAGCTGGTTTGGGGTAGTATTTTAAAATGTTTATCTAGTATACAACAAAAATTCTCTCAGTCTACTTTGACTGAGAGAATTCAAAAATTCTCTCAACTTTGACTAGAATCAGCATTTCTTTAAACAACTACTAAAAATAGTCTATTCTTTATGGTTTTGTAAGAGAAGTTTAGCTACTTAATATCTACTCTTTAATTTCTCTTTTTAACAGCTTTTCAATTCTTTTATTTATGCTGTTTCTCTATTTTTAATAACAGTGTCAATGGAGGGAGGAAGGAGGGGGTTAATATCTTGTCTAGGTTCGCTCTCTCTCTTTTTTTTCTTTAGCTGTAGCTCATAGTGTTGAAATTTCAGGGCTGTGATGGTGTTGGGGGAGAAAGATGCTATCTTTTTTTCAGGCTAGTGGCACATCCAGCCCCTCTTCTTGCCAGCTACCATGGGGCCTGGACACTGCTTGGTCCCCACCCCCCAGCCACCACGGGGCTCGGGATGCAGCCTAGCCCCGCTTCTACCGGCCACCATGGGGCCCTGGGACACTGCCCAGCCTTTTGTAATTTTTAAGTTTAAGCCTGCTTCGTTTTTTATTTTCCCCTAATCATTATCTCACAGAAGAGCAAACACTAAAACCATCACAAATTAGCAAACGTGAAATCACAACACAAACAAGTTTTTCAATATTTGCATTTGAGTTACTAATTTGTAAATAAAAGGTTTAAGACAAATGATGTGTTTTCATAAACTAATGAAAGATAATTTGAATGTTTTAAGTTACAAGCAGATCCTTATATACACTTTCTATTTAATGGCACTTTCCAGTTTGGAGAAACTGTATGAGGGAATTACACTAACAGTTGGTACAAGGGAGTAAATTACTTAAGGATGTGCTTAGGCAGCCAGCAGCATTAGGGGCTGCTGTTCTGCTTTACAATAAATGATAGATTTGTTGTTTGATAGCAATAAGACTTGCTCACATGTTATATATAGAACACATCTTTTAAATTATGATTGTGCTGTAATTGTAAATATAAAAAGAGATTGTCCCAGGAGCAGGGAAGTCAGTTGTAAATATTTAGGTTGAAATGCTGGTAGTGGAGCACAACACTTCCTTATAATTAGCACAAATCACAATGTTTTCCATCACAGATTCTTTGTGTTCAACATAGGTATATTTTCACCTTAGCATTTTAATGTTTTTTTCATTTGAAAGAATGCTTTGTGAAGGTTGCAATTCTGCCAATACTTTAAAAGTGAGTTCAGACTTTCATCTTCTGCAGTTAGTGCTACCATTGCCTCTTCTTGGACCATGATTATCAACATCAATAAAAGAAATCCTTGACCCTTTAAGCAGAAATAATAATCTGCTTTTCACAGAATAATCATAGAACTGTCAAGGTCGCAAGGAACCTTTAAGATCATCCAGTCCCACTGTCCAGCATTACCACTGCAACCCTAAATCACTAAACTACACCACCCAGCAACAGATCCAGACTCCTCTTGAGCACCTCCAGGGATGGTGAGTCTACCACCTCCCAGGGAAACCTATTTCCTGATCACTCTAACAGTGAAAAAGATTTTTTCTAATATCTGATCTGAATCTCTCCTGTCTCATCTTAAGGCCATTTCCTCTGGTCCTCTCACTGCCAGCACAGTAGAGGAGACGGGCCCCCATCTCACTGCACCCTCCTTTCAGGGAGTTGTGGAGAGGGATGAGGTCCCCCCTGAGCCTCCTCTTCTCCAAACTAAACAAACCCAGACCCCTCAGCCCTTCCTCATATGGAATGTTTTCTAGTCCTTTCATGAGCTTTACTGTCCTTCTCTGGACACTCTCCAGCACCTCAAAGTCCTTTTCAAAGTGAGGGGCCCAGAACTGAACACAGGATTCAAGATGTGGCCTCACCACTGCCCTGCTCCTGCTGGCCACGCTATTGCTGATACAGGCCAGGATGCCACAGGGCTTTTTGGCCACTTGGGCACATTGTTGGCTTATATTGAGCCAGCTTCAAGCAGCACCCAGAAGTCCGTTTCTGCCAACTGGCTCTCCAGCCACTCCTCCTCCATCCTCTGGCATGGCATGGAGTGGTTGTAACCCAAGTGCAGGACACAGCACTTTGCCTCGTGAAGCTGTCCTTAGCCTAGTGATTGTCTCTCCCCAGGTCTCTCTGTAGAGCGTTTTTTTCCCCCTATAGAAAAGACTATTCTCATTCCAGAAGAAAATTCCAACCTACCAAATATGCAAACAAAAAGTTGTTTAACATGTCACGGTGGTCTATATCAGCTGAATTAACTGTATTGGGTATCTCTGAAGTTTATACAGGGAATTCAACTAAAAAATCTAAGCCATTGTGCAGGAAGATGCTCATTTAGCTACTAAGAAGCGTTAAGTATGGAATACCTTCCAGCTCCAATCTCCACCTACCCATAAAGGTGCTCAACAGGGCTGTAGGTGCTCTCTCTCAGCCAATGAGATTGGAATTCCTACAGCTTTTTGAATAGCCACAGAATTAAGGCAAATTTTGTTTGCCACAAGGACTCTCTGAGAGCTCCCCTGTTAAATAGGGAAACACCCTTATCCTGAAAGGCCTCTAATCTGTAACTCCTTCTATGAAGACCTCTCTCAGTACACCCAACTCAGCTCACTTATCTGCTTTATGCTGTATTACCAATTCTGACAGTATTTGTGAAGCCTGAAATTTTGCCTTTTTTAATATTAACAGAACTTGGCTGAAATCAATGTTAGTTTTGTCCATGAAAACAACGTAAAAGATGTTTTGGTATTCATGTGCCACAAAGCAGTAAGTTATATATTACCATGGCTTTTTAAGGATTATCATCTAGCCAAAAATGTTCTTCCATCATTTGCACTGCCCCTACAGTAAAACTATTTTAAAGCTAGCATAAACTGTGACTTGTATTACAGCATGAAACTTGTGATACAGCCTAAATAACTTGCAGCTTACACAGGCAACACAGATACCCAAAGAAGCAGGTGATCCATGAGAAGATGATTTTTCCAAGCTTACTGACGGTATCTGTAGAAAGGTAGTCCAGCCCACTGCAAGTAATGGGACAGGGAATGCGGTGATGCTGACCAGAAGACGTTGAGGGCTCAGTGACCCACATCACGTTAAGGCTAACCCGAGCAGGCACATCTCTGTGCTGTGCACAGCCAGTGTGGCCTTCAGGCTGTGTTGGGCTGTGCAAATCTCTTGGTGGTGGGACAAGTTCAGGCAGCACACAGTGTTGGAGGAGACAGCAGGCAGCTGACAGTGGTACCAGAGCTTATGCCACCTGCATGGCCTTGCCTTTATCTAAAAAGTGTTTGTTGTAATAACTAGTGTTTTAAATGGTATTTTAGAGATAGTGTCTTTCTTACTGAGTTCATATGTACCAGCACTTCTTGTAGACTACTTTACCCTGCAAACAACATACAACTCGACATGGGACCAGAGAGGGTGCTGGCTCATGTCCCAAGGACATCCTCGGTGACACTGGAAATGTTACAGCAGTACCTGATTAGAGGTAAAAGGCAAGTGCCACACCCGTGTTCTGGGAGGACAACCCAGGGAATTACCAACTTGACAGTCTGACCTCAGTCTCAGAGGTTAGAGCAAATTTTCTCTGAATCCATATCTAGGCACATGAAGGTGATGGTAGTTTGAAACAGTCAGCACAGGCCTACAATGACAAGTCATGTGTACCCAACCAAATTCCCTCTAGAAAAATGTGTCTTGATTGTGTAGATAAGGGGCAAGGGGCAGAGAAGCTTACACACATGGCAGGGAGGGGCAAGAAAAGAAAGCAATTAAGAGACACAGAACCAGTATAGCACAGGTTGGACACGTGGACTTGCAGAAATATAAGTTTGACAAAGACAAATGCAAATTCCTTCATCCTTGCAGAAGTAACTCTATGCAACAGTATGGGTTGGGAACCATCTGGTTAGGAAACTTTAGAGTAAGACTCATGTGCCCTTGTGTGCAGCTTAACAGAAGTCAGCCATGTGACCTTGTGATGGCAATCACCATAAGAGCCAGCAAGCAGGTCCCAGAGAGCAAGCTGCCTTCTGCTTTCAGGACTTTTGGGACTGCATGTGGAGTGTTGTGTCCTATTTAGAGTTCCCTAGCACAAGAAAGCCGCTGACAGTGAAGCACGTGGCCAGCAGACACTGCCAAGGTGGTCAGGGAGATGGAGCACATGCCACTTGCAGGAAATGATGAGAGAACCAGGTTTTTTTAGCCTTAAGTAAAGAATCAGAAGCTGGACAAATTCTAACAGCCACACACTGCAATTTCAACCTGTTAGAAAATCCAGTACAATAAGGAAAGAGGTCCTTGTAACTTGGACTGATACAAGTCTGTCATACATATATACTTAGATGACCGGCTGATTTGTAAAAACATTGCCTCTTCTGTTGAATTCAGAGTTGCAATGTCAGTTTACCTTTATCCTCTCATTTGCTGTTATTACTATTGATATTCTGTTCCTTCTAGGACCATAACACCAGAGAATTGGATGTGAAATGAGAGGTGTTACTTGCATTTTAAAGTCCTTTCTGCCTTTTCCTCTCAGATAAATACATTTAAATTTCCTTGCCACCAGATAATTCAGTAACACTGTACTATAAATCATTCTTTCCTCCCTATAGCAAAAAGCTTAAAGTTATTACCTTTTTATTCAAAACAGAAATGTTTGACATTATCATGAGACATCAAGAAACAAGTCTTTACATTTAGAAGCAAATGTTATGTTTACTGTTCCATTTAATCATGTTCCATGAAAATTTCTGCTTTTGATATGACCTGAAATATATAATTCTTCTACTGTGAACTTGCATTACTGAGCAGTCCAGAATATCTTTTAGGAAATCCCTTAACATTCTTTACCCATACTTTGAAATTACATTATCTCAACTAGCTGTTGCTTCCTGAGAATACTGGCTGCATCTAAAAAGAAGGAGGTTGCTGGGTTATGACATGCATATTTGTGGCCAAACTAACATCCAGTAGGATTAGACTAGTACTCGAGCTGTTCTTGCCAGCCTAGTCTATTTAGAAACCTGCCACATTTCTTGGACTAGCCATGGCCTTGTTCTACAGTTTGAGTGAATAGCTTGAAAATAACTAGAGCACAGCAAGGTTTCTGAGAGCTTGCTAGCTTGCCTTAGGTACAGAGCTTTTAAAGGATACTTTGATGCAGGTAGCTGACACTGCCATAGCAGTGAGAAACCTCATTGGTTTCACTTTCTTGAATAACCGTAAGGCAAGAACCGACTTGCATTGTTAACAGAGTAACATCCATGCCCCTGTGTGAGAATATTGTAAGTTTCATATACTGGAGAATATTTTAAGTTTCATATCCTGACACTGAATTAATTGGAAGTGTTCATTGTGACCAGCAACAAAAAAAACCCAGCTTATTTTCCCCATTAAAAGGAAAACATTATTGAAGAACATGGATTCTGAAACTGCAGTCAGATACACTGCAAGTGCTGAAGTCTACTTAGCACCTGAAACAAAGATAACAAGAAGTTAGTTTGTGATGCTGTAGACAAGAGATGACAGAAGGTGCAAAAGCTGCTTTCTGCCAGAAGGCTACATGTAAGGTGTGACAGCAGCTGCCATGACAAACATCTTCAGCAGTGGAGTGGAAATGGAAATGTGGAGATGTGGCCACATGTCTGTTGGGGCTGCAACCTGTGTTGTTGTCTTTGGTTGCAATATGTAACCAAAAATGTGTATTCTATTTTCATCTGTTGAAACTGGTTCGGGAGATGTTTTTCTCTATCTCTTGGGGGAGGGGGGTGGGTGCTTTTTGTTAATGGGCCAACTGATAACAACCAGGTGGGGCAGTGTTTCCTTAGCTTTTCCACCACCTTCCCTCCAGGGAGATACCACCTGTGAATGGGCCATTAATGCTCACCGCATGACTGGTAGAATTAAATCATCCCATTCTGAGATGCTGCACCCAGCAGGAGGAGGCAAGCATTCCTGCCTGGATAGAATCCTAGATTCAGAGCACCAACAAGCTGGTTTTCTCCACTGGACCC
>WAAE01011534.1:1738-122729 GCA_013400495.1 Nicator chloris | reverse complement strand
TCCCTGCTTACCTCTCCTCTGTGCTCCTGGAAACCCTACCAAGAGATCCTGTCAGGGATATCTGGAGATCCCCATTGCTTTCTGGTCACTTGGCCACAGTGGCTTTGCCCCAGGCTGGTCCCTCTCCTTCTGGGGCTGTGGTCATGGGGCAGAGCAAGGTGGCCATTGTTGGGGATGTTGGATGTGTCCGTGGGTGAGCTGGCTGACCTGATGGTCCAGCTCAGGTGAAGCCATGAGGGAACAAGGACCCATCCCTTGGAAACCCACCTGTGCAGCTTTATTTTGGCACAGGTGGCCTGGGTGAAGCGTGGCGGGTGCAGGCCTGTGGCTATGGGTGGTACTGAGGGTCTTGTGAGGGTCCCAGGGAGGGGGACAGCATTTTTATGCCACCCCAAAAGCACAAGGGCAGTTAGCAACCCCACTTGGAGTCTTGTGTGAGCCATTAAGGTCTGATGGGCCTTTTCTTTCTGCTGGTGAGGAAGTTAAGAAGTTGCTTTGTCCACTGCCTGCATGTAGAAGAAAACACTGAAGAGGCAGCAAAAGTAGATGTAGAAAAGTGAAAGGGTGGAAAGCAGGCAGTTGTGGAGCCAACCATGATGGGGGAGTGTTTTGAAATCAAACCACTCTTCTAAAAAAGAAACTTAAGCCCAGCAGATCTACACAGCAGTCAAGCTTGGAGGTTTTTCCTTTTCTCAACGCTGTGTAATAATTGTTAAATGCAGGGAATACTTTGTAAAATAGAACTCTAGGGAAGGGGGGAAGGGAGGACGGAGCAGAATTTCAGTTTAGGTTTGGATGGGGGTACAAAGCCCCTTAGTTCCCCACTTCCACTTAATGCAGCTGTAGCTGGGCTTGACAAGATGCTGACCAGAGCCTGTGGTAAATGTTTTACGGTACCGTGTATCAGCCAGATCAATTCTACTGTGCTTGAGGGAGTGCAGATAAAATGGCTTAAAGATTCCCCTGCTGAAAGCGATAGGACCATCATTTATGCCGGAGGAGACAGATTTAGTCGCCTGACATTTATTTGGCCACGGTGTACTTTGCAGGTTTCACACCCAGGGACGATAGCCAACCTGATGATGTCAGATGTGAGCTGGAAGAGAAGGAAAAATCACCCAAAATCTGGTGCTGCTCCTCTTTAGTCAAGCAGATGAGTTTTGCTAAGTGTCTTGGTTTTTTTACTCACAGAGTGCTTTAATGGAAGGTGCCTGGCAAGAGCGGGACGTTACTAAAGCCGCACGTCCCCGTATGACACGGCAGCAGAAATAGCTCCATAATTTACGTCATTTCTTTCAATCCTGTTTTGCCTTTAGGTCGTTTGAAGTCCAATCTGAGCGACCATGAGCGCGCTTGACTTGACTTCCATCCTGGATTTCCTGGAGACGGCCAACTTGACGGAGCTCAACTGGACGTGCAGCAACGGCGAGTGCATCACGGTGGACACGACAACATGCCCTGGCACGCTCAACAAGAGCGCCCTGCTCTACACTCTGTCCTTCTTCTACATCTTCATCTTTGTCATCGGCCTGGTGGCCAACTCGGTGGTGGTGTGGGTCAACCTCCAGGCCAAAATGACCGGCTATGAGACCCACCTGTACATCTTCAACCTGGCCATCGCCGACCTGTGCGTCGTGATCACCCTTCCTGTGTGGGTCGTCTCGCTCGTCCAGCACAACCAGTGGCACATGGGGGAAATCACGTGCAAGATAACTCACCTGATATTTTCCATCAACTTGTACAGCAGCATCTTCTTCCTGGCGTGCATGAGCGTGGACCGCTACCTCTCGGTCGCCTATTTCACCAACTCCAGCAGCCGCAAGAAGAAGATCATCCGCCGCTGCATCTGCATCCTGGTGTGGCTTCTGGCCTTCTCCGCGTCCCTCCCGGATACCTATTACCTCAAGACGGTCTCTTCCAGCAACGAGACCTACTGCAGGCCCGTTTACCCCGAAGAGAGCTTCAAGGAGTGGTTGATTGGCATGGAGCTCATCTCCGTGGTGCTGGGCTTCCTCATCCCCTTTCCCGTCATCGCCGTGTTTTATTTCCTGCTCGCCAAGAGCATCTCTGCCTCCAGCGACCAGGAGCGGAAGAGCAACGGGAAGATCATCTTCTCCTACGTCGTGGTGTTCCTGGTGTGCTGGCTGCCCTACCACGTGGCCGTCCTGCTGGACATCTTCTACAGCCTTCATTTCATCCCCATCAGCTGCCAGATGGAGAACTTCCTCTACGCCACCCTTCACATCACTCAGTGTTTCTCCTTAGTCCACTGCTGTGTCAACCCCATCCTGTACAGCTTCATCAACCGCAACTACAGATACGAGCTCATGAAAGCCTTCATTTTCAAGTACTCTGCCAAAACTGGCCTCACTAAACTCATCGACGCCTCCAGAGTGTCAGAAGCAGAATACTCTGCTCTGGAGCAAAATGCCAAATGACTGCAACCGCAGGAAGAAACTTCCTTGACTCTCTGACCTGATGTGGGGTTTTTTTGTGTGTTACGGTTTGTTGTTTATTTTTTTCTTTTTTGACCCCTTCCTTTCAATGTGCTTGTTATGAACGGGGCGTGAATTCCAGCCTACAAAAGAGAGAGGACAAAGTGTAATTTAAGAGTAGCAGCAGTTGCAAAGTGGAAGTTGGTACCAAAATGAAAACCTTTTCTCCTCCTAGCCCAGTGTGGACTCCTCAACAGCGCTATGCAAATGGAAATGACTTCCTAGCAGACAAAGCCATTGTGTACCATAGATAACATGGATAAGCTTCTCCTTCCACGTCTTGATTCCCTCTTGTCTCCTTGTATATGTTGATATATATAGTGTGTGTTGTATTTAAAAGCTCGAGACTTTATTTTCTGCCTCTTGGTGTACCTTATACAAGTGTATTTGAAAATGAAATATATTTTTATCATGTATTTGAAGTATATTGCTGATGAGTGTATCCAGAGTGCTGTAGTCTGAGTGTTAGGTGACCGTTTGGCTCCAAGAGGATGCTGATAAATAGGATGGAAATGATCTCTTGGGAGCATCCTCCCTGGCTGGCACACTTTACGGACCGTGGCTTTATGTGGTGTCACACCCACATGCTGGAGCATGAAATATATGTAGTGTACTATAGCTGCCATCGTGTTAAAATTAACAGTATTGTCAGAGTCCTTAACTCCTACACCCCTGCTTCACCAGGCTGTATCCTCCTGCACAGAGTGAGTGATCTTACTGCTGAGAGTTGTCTCTATTTGTAACTTATTTTTGTAAAATAAAGATCTGAGAAGAAAAAAACAAAAAACACCTGTGCCTACTAGTGGTTTGACTTGCCAGCCTTCTCCTCAGGAAAAAGAAATAAGCCAAAAAGGAGGAACCTCAAGGCCACCCTCTGTCCTTTGGTGCAGGAGCAGACAGATCAGAGTTTTCCTGGTGTTTGGTGGCCAGAAAGAACTGATGGAGGAATGGGAGATGGCACTGGAGCAGGGTGAGCAGGGTGGGAGGAGTGGGTCTGTTCTGGTGGGGAAGGTAAAACTGATGGATTTATAAGGTAAAAGCTGCTAGGAATGATGAAAAGCTGTGTTTGTAGCTTAGAAATAAACACAGGGAAGGAAAATACGGAAGTGTGCAGATGGAGTGGATATTTGGACTAATCCAGGTTCAGCCCTCTGTGGTTTTGCTGGCCATGGAACTGGGGGGTTAGCAGTCCTGACAGCACTAAATCCCTTTTTATCTCTTCTTCCCTTTGTTGTGGATTTGCAGTGCCGTAGTGTCCGAGTGTGGGGCAGGATCCAGGCGCTGTGGGACGCCTGAAGTGGAGCTTTAAGCCAGCAAAGGATTTGGATCATGGTCGTGTTCACCTCAGGAAAAGGTATTTCATGTCAAATCAATGATGTCTTCCCAGCCATGTTTGCTGCTCCACCTAAATTCCTGTTCAGTCCAAGCGTGCCCTCATCCCTCTGAGATCCCAACAGCCAAACAAGTCGGGAATGACTGTATTTTGGTTTTTTCTACACATTCCATTACTGCCTCCTCACAGGTCATCCTGTAAAAACAGATGTTAAGTCTGCCATCCCTTCCTCGTGCTGGTGTTGCTAAAAAAGCACCAGTCCATTCCCAAATGGGGAGAAATCCCAAAAGAAAAAGGATTTCTGGTTGCAGAGAAGCTGTCAGGATGGAGTGCAGGCATAGCTGTTTGTGCTGATGCTTCTTGTACACTGTGCGTATTTTGAGCTTCCTGTAAACCTCAAGATGCTGCCGAACTGCAAGGAAAGTTCTCCCTTGTGCTGCCACTTGAACTTGGGTAATGCTGAGAAGTTAATCCCCTGTTTTAGCTGGGCACTGCTTTCCTCCCCTTAGCATCCCTGTGTGCAGCTGTGTCCTCCCCCAAGGTGCTGGATATGGCTCTGGCATCCTGCTCCTGTCCACCTGTGGGGTGTTGCTCATTTGAGAGCAGCAGAACAGTTTCAGTTCAGGTTCCCTCTCAGGCAGTGGGTTGTTCTCACGTGCTGCTGTAGCTTTGCACTGGCAGAAACTCACAGAAATTTTTTTTTCTTTCCCTCTGCAGTTTGGTGTTCACAGAGCGGCGTCAGCCCTGCACATAGCCCGGGTGGTGCTGAGTGTTGGGGAGATCCTGCAGAGCTGCTGCTTAAACCACACTGATAAAGTCTCCAGGCCTCTTCCTTGGGAAGGTGAATCGTGGTGTGATGGTGCCTGTTCCAAAAGCAGGGTCAGACAGGGAGCAGGGAAAGGTCAGGACCGTGACCCTTGCTGTCAATACTGTGCACACATGGATCCTTTCCAGCTCCTTGATGGGAAAACCTGAAGCTGAGGACTCACCTTGTCCCTTGTGAGGACGAGTGGAGCTGGGAGGCAGCACCCCTCACACCAGCAGTTTGGGAAGTGGGAACACTGTTCTCTCCAGGGGTTGGCACTGCTGGGTGGCCCTGAGGTGGCCATGGCTCTGTGGGAAGGGGAGTAGTGGCAGAGGATGGGAAATGGGTGGAGGGCATAACAGTGCAGGGGGACAGGAGGGATGGAGTTTGTAATTGTTGTGTATTTCTCATTAGGACTTTGGTTTCATGCTAAAAATCAAACTGGCAGAGGTGTAATAGCTAAAAACTTGTCTGTGTTCCAGGAAGCTTTTGTCCTGTGTGACACAATACCCCAGCTGGTGTTTGCACTGAGACCACAGTGTGGATCTGGACTCCTTGGAGACTGAAATGAGGGAATTTATCAGCACACAGCAGGTGAGTGAAAATAGGTGTCTTCTGTGATGTGACTGTGACTTAGAGTGATTGATGGGATGGCTGCTGTCACTTTGTTTGGCCAAATGTCCCTAGCCTGGAACTTGGGGCATTCAGGAAGAATTTCTTCATGGAAAAAGTTGTTAAGCATTGGAAGGGGCTGTCCAAGGGAGTGATGGAGTCCCCATCCCTGGAGGTGTTCAAGGAAAGACTGTGACCCTCAGTGCTCTGGGCTGGGTGACAAGGTGGAGATTAATCACAGGCTGGTCTTGGTTGGAAAAGACCTCCCAGACCATCAAAATGATTCTGTGATTCTGTTTTATGAAGGGTCCCTGCTGCTTCCTGCGGTGACTTTGTGGCTTCCCGTGCCTGGGGATCTCCCTTGTTCCTCTGACACCTGCCAGGTGTCCATGGGGATTCAGGTCTTACCTTTTCCAGGAGGTCAAATTCACTGTGTTAAGGCTTGGCTGGAAAAATGGGTACAAATCAAACACAATCCATAATCTTGAGCGAGTCCTCCTGCTTAACTCTTGGGCTTTCTGGTGAAAGCATCTCCACGTGCCTCAGAGGCAAGCACTGAGCAAATAAAAATACACCTGCTCCGTGAGAAAGGCTTTATTTCTCTTCTTCCACAGAAAATGCAGGGCTGCTTTATTGTTCCTTAAACTCAGCTTTCCTTTTGTGAGCCATAAGTGACGTTCAGGTGCAGCACCGTGACTTTAAAGCGGCTCCTCTGGCCTTATGCAGATAATGTACTGTAAGAAACACCCAACTGGCCCCTTGCTCCTTGTGCTAATTCATGGTTTCAGTGCTGCTGACTTTAGGTACTCTCCTTTCACGAGTTCACTGAGCATAAAAGCCAGTTAGAATTCCTAAGAAGCAAGAAATAGCTCAGCTGTGAGCAATATTGAAGCACGTGGGGGCGGGGGCAGCGCTGCCAAAACCCAGCTCTTAATTCCGTTTCTGAGAGTTTCTCCATGAGAAGAGTGGAGCTGGTACTTTAAAAAGTGAAGAGGTGTGAGGCTGAGCAGAGCATGGTGTGGTGAGGATGGGCTGGGGGGGAATTGGTGTGTGCAGAGCCCAGGGTTTGCTTTTAGCCTCCCTGCTCCATTAGGATGTGTGGCTGAAGAGCATCTGAGCCAGAGTCTGCTCCGGCTTACACCCCGGATTTACAGTAAGATAATGCTGCCCATTTAAAAGGAGCTCTCTGGGATTTATAGGGCTTTTTATAAGCAGGATCAGGAATTTCAGCCATAATCCCGTGCAAATGTCTGGGTGTGAGTGGCGACGTGTGCATCTGCGTGGCTAATGCAGAGCAGTGCCCACGTCCAGCCAGGGCTCAGAGATGGAATCACAGCAGCACAGCAGAGGATAACCATGGCAGTTTGCTCCCACAAAAGTACTTGCATTACAGGCTTACAATGGGATTCAAACCAGGCTCCCAAAGATCCTGGCATGGATAAGCCAGCTGTAACTCTAAAACATGTGGCTGACTTTGCAACACCCACTGTCACGAGAAAAACCAGCCTCCTTCCACTTTGGTAGTTGCTGTTTGAAAGGAATTGTTTTATTTTTTAATAGAAGTCTTGATCTCTTTGTTTTTATTGTGGGAAATACGTGCAAGGCCTTAGCTAAAGGAAATGCTACAACTTCAGAGTGCCAAGGAGATACCAACATCCCAGCGATGTGAATCCAGGGAAACCCCTCAATCCTAAAATACTGAGCAGCATGGCACTAGAGTGAGCATCAGAGTGAGGCTTTTTGGGGTTTTTAACTTACTAAACAGGTACAAGAAAGCACTGGGAAACCAAGCAGACCCTCTGCAGATGATGCTTCTTGTCATCTTCTGGTTTGAAGCCAGCTCTGATGATGGATGGTGCCTCTTGCCTTTAGGTTAAGGGGGGAAAAAAAAACCCAAGCCCCTCTCGTGTTTGCTGTCTGTACAGTGCTATTTCTGGACTAAAGAAAAAGAGTTAAATTACATTTTAGCAGAACAATACTGACAACAGCAAAGGTCAGGAAACTTTTACGTAAGGTCACCCTATCGATTGCAGCAGTGAAAGGAGAGACATCAAATACTTGGCCATGAAAGGCTGAAAAGAAGTAAATTCAGCATGAGATATTGAAACCCAAGCCTCTTTCATATGTGGCAGAGCCTCTGACATAGCAGGTTTACTGTTCAAGCTGAGATATGTTGCCTTGCCAACATATATTCTGAGTTACCCAAGCAGATTTAATGTTTTTGCAGTGGTGACTTTTCCCTTTTATTTTTTTTTTTGGGGGGGGGGGGGGGATGCTTTTCTTTTTCTTTTCAAAAAAGAAAAAAAATTGTTGCAGAAGATTTCAAACCTACCTAGGAAATGACCCTAATCAATTTAGTTCCACCGATGAGTATGAAAACTCAGATCTTTCTTTTTGCTTTCTCTGAACATTGTCTTGCCCGCATTGAGCAGGGTGACCGAGTCACAGCTTGAGAGAAAAGTGTGTTTTGTTTGTTGTTTTGTTGTGGGGTTTTTTTAATCCATCCAAGTGGCAGCTCTGTTTTGTCCAAAAGGATTGACGTGACTGACAAGTGTTTTGAATTTCTAAGCTCCGAGGTCTCCAAACGCATGAAAAGCGAATGACACACGCATAAAAATGTAAATCTTTGGAAAACAAGCACCAACTACACACAAAAAACATAACAATTCTGCAAAAGGGTGACAGACGCTGCATTCAGTCTGGGGGTTTTTTTTCCCCCTCCTTTTTTCTTTTTAATAAGCCAGTGATTCTGGGCCACCTACAGGCACATTTGTGTCTCCTGCAGTGGGGAATCGATGCACAATAAGGCAAAGTCATGGCTGTGCATCAGGGTGGGTCTTTCTGCAGCTCCCATCATCACCAGCTCTCCAGGATCTGTTCCCATCAGCTCCATGTCCATCGGGGTCAGTCCCTGGATCTTGATCCAACGGGCACACGACACCCCAGTGTCCTCATTATTTGGGGTTTGGGCTGTGGGAGTCCCAGGGGAGTGAAGCCACAGGGCAGGACTGTGCCTCCCACCCTGGGCATCCCTGGGAGCACTCTCCAAACCCTCCTGGAGCTCTGGCAGCCTCGGGGCCGTGCCCATTCCCTGGGGAGCCTGGGCAGTGCCCAGCACCCTCTGGGGAAAGAAGCTGTTCCCAATCTCCAGCCTGACCCTGCCCTGATAGAGCTCCATGGCATTCCCTCCTGTCACTGGTCACCACAGAGTGACCAGAAGGTGTGAGAGGGAAGGAAAGGCACATTCCTGGTCTCCCAAGCAGCAAGCTGGCTTCTCCCTTCTTCCAGGCATCCCATCACAACCTTGCTGTCACTCTCTGTCCTGGGCAAAGACTGTTCAGCTCAGGATTATCCATGACAACCATATGGAGTTACTCTAGAGAGAATTTTAATCACTTTTGCCTCCTGGTAACATATCTGAGACCAGACCACCTGAATGCAGGGTGTGACTCCACAGAGCAGCTCAGGAGCCCTCTGTGGCATGGCTCTGCTCTCTCCTGGCTCTGTTTTCCCTTGTGGCAGGACCAAAGATGTGGGAATGCTGCACTGGATGGAGGAGGATGAGCCCTGGATGACACAATCTGGAGCTCTTGTCCCCAAGTCAGCCACCCTGTTCCAGGGCTGGCCGGAATCTCAAGGTCGTGCCTTTGGTGGGTGGCAGTTTTGTAAAGAGGAGTGGTGGTGGGGAGAGAGGTTTTCTTCCCATTTCCCGTCCTGTCTGGGCTGGTGAATGCCACGTTTTGCTTGAGGGGTTTGAGAGAGCAAGGGAAGCAGTCGGTTGGAAAGGCCGATCCCGCAGCTTCCCCTCAGTTCAGCTCCGGTGCTTCCTCATGGCTGCTTTAGGGGAAGCTGGCAGAGGAGAATCCATACCTTCCCTTTGCACTCCATCCATAAAACACCAGAGTGTTTTGGATTCCTGCTTCCAGGAGAGAATAGCGCTCATTGTACTCCTGGAGAATAAAATAGGAGAGGGAGACTCTTCCCCGTGCATGCTCTGCCTCCCTTGGCCGAGCGGCAGCTTCGCTCACCCACGTTTGATTTTTGGCATTATTCGAGGCTTTTTAAACCTTGCCTGAGCACTGTCTGTCTGTGGAGCAAATGCCAAGCATTCTTTGCTCAGTCTAATTATGGGATGAGGGTGATGGAGCATAGGAGATCCCTGAGAAAGGATGGAAAGTGGATTTTTCCATCAGCAGCCCTGGTAGTTTGCTGTCTTCCCCGGGCACCATCTCAGCTCCTTTGCACTTGGTGATCTCTTGGCCCTGCTTCTGCCAAAGATGCTTCAGGATGAGAGCCTGGATTTCAGGTCAGAAACTCCCAGACAGGTGAACACCCTGTGTGTCTGAGGGGGGTGACTGCTTGGCTCAGCCCCTGGAAGTCTGGATGCAAACCTGAAATGCATTAAACCTTCTCCAAGAGCGGGGAGTGAGGGATGTTCACACTTTGAAAAACTTTCTGAGCTGTCCAGTGTCTGCTGCTTCCAGTCAGGCTGGAATCCAAAAGTGCAAAGGCCCGTGAAAGTGATTAATAAGGAACAAAAACCAGACCCTGAGACAGGTTCAGCTCCACGACAGCTCTGAAATGGTGGGCTTGCAGCAGTCTCATGTTTTGCTCAGGTAGGTTTGCCCTTGGAGAGCTGGCAATCCATTTTTCACGCTGCATTCCCTTCCAGGTGCTGTTTGTATAAGAGTTAGGAATGTCTCCAGGTGTAAAATTTCCAGTGTCTGCTGGCATCCCTGCCTTGTACTCCTTTATGTGCCTGGAAAGTCTGGTCCAGGCACTTTGGGGAAGTGAAGGGGATTAACTTGCAGGGTGGGTAAGTGCTCCTGTACACGTGGCCTTCTCCTTGAGCTTGCCATAGATCTGGTGACAATCTCTTTTCCCTGAAGTCAGTGAGAAATTCCACTCAGCCTGGATTTCCCTAGGAAGTTTCTGGATTCCCCTCTGCTCTGAGAGACCACAGCTTGTTGCCTGTTGGGAAGGAGAGGCTGCTTCCCATTTGTGCCAAGGAATGTCTGTGCAGGAAAAGACGCCTTTGGAGGTGGTACAACCCCAAATGTGAATTGTTGTCACACAGACTGTAAAGGAGGCAATGTACAGCACCAGAAATAATACTTGGGATCTCACAAATCCCTTCTCCTTTCCTTTGGTAAGTGACCAAGCCTTTCCACTTTCCAAGCAGTTGGAATACATCCACGTCGCTGGGGAGCTAAAGCTGTCTCAGCTTGCAGGGTGATGGAAAAGGGAACTTTAAATGAACTGCAGGTTTGTGTTACACATGTTGCACACGCTGTACCTTCCTGCAGGGAGTCCTCCTGAGCTGATTTAATCACCTTTCCCCTTCCACTGACAGCTGGAGTTGTGCATTAGAGGAAGATTATAAAGGAGAGCAGTTCAAAACAAGGCTCTGAGGTAACCCATCAACCCATTCCTCATAGGAGAGGGATGGAGACAACTGCTGGGGGAAGAGAAAAGCTGTTTGACTGTTTCCAGGACCTGTGGTTCACAGCTAAGGAGGGGATTTTTTCCCCTTTGCTGCTCTACAATATAAATTAAACTGCCCTCTTAACCAGGAACACATTCAGCTCTGATTTTGAGTCAGCTGAGGTGTTGTTTGAGCTTTATCACAGTGTGCAACCTCTCTGGGTGCTCCTGTTGTTCATTTGCAAGGAATGAAGGTGAGAGCTTGGATTTGGGAAGGCCAAGAATCCCACATTCAAGTGGAAGGCTGTTTTAGCCTTGATAGCCACCACTGCATTCATTGGGATGGATAAAACTGATCAGGTGCTTTTCTGGATTGACTTCACTCTTCTCTGCCTCCTGTGCTCTTCTTGCCCTCCTCCTGCAAACCTGAGGCTGGGAAAGCTCTTTTTCCTCCAGCTGCAGGAGCCTTATCTCTGCCTCACAGCCAGGAGCAGGGCCCTGTCCTATCTGGTGCTGCAGGCTCTGGGCGAGCCGGCTCCTGAAATCCAGCGGGGCTGGGACGAGCACCAAGCTCTCTGCTCATCTTTTCCAGCTCCTTTCCTGCTGAGGGATGTTTCTCTGGGGCCCTTGATGCACCTGACAAGGGGGCATTGATTTTATAAGCTGTTTTGTAGCTGGGAAGTGCCTCAGGCCTCCCTGGTGCCCTGGTGGTCCCGCTGCCAGCAGCGTGGGTTTGTGAGAAGCCTATCTCCTGTGAGATTATCCACTAGATTTGGGGAAAACCAGACAAGCCACTCCTCAGGCTAAAGGCAGGTCTGTTTTCCCCCAGTTGTCGTGCAGTTGTGTCCGTGCTGGTTTTTCCAGTGGTGTCTGTGCCTCACGTACTGATCAAAGCCATGCGCTCCCCGGCGTTCCCGGAGGGATGTGCCTGCTTTGGCAGCAAGCCGGGAGCTGCTGGAGAAGAGATCCTGCCCCCTCTGCCTGGAAAGCCCCTTGGTAGGTGATCCTAGCCCAGGTGAGGGCTTCCCATCCATATCCAGCTGTTCATGAAGATGTGGAGGTCTCTTCTCTTGACTGTCACCCCTGGAAGTGCCTTTTCCTTGTGGCTCCTGAGGGAGAGGTTGCCCACAGCCCCTTCCAATCCGCGTTTGACAGACTGAACCAGCTTCTTGTGAAATTCCTCTGACATAATTGAAGTCTCTTCTGGTTTACAGTGAAATCCACTGCCTTTTTTATTCCTCCACCACCAGCAGCCAGTTGTTTCCGTGCAAGTCTAATACAGGTTAGTAACATGTCATGGAATAAAGTTATAGGTTTGTCTCCAGTGCCAGACACTTGGAAGCATCTGGTGAGATAGAGAAGTACCCAGCGTGGATAAATCATGTTTAAACAGCTTGCAAATTTTAACTGCTTGTTAAACTGCTTTATTTTTTCTTGTGTGCATGCTTCCACCTTGGGGGCATCTCCCCAGCTGGCTGGCAGTGAAAGCCTAGCCCAGAGGATGCTCTGCTGGAACGGCAAGAAAGGAGTGGGAATGTTCTGAATTCAGTTTTATACCTCATTTACTAAGGATTGCCTTTAAAAGCTGATTCTTCAGGAGAAAAAAAAAAAAAAAAGCTTTCCTTTACTCACTTGGCAAAGGAAATATTTTGTGCAGGGTTCTTGTCAGAGCATCTGGTCCCTTTGTTTAAAACCCAGCTTTCTGAGCTGTGCTTTGTAAATGTTTAGTATGGCATATTACTGATCTGGTAATTCCCTGCTCCTTCTAAAAATAGGATAGGATGTCCTCTCAGCTCCAAATACCTTTGCCTGTTGGGATTGGAGTTTTCCAGCTGAGGTGTCTGCCTTGCACCAATTTCTCCTGGAGAAACACCAGCTCAGAGTGGAACAGCCACTCCTGAGAATAAAATAGTGGAAAACCAAATAATTTTCCAGGCTGAAGCAAGCCTGGCTCTTGTGGAAAAGGCAAAGGGGAAAGAAGAGAGGCTGTGTTAGAGCTTTCCAGTTAATTCCCTGAACATGCCTCTACCTGGATCATGTTTGATCTTTCCTCTGAGCTGTCCTTAGTTTGTGCAAGCCTGAGGGCTTTGGCCACAAAGAGATGGGTAGCCAGTCCTTGGGGGAACTTTATCTCCATTTGGTGGCTTCCAGTGGGATGAAAAGGGGCACTGAGCTGGCTGGAAACAGGAAGAGTTTGCAGTTCATGCTTTTATCAAATTCGAGACCATTTTTAATATAATTTCTTTTCTTTTTAAAGACAGACTGTATCCCAAACTGGAAGAAGTTACATGGTTTCCAGAACATGTTAAAATCTGGATGAATTAATCACACTTGGGTTTTGTCTCCAGTTCCACGAGAAGGACCTGGAGGGTGTCCAGGGAAGGGAACAGAGCTGGGAAGGGGCTGGAGCCCCAGGAGGGGCTGAGGGAGCTGGGAAAGGGGCTCAGCCTGGAGAAAAGGAGGCTCAGGGGGACCTTGTGGCTCTGCACAAGTCCCTGCCAGGAGGGGACAGCCTGGGGCCCTGCTCCCAGGGAACAGGGACACGAGGAGAGGGAACAGCCTCAGGCCGGGCCAGGGGAGGTCAGGTTGGACATCAGGAGGAATTTCTCCATGGAAAGGGTGCTCAGGTATTGAAGGGGCTGCCCAGGGAGGTTTGGAGTGCCCATCCCTGGAGGTGTCCAGGGAACAACTGGACGTGGCACTCAGTGCTCTGGCCTGGGTGACAGCCAAAGGTTGGACTCGATGATCTTGGAGATCTTTTCCAACCTAAATGATCCTGTGATCATAAAACCACCAGGACGTGCAGTTGCCCGCTAGGAGGGCAGAGTTGACTTTGTTCAGGGCCCCCAGTGGTGGCAGCCTGGCCAGGACCAGCCCCAGTGGGCAACTGGTGTGGCCACTGGGAGAAAGGAGCATCCCAGTTCTGTAGGTGATGGGCACCTTGGACTTTGGGGCCACCTCCAGCCTGGGGCCTGCAGAATGTGCCCAAGGGGCGGTGGCTGTGGGAATATTCTGCTGTCACCCTGTCACGTTGGAAAAGAGTGCCAGCAGGAATTGTGTGTGGTTCCCCAGGCTCTGGTAGCAGTGAGATGGGACACAAACAGCCTGGGCTTCAGGGAGCTGCCTGGCTGCCCTCCCAGAAAGGAATCCGTGGTGGTTTTCTCTTCAGGGTAGCTCTGAAAGAGAAGACATTCAAAGCTAAACAAAAAATATATATATATATATCATGTTTACATGAGCTAAAGCCCCCGGCCTGTTGTTTTTCAGCTGAAATCTCCCACCAGGTTTTCTGCCCAGACCTGACGAGACAGGAGGGAGTGAGTGGGGTATTATGGATAACTTCTGGATGCACCCCATCCCAGAGATTTGCTCTGGGGAATGCTGCGAGGGGACATCTCCCCTGGAACAGCCTTTATGTTCAATTCATGAGCGATTTGCTGCGAACAAACGAGGACGGGTGTGATCTGCATGAGAAAAGCTGGGATCAGAGAGGGCCGGGGGCTGCAGCTGCAGGGTCCCACCCCATTCCCTGCCTGCTGCAGGGTGGCTGGGTGGGCTCAGGAAGGCCACCTTGGTGGCAGCCCAGCTTCCAGGGGGAGCAGCAAAGGCAGCTGAGTGGCTCCCAGAGCAGCTTTGGGAGCTGAGGGCAGAAAACTCGCTGGATTAACTGGTCAGGCAAGCCCTGCTCAGCAAAATCTGAGCTGATTCTGCAGGGCTTGGCCTCAGCATTTATGTTTTGGGGCAAAGAACGGCCAAAGCCCGTGCAAGGCATTGTTATCACTCATCATGCACAGCAGAAATGAGCTGCTGCAGTGCTGCCCTTCCAGGGACAGAGGCAGGGCTGGTGTTTGGGTGATGCAGGGAGTGCCAGGACCAGGACAAAGTTCCTGAGGATTCGGGCAAAGGTGTAAAAAGGCAAAGAAAATTCCTGCAGAGTGAGAGGTGTTTTTGCCTGCTGCCTTTCAGAGGAGATGGCCGGAGGTTGGGGGGTCTGGCCACTCTTCCCAGTTTTGCTGTTTTATCCCTTCCCATCCCAGCACTGACCAGGAGAGTTTGGTACCCCAGCTGCCGTTGCCTCTGGCAACCTGTTGCCCTTGGCAACTCTCCTGTCCCGATGCTTGTGCCCTTGTAACCAGTGTGAAAGGAAGGAAGGGCTTCTGCTGGGGTTACTTCTCTTGGAGCTGACATTTCCCTCCTCTCTCAATTACTCCGTCCCCTGCTTCTTTTCAATCCAGCTGGAAATCTTTAGGTGCAAGGGCATTGCTCAGCAGAGTATTTAGCCCAAGCAGATTAGGGAAATGCAGGAAGGGCTTCTGATTGTGCTCTATCTGTAGCATAGGTGTTAAAGATGTATTTGTGAGCCAGTCAGAGAAGAATGCTGAGGAAATCCTGTTTGGGTTAATCTTGTTTAATTTTATAATAAAAACCAGATGGCTGGCCATCTGGTGCTTCTTGCAATCAAATATCTCACAATTAACAGTAATTTACTTGCCCTGAGACTTCCATGATCTTCATGTGCCTTTTTTTTCCCTCCAACCTGAGCCTGTGTGGTCCCTTCCCAGAGGAGGGCTGAACGTGAGCCTGCCTGTGGAAAGCTGTGATGGAGGGGCTCCCAGGAGGCATCTGCTTTCCTCCTGGATTTCCCCCCCAAAACACAGGTTAGGCAGCACATCTTGTGGTTTTCTGACCCTGTAGGACCCACGTTCAGGATAAGCAAAGTGAAGGACTGTGTGAACCTATGGATGGGTCACTGCAAGGTGTAAAAGTCAGCACTTAAGGGGAATATACAAATTAAATCTACATTTTTCACCGGGCTGTGGGATTTCTTCAGAGCTCAAGATGGTTATATCTGCAGTGGCTTTGCTCCAGCAGCTGAAGTTGCTGGATGTAATTAACCACATGCAGGCCATCCTTGGCACTAGGAGAGCTTTCTGAGGGAAAGAGCAGCAAAATGGGATGCAGAATGAAATCCATGGAGCAAATATAGAATCAGAGAATCACAGGATGGTTTGGGTTGGAAGGGACCTTAGAGATCATCTTGTTCCACCCCCTGCCATGGGCAGGGACACCTTCCACTATCCCAGGCTGCTCCCAGCCCCCTCCAGCTGGGCCTTGAACACTTCCAGGAATCCAGGAGAATCCACAGATTCTCTGGGCAAACCTGTGCCAGGGCCTCAGCACTCTCACAAAGAACATTTTTTTCCTAATATATGCTAACTTTCTGTCCAATCTTTCCTCCAGGATTTGTTATTCCCAGAGCTGACACTGGCCTCTTCAGGAACTTCAGGTCTCTTGAATATGCCCTTCCCCAACCACCTCTGTGGCTGAGCAGCATCAGTAGTGAATAAATGAATTCCAGATGAGAGCTCTGCATGTTGGTAGGAGCTCTCCAGGCATTCCTGGGTGATTGCTGCCTGCTCACTATCCCAATATTTTTTTTTGTTAGCAGATTAAGAAAAAAGAAATGAGCTTTTCCCTTCCTTCTCCTGCACAAAAGCAGCTTGGTGTGCACTCAGGGAATCAGGCCAAGGATATATTCACATACTGGGGCACGTCAGTGCTGCTGTGCTCCACCTCCAAGCTGTTTATTGGGATACAGAGGAGCCTTCTGAAGGGCTCATTTCAGCAGGGTTCCCAAAGGGGCTCTCAGGGCAGCAGTGGGGTTGACAGAGCCAGCAGGGATAGGGTTTCACACTGCCCCAGCTGCCAAATGATCCCATCTCAGCCCAGGAGTGGATCTGACATCCAGGCTGAGCTCCTCACCTTCCAGTGCAGACAGGGGCAGCTGGGTGAACAGTGATCAGTGGAATGGCACGAGCACACAGGTCACTTCAATGGTTGTTATTATTATTATTATTATTATTATTATTATTATTGGTGATTATTAGAGCAGTGGGAAGATGCTGCATGTGATGATCCAGGAGCTGTGTATATGGAATTATGCATGAGCATTTCTAGGCAAGTGCTGCTCAGCTCACAGTGTGTTTTGGACCTGTTTCCCCCTTTTCTTTCTCCCTTTTTCCAGGTGGGACCAGGGCATTCTCTTTGGCCCTTTGATGCTGCTTTCTCCTCACCTAATGCAGTTTGTTTGGGGTTTTTTTTACAGTGTCTTTTTCTGAAGGAGGAGAAGAATGGATGGGGCTTGGAGCAACCTGGTGTAGTGGAAGGTGTCCCTGCCCAGGGCAGGGGATGGGAATGAGGTTTTTGAGGTCCCTTCCAACCCAAATAAGTCTGGGATTCTATGATCCAGTGATGGTGGGTAACTCCACAGGGTTTTCCTGAGGGATGTGCTGCTTGGGATGCCACTGAGGATGTGATTACAAGCTTTGCTCCAAACTCTGCTCCAAATCCAGTTTTCCCGCCCACCCAGTGATTTATGTGGAGTAGATGGAGGCTGTGGGACTCTCCAGGTGGGATTGCTCCCACATGAACATCCCCCATCCTTGTTCCTGCATCTGGCATGGCACAAGCACCCACCACAGGCGATGTTTGGTGTGTGTTCTGCCCAAGGGTGTGTGGGACACCAGGCTTGCTCAGTCCTGCTCTTCTCCTTGCCACTTGGACCCTTGAAATGATTGACCCTGCAGGTTTCATCACCCCATTCCTGCCTCTCCCCAGGCTGGAGAAAGCCTGGATGCCCAGCATACCCCTGGCACTGCTTTGAAGGGCCCGTGCTACCCCTGCTAGGCAGGGGAAAGCCAAGAGGCACTGGGGACAAATAAACGCTGCTGAATCAGCCATGCCAGGAAGTGAACCTTGTTCTTGAGGAGAGCTGGATCTTGCCAGCACAATAGCTGGATTACAAAGCCATTTCCTCCAATTACCTTCTCTGTCAAACCTCTGCGTCGTCTGGCACTGGGAGAGCTCGGATTCAAATTCATTGTGAATCGGGGCGACGACACCAGAGATTTCTAAATTAATATCCTGCCAAGAGGAATTGAGCTTGTTTTTTCCAGTCATGTCAGTTCTGATTCCTTTGCTTGTCAGGGAGATCTTGGGCCTGCCATCTGTTTTCAAGGGCACGGGGCAGGGGAGCTGTGGGTTGCTCAGCCCAGTGCGGTGAGTTTGCAGTGCAGCAGCTGCAGGGAGCTTAGGGGGGAAAAAGGGAAAAAATAAAGCTAAAGGGCTTAGTGGGCCATTCCTGGCACCTGGCAAAGAGCAGAGAGGGAGGCACAGGGTGCTGGTGGGAAGGAAAAAGAGGGCATGACCTCTTCCTTGGAACAGTGGGAACGTGCACAGCAGAGCGGACTGGGATGAATTACTGCCCTCTTCACGTCTGCCCAGGAGAGAGTCGTCAGCCATTCTGGATGTATTAACCATGGTCTGTTTGCTCCACAGGCTGGATTAAAGATATTCAACTGAATGCCAAAGGACTCCTTTGCACTGCAAAACTTAACATTTCCAGGAAAGGAGCAGCTCCTATGGCACTGAGCTGGGCTGTCTTACCCTAGATGTACGGGTTTATAAACTGGGATGGCCTTGGGAAGGAGATCTCCACAGCTGATGATGGCAATGCTGTGGGAAGGCGGGATGTGGAGGAGTAGAGGAAATTGGGATGGCTTTCATATCCTTGTCCTGCTGCAGACAGACAAGGGACAGTCTTCAGGAAGAGGGGGGTGTGGGGTGTAGGGCTGGGCAGAGGCAGGGAACAGCTCGGTGCCTGGCATGCCTCCTTCTGTAGCAACAGTTCTGGGGCCATGCTTTGTGTCCCTCCTTTTGGCTCCCAGTGGCTGGAGGAGTCTGATGGGGTGGCCCAGAGCTGAGCCCGCTGGGGCTGCACGGCGCCTTTGTCACATCCAGCGCTGTCCCTGGGCACCCAGCCAGCGCGGCACCCGTCTGCAAAGGCCCCGTCAGCCCTGGGGGCCAGCCTTCCCACCCAGCCCTTGGGAAGGGACACCTGCTTCCCCCGGGCATCCCTGCCATCCGCTGCAGCTGCCAGCCTGCGGACTGTCCCCGCGTCTGCGGCCGTGTCCCCTCCCTCCGAGCCGCGTCCAGCTGCAGGCAAAGGGCCGGGGGCAGGCAGTGCTCTCAGTGCCAGCTGGGAACGGGGAGGCTGCTGCTGTGCTGGTGGGAATTTGGAGAGGTTTCCCCACCTCTCCCCGCTGAGCTGTTTGCACAAACCATCCGCCTGGCCCGGGCGCTGAGCTGGGATATCTGTGGGGAGCGTGGTGGAGCTGGAAAGACACGGCCATGGGCGGATAAACTTCTTCCCCAATATCATCCCCACGTCCTGCCTGCGCTGGCTGCTCTGCTCAGCTCCTCGCAGGCGGCTGGCAAGATGGGCAGCTCTCGGGATGCCGCAGCAGCTGGGCAGGTGTTGATGCTCATCCCGTTTTTATCACCCCCCGCACACCCAGCAGCCGCTCCTTATCTCTGTCCCCGGCGCTGGAGCGATCCCTGCCGGAGGCTGGAGCTGGAGAAACCTGTCTGTGTCACCCTTGCCTGCCCTGTCCAGCCTGCTGTGCCTGCCTGGGCGCTGGGGACACCGCGGGTGCCGCTCCTGGGAAATGCCGCTCACGGCTGCCGGGGGCTCCCTCGGCCGGCGCTTTGTCCATCCCAGCAGATGTGGTTTAGAAAACTTGGGCTTTGAGGCACGCTCGCTCTTCAGACGGCTTCCGAGGAAATTTGCACTTCAGTGGATGTGCGGGAAAATGGGGTTTTCAAAGTGGAAATGAAATGGAAACCAGCCTTCCCCCTCCCTCCCCCAGCGAAGCCGCGTTTGCAAAGTGGGGCCTCTGTTTTGAGATATTTGAAGCACACAGACGTCCTTCTTTCCGCTCCTTCCGCTTTGCTGTTCTTTTCTTTGCTTCTATTTCCCCTATTTTCTTTATGTCTCGAGTCCATTCCCAGGCAGCTCTCAGCTCCCCTTGTCACCTGTAGGGTGGCAGGAGAGGGCTGCTGAAGGGTTGTCTAGTATGTTAAATCCTGTTATTTTCCATTTTCTTGGGGGTAAAATGTGCTCAGAACTGCGACTCTCTATAGAAACTTTCTGCTTTCTCCATAAATCAGGCTTTATAATTTTTGCCTGCTTCCCCGAGGCTCTGCCTGTGAGCCTTGGGTCCTGCCTTGCCTGGGAAGGAAAGGGGATGGCTCCCCAGGAGCTGCTGGCTTACCTGTGAATAGGGAACCTGCTTGCACTGGCAGCTCCATAAAATCCTCAAAATCCTCACATCCTGCTGCATATCCTTCCCCCTCTGGCTGAGGAGATGATGGGGGCTCCTTTCGGCAAGTGGGTGTTCAGGACAAAGGGCAGTGGATTCTATTTGACAGGGTAAGATGGGATATTGGGAAAAATGAGGGAAAATTTGGGAAAAATGGGGCAGTGGTTGCCAGAGAAACTATGGTTGCCCCTGGATCCCTGGCAGTGTCCCAGGCCAGGTTGGACATTGGGACTTGGAGCATCCTGGGATAGTGGAACGTGTCCCTGCCCATGGCAGAGGGTGGAACTGAGTGATCTTCAAGGTCCCTTCCAATCTCAACCATTCCAGGACGCTGCGTGCAGCATTCCTGTGCCCACACTGCGGATTTAAGGAGAAGAGGTTGTGCTGTGTGAACTTGTGAGTTTGGACACGGTGCCCTGAGCAGGGAGACCTCGGAAGGGGGCATGCAGGGGGAACCCGAGCCTTGGAACAGACAGGGAGGAGCAGAGGCCGTGCCGGATGCCGGCTGCACATCCCAGATCCCGAATCCCGGGGCTGAGCCCTCGGGGATGGTGTGAGGGAGGCCGGGCCCGGCTCTGCGGATCGGTGGCCACGGGCCCCCCGTGTCCGTGCTTTGTACGAGGAGCTGCTCAGGCGGCCTGGGCCGAGCCCAAACCTCCTTTCAGGAGAGGGAGAAGGGAGCAGATGTCTCATTCTTGCGGCTCACAAAGCGGCCCTCCCGGCACGGCGATCCATCAGGGGGCTCGGCGCGGCCCCACAGAAAAGTCCCTGACACGTTTTTACAGCAGGGCCAGGTTCTCACCACTTGTGTGCATTGGTGCCCCTTGACAAATAGCTCTTGGCTCTGGTTTTGTTCAGAGTCACGCTGGTGTCAAGCACGGGGCTCCCATTCAAGTGCCCACCAACGGTGGCCCACAACTCACCATTTCCTCCCCTTTTCTTGCTTTGTTTCCCTGTGACAGTCACTCAGGATTTTTTTTTTTTTTTTTTTAGATCTCAGTGGGCATTTTTAAAGACAATTTTCAAGGAGCAGAGCAGCGCCTCTGTAATATGGGCTGTACAATGCCCCAGGAGTACGTGAGGTGAGGAATTCCTGCTCGCATGGTTGTGTTGCTGACACGACTTTTAATTGCTTTTTTTTCCCTTTTTTTAAGGCAACTTTTCCAACAAGTTGATTTATGGGGTTGGCTGGCAAAGCCTTGAATGCACTGAGAAATACAACTCCTACAGTGGACCAGTGCATCATTAACGAATGGTTCCTCTTTAAACTGGGAGCAGTGCTGGTAAAAGCCACGGAATTCAGTCGTGCATCCCCAGGTGCACAGTGCCACTGGGACCTTCTGTGGAGAGCTTCTGGTTATTAAAATTTGGGTTTGTAACTGAGGAGCCCTTTGTATCCCCTAGGCTGTGGCTTTGTGCTGTACCTCTCCATCTGCAGTCCCCCTCTGACTTCAGCCAGTTTGCTGTCTGCTCAGGGAGCGTTTTCCATCACTTGGGCCTGGAAGGGAAGAGGATTTATGGAATGGGGAGCGTGAGGCACCAGCCCAGCACATACCAGAGGGAGTGTGTAAGCGCTCGCAGGTCGGAGATGGAAGTACACGAGTGGTCTTGATCTTCTTAAGCCACTCTGTGTTCCCAGGTCCAAGGGCCGAGCTGAGAACGTGCACCATAGTTTGCACAGGAGCATTTTCAGCTTGTCTAAGGAGAGTTTTCCTTCCTCTCTGGTCTTGCATCTCCTTCTGATTAGTCTCAGCCTGTTAATGGACTTAGAGCTGCCCAGCTGAACTCGTGTTGACAATGCTGCAGGTTCCTTATCTCCTTATGGTCTTAGCCCCCATTCCCTTCAACTCTGGCAAGTCCACTCTGGTGGTTTCTCTCTCCTTCTGACCTGGTGGGTTTCAGGGTTTCTCTCTCCTTCTGACCTGGTGGTGTCCCCCCTACTGCCATCATTATGGAGGTTTTTGGTGGCCCTTCCTATGTCCTAGACTTTGTCTAGAGATCAGCTTCCACTCCAGCCTTTAAAGTCGTCTCCTGCTTCTTTGCAGCCAGGTAAAGCCTGCGGGGATCCCGTGGCAGATAATGTGAGAGTCTCGCCTGGTAATTAGAAAGTCAGGGTCTGTAATTAAATTTTCCATAAAGCTCTCAACCCCAAGGTGTGCCTTTATCCCTCTATTAATTAGCACGGGGAAGGGACGCTCCTGTCTGGAGGCAGAGGACAAAACCAGGAGCAGGGACGAAACAGAATTGGCTCCTTTGAATGATAAATATTGTTCCCTTCATGCCTCAAATAAAATGAGAGCTTGGCTAAAACCAGTGGGGTTTTAACTCTTGGAAGAACTGCCTTAAAAATAATTGGAGGAAATAGTCCTGGAATAGGCACCAGAGACCTCTTCCAGCGGATTCCTGTCATTCCAAGGCGAGCTCAGCAATACCTGTGTGAATCTTGGGACATGTTTGTTTGACCTGTTTCTGGGGCTGCTGAAATGCTCTTTTTTTGCAAACAGGAGGCTCAGGAGCTCCCACAGTTCCTTGGGCTGGCGTGTTAACCCTCGTGAGCTGTGGCTTTGGGAAGACACCAAGTATTGCAAGCGCTGTTAGCACATCATTATTTGATTTTAAAAAACTTCTTTTTTTTTGATTAGCAACTTGGAAGCAGTTGAAAAACTCTTCCCTGAGAGGGACTGTCTGAGGACGTTTTTTTTTTCCCAAACCTTCATTCGGAATTGATTATTCAGGCCTGTTTACTGGAAGGAGAACTTGGTGTACCTCCATATGAATCTGCAGGCAGCAGGACTTGTGCTGCCAGATTCAAAGGGAAGAGAAGAGTCCCCTTGGACTGAGGGCAATATCCAACAAAAGCAGATAGTGTCTGACAAGCCTTGTTAATACTGAGGATGCAAAGGTGGCTGGGCTGCAGAGCACAGCAGCTGGATATCTGTAGGATACCTGCTTGAGGACCGTGCAGCTGTGCCAAAAAAATGGGGATTCAAGAAAGTCAAAGTAGACAGTTGAAGTGTTTGTTTGTTGGCTGGAGTAACCTAGAAAGAAAAATGAAAAAAGAAAATGAAAAAGCTATTTCAGTTCATCCTTTTGAAGGATTTCAGGGGACAACTGGGAGAAATCCTGTCCAAGTGATGGCAGCTGGACTTTTCCCCCTTGATGTGGGCTGATGGCCACCTTTGGAAGGGCTGCACTGTCATTCCATTCCCAAGCCTCTGAGACTCCCATATCCCACTGGGAAGCCAACAGGACAGCACTGTGAGCTGCTTTGGAGGTCTGGAGGTGAAAGTGTGTCAAGACATGACTTTAATTCACCACTGAGCTTTGGAATTTCTTCCAGGAGGTCCAAGCATGCTTGGGTGTCTTGGCTCTGCAGTTGCAGGGGTGCTGAGAGACAGCTGAGCTGTTGTGGGCAGTTCTGACTCATGGGTTTCCTCGAGACAGGCAGCTTCCCTGGTGGGTGTGATTTTTTTGGGGTTGGGTTTGTTTTCCTCATTGCAAAACTCCTTGGAACAACGCCCTTCGCCTTTTCCTCTGCATCCTGCTCAGTGACTCAGGTCGAAGGCATCTGACTTCAGGGCAGCTGTTTCTTGGGGTGTTTTGTGCTTTTCCAGATGTGCAGGAGCTCTGGGACCGTGACTAGGATGGAGATGAGTGTTAGGAGTGGTGTGGTGCTCAACTGTGGTTCTTCCACAAAGGGAAAGGGGACGAAGCTTTGATGCAGCACAGAGACCCTGACATTCCGTCTGGGTACAGCTGATGACACCCCTTTGGAGCTGGGACAGCTGCCAGGTAACCCCTGAGCTGTGGTTTGGCTGAAACTACCACCAAAGTGGTGTTCCAGGTGGCCAAGAAGGCCAGTGGCCACTGGGCTGGCCCTGCTGAGCCCCTCCAGGGCTGTGTCCAGTTCTGGGCACTCACAGCCAGAGGGACATTGAGGGGCTGGACAATGTCCAGGGAAGGGTCTGGAGCCCCAGGAGAGTCTGAGGGAGCTGGGAAAGGGGCTCAGCCTGGAGAAAAGGAGGCTCAGGAGGACCTTGTGGCTCTGCACAAGTCCCTGCCAGGAGGGGACAGCCGGGGGGTCGGGCTCTGCTCCCAGGGAACAGGGACAGGAGGAGAGGGAACGGCCTCAGGCTGGGCCAGGGCAGGTTTAGATTGGATATTAGGAAAAATGTCTTCACTGAAAGGGTGACCAGCCCTGGCACAGGGCACACAGCTCAGAAAAGTTGGGATGAGCCTGTCTCTGGAGGGATTGGAAAGCCCTGTGGATGTGGCACTTGGGGACCTGGGTTGGTGGTGGCCTTGGCAGTGCTGGGTTAAGAGTTGGACTCCGTGATCTCAGAGGGCTTTTCCAACCTGAACAGTTCTATGATTCCATGAAAGTAGAGGCTCCAGTGAACTCCCTGCAAGATGCAGTGGTTCAGCACAGATCCTCCCTGGAGACACCTCACGAAATGAGGATCCTAAGTCCAAAACTGGAAACTGTCCAGGCCTCCCTGCTTACCTCCCACGTCGACTCAACCTTCTTGACATTAAAATTATCTCAGGTTCTGCTTCTTCACCACCCAGCACCATCCCTCTCTCCCTACAAGGAGTATGCAGGATCAAACCACACAGGTTTATAGCTTGGACTCTCCAGAGCCAAAGCAAACTGAACTCTTAAATACTTCTGAACTCCTGAAAGGCCCTCAGATACTGTGATACTGAGCCCAGAAATGCTGGGGTTATTAACTGCTAATGACCCTGGAGGGCTGCCAGCACTGGGAACGGCTGGTGCTGTCATCACAGTGTGGGGAAAGCTGGCTGAGCACCCAAGGGCCTTCAGGTGGGTGTTGCTGAGCAGCCTGGGCTCAAACTGGGGGGTTTAGCATCAGGAGGGACCTTAAACCCCACCCAGTTCCACCCCTGCCATGGGCAGGGACACCTTCCACTAGCCCAGGTTGCTCCAACCTGGCCTGGGACACTTCCAGGGATCCAGGGGCAGCCACAGCTTCCCTGGGCGCCCTGTGCCAGGGCCTCACCATCCTCACAGGGAAGGATTTCTTGCTTCCTGGGAGATGTTTCACTTTGCAGTGAAAAATGCACCGTGGTAGCTTGAGCATTTGTGCTTTCCACCCTGCAGCAAGCCACGTGCTTTATCTCTTTTCCCTTTTTCCGATTTTTCTCCCCAGGCGAAGGTTTTTTCACTAAATTCCTACTGGTAGAGCTTCCTCCCTTTCATGCTATGCAAAGTCCTGGCAGTGGGGTCAGGACTTGTAATCCACAGCTGGCCTCAAGTCTCGTGATCCAAAGTATCGTGGAAGATGCTGGAAAAGGGCAGAGGGAATTTCTGAGTTGTTTCAGAGGGAGTGGTGTCCAATGTGAAAGCACATGTGCTGAGGTCTGTGGAGCCAAGCCCCTTTGTCTTGGAATTATAATGTTAATTAGACCTGACCAGGCATTTCCCAATGTTGATATGCAATGATTTTTGCAGGTTGAATTTTCCAGAGGGAAGTGTGTTGCAAGAATGTTAATTTTTGCCAAAAAAAAAAAAAAAAAGTCCTTAAAAGAAACAAAACACCACAACAAAATAACCCAAACAACCTTTTCAAACCCCTTTTGGCACACACCTAACCTGCCTTTGCCAGGTTCCCCTCTAAGTGACATTCCCAAGGTCCCACTAGGCATTTTGGGAGGGTGAGGAGCAGGAGGGCTGCTTTTCTTTTCCTTGGACACACATCTGGTGTTATGGGATGGCTTGTTCCAGCTGGGATTGACCTCAGCCAGAGCTTGGCTTCATGGAAGCAGGGTCAGGGGTTTTTGTGCCCTCACCAGCACAAATGGAACTGGGGGGAAATGGAGCTGGGGCCGTGCAGAGTGGTCATCCCAGGGAAATGAGACTGGAACCACATCCATTCCTGCCTCCTGCCTGTGATTTTTCAGCTGGATGGCTCATGGGAATAGTAGGAATCCAACTGTGCTCTCTGCTGCTCTGTGTCACGACCAGAGAGCTCTGAAGGAAATCAGAAATGTGTTTTTACATCCTGTGGTCCTAAAAGCTTCTCTCCATCCCTCCTCTGCGCTGGCTCCTGGCTGTCGGTGAGGTGGTGGCTCTCTTGCTGGAATTACATGGAATCAGAGAATCATTAGAGTTGGAAAAGCCCTCTGAGATCTTCAAGTCCAACCATTCCCCCAGCACTGCCAAGGCCACCACCAACCCATGTCCCCAGGTGCCACATCCTTGTGGAGTTTAAATCCCTCCAGGGATTGCAGCTGCACCGCTGCCATGGGCAGCCTGTGCCAGGGCTGGACAATCCTTTCAAGATATTCTTCCTAATCTCCAATCTAAACTCCCCAGTGATGCCATCTTGGCAGGACCTTGCTTTTCTCAGCACTTTGGATGCCATCAAGTCACAGGGCATCCCAGGAAAATGTGTGTCTTCATTTATTCCAGCTTTGAGAATATGCTTAGCCTCTTCTTATAATCATCCCCCTTCAAAAGAGGTGCATGAACCCTCATCCCCTGATGCCACTGCCTCTAAACCTCTGCTTGGTGAGGGATCCTTGTCCAGTTCCTCAC
Organism: Nicator chloris; assembly: GCA_013400495.1. Taxonomy (NCBI): domain Eukaryota; kingdom Metazoa; phylum Chordata; class Aves; order Passeriformes; family Pycnonotidae; genus Nicator; species Nicator chloris. The sequence continues at coordinate 96,340 of WAAE01011534.1, read as the reverse complement.
TTTCCTGAGCCTTGAGCTGAACCAGTGTTCCTTATCTTCCTGTGGGTGATGATAATGACTTTGCAGGCCGTGTATTCCTAATGTTTCTCACATGAAAAATAGAGAAGTCACTGGAGTCTGGAGAGAGTCTCCTCAATGTTTCTGTTTAGAGGCCCTGGGGAGATCACTGCTTCCTGAAATGATCCCAGCTCCAGCCTGGGTGTTCCTTGTCAGTCTTGGGTTGGAAGGGACTTAAAGCTCATCCAGTGCCACCCCCTGCCATGGGCAGGGACAATTTCCACTGTCCCAGGTTGCTCCAAGCCCCGTCCAGCCTGGCCTTGGACACTTCCAGGGACCCAGGGGAAGCCACAGCTTCTCTGGGAAGCCTGCTCCAACTTGAGTTAGGACAGGATCTTAGGTTTAAAGGAAGCTTAAATTTGAACCTGTTCCAGTCCAGGTTAGAGGGTTTCCTGTGTAGCAGAGAATCTGAGGGGACTAAAGGCAAGACCCTGACTGTTTCATGCAAAACCTATAAATTTATTCTGGATAAAAGTAGTGCTTGAAATCGTCTGACAAGGTTATCAGGGCAGGTCACCAAGCAAAGGGTGATTCAGACTCTCTTTTGTCTCAGCCCACGGCCTCCAAGGCTGCAGCAAAGCCTTTCAGACAAGGCCAAGGACAAAGATGTGAGGACTTTCCCGTGGAGGGTCACACTGTGGTTGCTATCTTGATTAAATTAAGCCTTGTACATGATGAGCTCACATAAAATTCATGCTCTCCATCCCTCCATGCTTTATCAGGTGCTTTAATTGTTTTACACCCTTTTCCACACTTTGCCTTAGATGTGCTGAACATCAAGAACTCTGTTTGCCTTTCTACAATAGTTGGTGATGGATTTTGACCGGAGTAATGTTGGCACCAGTCTCCTCCTTTGGGAAATGCCCCTGGGAATGGGCCAGAAGGAGTTGATGACATTGCTCTGCCCAGAGGCTGCTGCAGCAGGGGAAGTCTGTGATCAGACTTCAACAGGCTTTGGATCAAGTCTGTTCTAGGGAGACGGTGTCAAAGTCCTGCTATTTCCTGAAAATCAGCCTGGCCTGGAGCAGGGATCACATCCAGAGGGCTCTAATCAGTCCTTCTGGCCTGTTGGTGGGACCCAACCTCGAGCTCTGTGATTACAGGGCATACCAAAGGCCCACGTAAGGCCTGGACAACTCCTTTTATTTATTTTTAGCATTGCTTTGAGTAGGAGCCTGGTGAAAGTAGCACCAGTGCTGGAAGAGCGAAGAACCTGAGGAATGTTACTTCCTTTTCCAGCTACTTCCTACTCAAGGAAATATTGTTTGCAGATGGTGCAGTCACAAAACCATCGTGTACCACTCTGTTATTATCCAGATGGATTTGTTGCTGCCAGGAAACCTTTCTGCTGTCTCGTTTTGGGAACAAGGTTCACGCATGGAATGGTTCTGCTCAAGATCCATCCAGTGCCAAGATGTAAGAGCTCCACACCCATAACCCTGACAGACTGGTTTGCTGCTCCTTGCTTTAAATCCCAGCCTGGGCTTGGCAGGATGGACAGAAAGGCCTGGAGATCTCAGGTCCTTTTGGGGTCAGATAAGGAGAAACTCCATTCCCTGCAGGAAGAGCAGATGCCATGGTGGATAGCTGCCCTGGTGTGAGGCTGTATCCTCTGTCCCATTTCACCTCTCAGAGGAGATGGAAAAACGCTCAGCATTCCAGCAGGAAGGTGACTTGCTGCAGGTTCCTCTGACTTCTTTGCTCACCCACTGGCATGGGTTGTTTCATCCACTTGCCAAAAAACTTGGAAGAAATAATAAAGGATGTAATGCCACGAGGCAGACCAGAGCTACCTGGAAATCCTGGGAAAGGGCCTCTCCATCCCACAGTGTGAATGCTGCCAACAGCTGGCTGTGACTTCTCTGGAAAACACCCAATTTCAGGCTCCCATCAGCCTGCCCTGAAAGCTGGGCAGGTCCAAAACACCACTCCACACTGAAACCAGCTGGGAAAAGTCTCACAGGGGAGAGGAATTTCTTCCTGGCTACCACAGAGGGGAACCCCACATTATCCCAGAGAACCGTGACTCCAAACGAGCCATCCTCTCATTTCCCACTCAAACCAGAGATGGGGAAGCAGCAGGGTTGGAGCTCCAGGCTGCGTCCTGGATCTCCAGCAGGTTATTCTCCCTGCCCTGGTTACGCTTTCTTAAATTTCCCAACTTTTTTTTTTGGCTTGCAGCAGTGTTTTTGAAACAGCATCCACGGAAATTATGGTCTTGCTTCACTGCCCACACTTGGATGACAGCTGGCTCTGGCTGGAGCTCTTTAAATCTAGTGGCCTGCATTTAAATAAGTTTCATTTATTAAAATTGAGTGAAACATAACTCTTCCCATAAACAACATTTGATTTTTTTTCAAGACCTGCTCGGCGATTTCATCTTTTCCTTTCATTCAGCCTTTTGATTAATTCTGTATTTTTTTTCCCTGCTGGTTATTTCTGTGTGTAACAGCCCATATTTGTGTGGGTTTGGTGCTGATCAGCTGCGTGTGTGTTTACAATAGCCCTTGTGTTATCCCAGCCGGCAGCCTAAAAACACTTCCAAATTATTCCACATCAGAAGCAATGAGGGTTTGGATAGACTCCTAGGGGAAAGTCTTGACATGGTGCCCAAACCTCAGTCCCAGTGCTGTAAGTCAGGCACGTGGCTGATATTTTATCCGCCCCGGCTTGGACTTTGGCGGGCTGTTTTGTTTGTGGAGGAAACGGGGACTTGGGAGCAATTTTAATCAGCCATTTCTTGGAGGTGGGCTTCCTCCCTTCCCTCGTCCTGCTTTCCTCCCCTGACACACGTGCCTGCGCTCTGCCCGTGTTTTCTGAGGAATTGTGGAAAATAAGAGCACAGAAGCACAACGGGCAGGCTGGACTGGGACAAATCCCTCGGTGGAGAGGGGCTGACCTGGCTCGTGCCTTTGGAGAGATGCTGATTTTATGTATAAAATATACAAAAAAAAAATTATGTATAAAACTTGGATGAGTGTAGGTGGGTGAACACCACGGGTTTCAAGTCCAGCTCTGTTTGGCGTTCAGATCTAAATAGCGCTGTGAGAAAAAAACTGGAAATGCTCCAGGAAATCCCAGAGTGGTTTGGGTTGGAAGGCACCATAAAAACCATCTCGTTCCACCCCCTGCCAAGGGCAGGGACACCTTCCACGAGACCAGGTTGCTCAACGTGGAAAAAAATCAGTATTGTCTCAAAAACAAATTCCTACACGTGAGTTCAGTTCTGGAATTCTTTGCTTTTTAGCCAGACCGAATACGACATTGTTTTCCAAAAATATTGCCATTATTGTGGCTTGAAGACTCAACACCTGAGCCAGCTCTGGTCTTGGACCCTCAGTTACTCATAAATAATCCACTGTACTATTGGAGTAAAGATGACTTTTTAAAAAAGTAATTTAAAACCTGCACACGCACTGATTTAGGAATGCAAAATGGTTTTGTTACTCTCTCATCTCCAAACCTTTTCCTTGGCCGTCTGCGATTCCAAATCACAAAATGTGTTCCAGAAACGCCCTTGTCGTGTCCTATAACGTGAGGTAAGACATTCCATGGGGTGTTTCTTTCTCTCAAAAACATTAAAACATCACAGGCAGTGTGGATTCCCCATCCCTGGAAGTGTCCCAGGCCAGGTTGGACGGGGCTTGGAGCAACCTGGGATAGTGGAAGGTGTCCCTGCCCATGGCAGGGGTGGAATAAGATGGACTTTAAGGTTTCTTCCAAGCCAAACCAGTCCGGAATTCTCTCATTAAGAACTCTCTCTCTCTCTCTGAGGGTTTGGTGACCCCTTTAGTTGACACCTCCCAGAGGTTGTGCACTGAGGCTGAGAGAAGGATGTAAATTTCTTCTCCTTAAGGCGGTGCAGAAGTTCAGAAAACCCATCCAGATCCTCTTGGATCACCCTGTCCTTTCCTCTGCAGCTTTCTAGAAGAAACCCAGGGATCTGGTGGCACTGGGTGACCTTCCAGAGAAGGGCAAAAATCCCTCTGGAACCCCGGGCCAGTCCTTTCCCTCATTAGGGCAAGGAAGCTTTTACCTCTCCTGCGGCAATGACACATTTTTAAAGCGTCTCACACCCACTTTAAATCTCGATGGAGGCCATGAAACTCCTTTGGCCGTGGCCACATCTCTTGTTAAGCATCTGTTGGTATCTATTGTTAAGCAGACTGTTAAAATTAATCAACCCAGATTAAGTGGCCAAAATTATCACTCTGCTGAATCTGCTCCTCGGAGACAGCCCCTTAAAGAGGCTGAGCGCTGCTTAAAAGTCCGAAAAATCCTGGCAGGAATTGCCTGTGGAAAGCATGGAAAAAAAAAATATATGGAATGTGAAAGGCTCGGTGTGTTGGTCTGCTCGAATCCCAACTGTCCCTTGCTGCAAACCCCTCCATCAGCAAACCTGCCCTCTGCCTGAGGAGAGCTTCTGTATCCCAAATTCCAGTGCTCCCTCCCCAGGGGTGTTATCCTGTGAGCTCATTATTGCTGCTGGCTCTAAGTCACGCCCCAATACACAGAGCTATCAGCAGAAGAGGCTAAAAACCAAAACAGATCTGTAAATAGCCATGATTTGCCTCAGAGCTTAGGCTGGAGGCTTAAACTCATCCTTGGAGGATGTCCTGCTGCCTCCAGGGTGGGAGAATGGGAAGGAAACTCAGGCCTGTGTGCCTTCACATGCATTTGGTGGAAGTGGAGGTCAGGAGGATGAGGAACAATTCACTTGTGAATTTTCCCCCCGGCCTGCTGAAACAGAAGCATCTGGACCACTTCCACAAGGTCTGTTGGACCCCTGGGCAGGCTGGATCCCTGAGGGAAAGGGTGCTGCTTGTGCTAGCTGAGCATTGGGGAGGGGGATATTAGGGAAAATTCCTCATGGAAGGGGTGGTCAGGCATTGAAACAGGCTGTGCAGGGAAATGCTGGAGTCACCACCCCCAAAAGTGCTCAAAAAACCTCTGGATGTGGCACTTTAGAGCGTGGTGGCGGTGCTGCGTTGATGGTTGGACTTGATGATCTTAAAGATCTTTCCCAACCTAAACAATTCCATGATTCTGTGTTTGCAGAACCCCCTTCCTCCTCTGCTTTCCCTGGTGCTCCCTCTCCCCGTCCCCGAGAGCACCTCAGCAAGTCTGAGGGCAGCAATCACCCTCATCCACAGCGGAATTCGATCTCCTGGTAATTACAGATGGAAAATCACAACATCAGGAATGTTTCCACTTAAACAGAAGGGCGTTCCTGCCAAGGCTTGGGTTGCCTTGGAGTAAGCAGAGTGCTGTCAGGATCACAGGAGCTGGAAATTCGGTGTGGGGAGGCAGATCCTGTGGTTGAAGAGAGTGGTTGCAATGCCACTGAGTCGAGCAGAGCTCTGCTTTGTGTCAGCTGGGGATGCAGCGCCCCTGGGGTTGTGCTGGGATCCTGCTGGGTGGAGACTTGACTTTCAGAAGCCAGCAGATGATGCCTGAAACCTGGGAATCTGTTTAATATCACGTAAAGTTCCCCCTCCTACCCCAGCTCTGGGTAGTCTGGCCCTCCAGCCCAAACGACATCTGGTGCCAATAGCTGCTTTGGACGGTTCTGTGGTTTTCTGAAAGGCAAACAACTTCCATGCAGGGCTGGTGGAGGAGCTCCCAGCTCTGCTGCTGGATGTGTCAGACAGCCTAAAGCTGAAGAAACAGAGTGAAACACAAAAGTGGTCACAGATCTGCACTTCTTACGAGACCTGGAACGTTGCACCTGTAGTAACTTTCTCTGTTTTGTTCCTTCCCCACAGTAAAAATTTGTTCCAGAAGCTGCTTAGCAAATTTTGAAAGTCCTGGAGTGCCTGGACAAGGAGGAATGCCTTCAAAGTGCCCCACAGCAGGGATAGATGGGATACTGGGAAGAAATTCTTCCCTGTGAGGGAGGTGAGGCCCTGGCACAGGGTACCCAGAGCAGCTGTGGCTGCCCCTGGATCCCTGGAAGTGTCCAAGGCCAGGCTGGATGGGGCTTGGAGCACCCTGGGACAGTGGAAGGTGTCCCTGCCATGGCAGGGGGTGGCACTGGATGGGCTTGAAGGTCCCTTCCAAACCCACTGAGGGATTCTAAATTCCCTGGGAGCCTGTCCGAGCTTTTGGCCGGATCTGTTTGATCTGAGGACATCTGAAGGCTCCCTTCTTCCCTGCCATCCTCTCTTGGCAGGAAAAAGCAGTGGTGGAGCCGCAGGGAATCAGCTCCACGGTGGGGCCAGCAGCAGCTCCTGCAGCTGGAAGCCAGGGCAGCCCTTGGGTCTCTGCCCACTTGGCAACCCCCTCCCTGAGCCCAGGGCTCCCTGTTGGCTGGGCAGGGGCTGGGGGCTCGCAGAGCCAACCCCGAGGGCCTGGCCAGCAATTCCTGGCGCTCCCTCGGGCTGATTTGCATCTCCTTTGGTCCCAGCAGCCCACCTTAGTGAGCAGCTCTGCCTGGCCTCTGGCTCCTTTCCAGGATGGCAGATTTTGGAGGCTGCAGAGAGACACAAAGTCTGCACAGTTTGCTGAGGAGGAAAACATTGAATAAACCCCTAAACCAGGGTGTTTTCCGTGGTGCTCTGGGAATGCTCCTGGCTTTCCCTGGTGGGAACAAGTGAGGATGGGGTGGCAAGCCCTGCGGCACCTGCCGGGTGCTGGATTCCCTTCCCACTCCTGATTTTACTCACACAGCCTCACTCCAGGCTGAAGATGCCAGCAGGGCTTGTCAAGAGAGAGGGAATTCATATGTTCCTGCTCTCTGCAGCTGAGCTGAGGGGATTATTCCGTGGTGACTCTGCTCTGCACTCCCACGGCACAGCAGTGACCAGAACTTGGGTGACTCTGGAGAGTTACAGAGACAAAACAGGTGCTTGGTACCAGATATCCTGATTTCCCAGAGAAATGACAGCTCTCTTTTTACGTCTTCTCAGCTCTGTCTCACTATTTTATATCCTTCAGAACTCACTTTGCAGGTTGCATGTCCTGACACCGATTTTATGGTGTTGTTTTTATCTGTTAAAAAAGTCTGTTCTAAAAGTCAATTTTTCTTTGTCTGCACTTCACCTTGTAAAAGACTTGTTTGAAATTCTGGTTTCAATCACTCTGGTGTCAATCACCAGTATTTTCTACTCATGAAAAGGAGAAAAATTTGAATTCAAACCTGGCTTCAAAACGTAGAGTTTAGGGGTTTTCCCCAGGGTAAAATAGGTGTAATTTTAAAAGTGGTTTTTGGCTGTGTTAATGTCAAAGTAAATTTTAACTGCCTTTTTTTTTTAAGCAGAAACTTGAAGTTATTGATAATGAGACTTTTGGACAACTTGACTTGAAAAACTGATGCTTTGAGAGCTGTGAAATGTCTGAAAAGGGATGTCAATTTTTTTTTAATGCCTAATTAAAAATTATCATGGCTCTGGGAAGGGGCTTGTTTCTCCTGACTTCTTGTTGGTTCTCTCCAACCTGTCTTGTCACTGGTGCTGGAAACCTGTCTCTGGTGATGGAAAATCTGTCTCTGGTGAAGGAAACCTGTCTCTGGTGATGGAAAATCTGTCTCTGGTGATGGAAACTCATCCCAGAGCTCTTCTCCTGGAGCTGGCTCAGTACAGGACTTGCTCCTGGAGGTGCTGTCACACGTAACCAAAGCCTGTGGCTCTTATAACTCACTTGGCATAAGCCAGCCTGGCATTTTCCTCAGCAGGACTTGTCCCAGACTGGTTTAAAAGCTGAAAGGCAAACAAAAAGGGGGATTAGACCAAGCCAGCTCCAGAGCACACGTTGTACATACTGATGTCTTGTTGAAACGGGAGAAGGCTGGAAAAACACGGCCTGTGTGTAATGAGGATGCAGTCTTGCTTCCTGAATCCCTGCCTCCTTGGCCAATCAGATATTCTGCACCACTGAAGGAGCCAAGCTAATGAGATTATGGGTTATCACCTCAAGAAATGAAACCCTACCACTGGAAGAGCAAGATTTCTGTGGGAATTGTGCTGAAGCCTGGGTTTGATCCCGTGGCTCTCCCCCTGGGGTTGTTCAGGGGAGAGCACTGAGCCTTGCAAGTGTTTCCACATGGATGACACCGCAGCTCCAGGCCAAAAACCCCTAAACTGGAGTCACTTTGTATCCTGGGTTTTACCTCAGCTAAGCCAAGGGCTGAGCAAAGTCAGACAAATGTTAAACCTGACACATCTCAGATCTGGTGTTGGCCCACGCTGTGCCTGCTGCACCACGGGAAATGGACAATCCTTGGGATTTCCCACGGGTGCTGCCACCTAAGTGCACAGCCAGGTGTGGGGCAGCAGGAACAGACTGCAGGCAGAGGAGAAAACCTCCACTGCAGTCACCTTCATGAAGGAAACCTCTCCAGGTGTTTTGACCTGACGGAGGCTGTGCACATCTGCAGGAACAGCTGCAGCATCCAGCCCTGTTTCCTCACCTCTGGACCTCTGGCATCTCCCACTCTCCAGGCACTGGAATCCCAAGGAGGTTTAAGGGATAGGAGGTGCTTTTCCAGCTCTCTGCCTGTTTCTGGTGGGTTTTAGGAGTAGTTTTGCAGTTGGATTTCTTTGCCTTTTTTCCCTATAAAATCCCCTGCTGGCAGAGCAAACAGTGATGCTGTGGAGAGAGATATCATAGATTATGGAATATCCTGAGCTGGAAGGGACCAAAGGGATCATTCAGCCCAACCCCTCTCCCTGCACAGACAACCCAACAATCCCACCCTGGGCATCCCTGGAGCTGTGTCCAAACCCTCCTGGAGCTCTGGCAGCCTTGGGGCTGTGCCCATTCCCTGGGGGGCCTGGGCCGTGCCCCGCACCCTCTGGGGGGCGAGCCGTTTCCTAAACTCCAGCCTGCGCCTGCCCTGACACAGCCCCAGCCGTTCCCTGGGTCCTGTCCCTGTCACAGCGAGCAGAGATGGGAGCTGTCCCTCCAGTTCCCCTTGTGAGGTAGCACAACAACCCCAAACTGCTCTCGGTGGGGAACAGCGTTTGTCAGCACAAGGAGCCTGCATGGGGGTTTGATGGGTGAGGATTTATCCCTCTCCAGCTGTTTTCCCTGTTGGCATACTCAAGGCCTGGATTATGGGGTTCAGCAAGCTGAACTTCACCTCTAGTGCCTTCCAAACCTTCTCTCCCCCTTGGCTGGCTCTTCACCAGCAGGAAAAATCTTTGCAGAAGGACAACGGGTAAAGGATGGATTGCTTGGGCTGTGACATGGGCCATGCTCCTTGGGGATGGCTCCCAGGGCCACCAGGGTCAGGGACACGAGTCCACCATCACTCCAGGCTCTGCTGTGCTGGCTCCTCGCTGGGTGTTGGAGGACACGGAGGGAAATTCCTGATATTTAGGGACTCAGTTACTTTTGGAAGCATAGCTGTGGATAGCACCCTGCCTAATCACCGCTCCTGGAGCATCAGGACTTTGATCCATGTGGGGAATTTGAGTTTTTACCTCTCCTGGTTTTTTTTTTTCCTTACAGAACCCCGTACCAATCTCAGAGCCGGCGGCGGTGCCGGTTTTCCATCAGGAAGCTCACGGTAATCCCCCCCTTCTTGCTTCATCCAAACAAACCTGGTGTGCCACATTCCTCCTGTCTGCTGCTCTGGTGGAGAAGCAGGCCAGGAAAGCCAGAGTGTGAGGTGAGGAGGAGCAAGGCAGGAGAGAGGGGAAAAGCTGGAGGATCTTCTGCTTGGGGAAGAACTGGTGGTGTGGGGCAAATCCTGGGGATGTCAGTCCTGCCGCTCCCTTGGGGGGCACTTGGAGTGAACTTCCAAGACTTGACTTCCAGTGAAGCTCTTGGAAATTCCCTTTGGGGTTCAGCATCATTTCGTATGATTTTATTCTATTTATTTTAATTTGCAGAATGTTCAAGCTGAGCCATGAAGCCCCAGGAATCGGCTTCCTCTTGGGGCACTATCCTGGTCTCTCTTAGCACAGGAGCAATGTTTAAAATCCCAGGATTTTAAATGAAAATGTGTTTGGGTTCTTCCTTTCCAGTTCCTGCCTTTTAAAGAGGCGGTTTAGCAAGTTATTCCCCCCTCCTTTAACAGAGCTTGTCACCCACAACGCAGGATTTTAAGACACAGGTACCAAAGCAGAGTTTTCAATTAAAGGCCTCAGTGCTCTGCTCCCACCTCTTCTCCCCCTCTCCCCCATCCCATAGGATGCTCTGATGTGGCATTTGGGGTTTCTCAGCTCTCCGTGGTTTATCCTCACCATCCTCACCGTGGGTGCCACCGTCCTGCTGGAGCTCTGCTGGCCTTTAAATCCCTGGGATGTACGGGGAGGGAGAGGGATTTGAGGCGATTAAAGAGCTGCTAAATCCAAACATCAGCCGGGGGAAGCGGATCGGGCTGCGGCACCTCCCCGTCTGATCCGCAGGCACCGGGAGCGCTGGACCATCCCTGAATCCCGCATCCCGAGGCTGACGTGGCCCACATCCCCCTTCCATCCCTTCCTCCCGAGGAAGAGGAGATGTCGGGGTGCCTGTCAGGGCCGGGTTTGCCCCTCGGCCTCAAAACTCCCGCGATGGCCAATTCACACTTCCCTCTCCCGGCTGATTTATGGGATGTGCAGCGCCGAGCGACGCCGCCGCTGCGGGGAGGAGGAGATGAGAACCAGGAGCCCCGCAGGCTTCCTGAGAGAACTCTTCTCCAGTAATCCATCCGGGATGGAGGAAAACCTGCCCCGATCCTTCAAACACCGGGGTGATGCTCTCCAAATGGAGATGCTGCCTCTTCATTGCTTTGTCCCCCTGGTTTGATTTTTTTGGGGGGATGCTGGTGGTTTTTGGGGGATGCTGGTGGTTCTTGGGGGATGCTCGTGGTGTTTTGGGGATGCTCATGGTGTTTTGGGGGATGCTGGTGGTTTTTTGGGGATGCTGGTGGTTTTTTGGGGATGCTGGTGGTGTTTTGGGGATGCTGGTGGTTTTTTGGCGATGCTGGTGGTTTTTTGGCGATGCTGGTGGTTTTTTGGCGATGCTGGTGGTTTTTTGGGGATGCTGGTGGTTTTTTGGGGGATGCTCGTGGTTTTTTGGGGATGCTGGTGGTTTTTTGGCGATGCTGGTGTTTTTTGGGGGAAATTGGTGGGTTTTTGGGTATGCTGGGTTTTTTTGGCAATGCTGGTGGTTTTTTGGCGATGCTGGTGGTTTTTTGGGGATGCTGGTGGTGTTTTGGGGATGCTGGTGGTTTTTTGGCAATGCTGGTGGTTTTTTGGCGATGCTGGTGGTTTTTTGGGGATGCTGGTGGTTTTTTGGGGGATGCTCGTGGTTTTTTGGGGATGCTGGTGTTTTTTTGGGTATGCTGGTGGTTTTTTGGGGATGCTGGTGGTTTTTTGGGGAAATTGGTGGTTTTTTGGGGATGCTGGTGGTTTTTTGGCGATGCTGGTGGTTTTTTGGGGATGCTGGTGTTTTTTTGGGTATGCTGGTGGTTTTTTGGGGATGCTGGTGGTTTTTTGGGGAAATTGGTGGTTTTTTGGGGATGCTGGTGGTTTTTTGGCGATGCTGGTGGTTTTTTGGGGATGCTGGTGTTTTTTTGGGTATGCTGGTGGTTTTTTGGGGATGCTGGTGGTTTTTTGGGGAAATTGGTGGTTTTTTGGGGATGCTGGTGGTTTTTTGGCGATGCTGGTGGTTTTTGGGGGATGCTGGTGTTTTTTTGGGTATGCTGGTGGTTTTTTGGCGGTGCTGGTGTTTTTTTGGGGATGCTGGCTGGAGGATGCGGCTGGCTCAGAGGTCTCTGAGCACATTCAGCTGTCAGCGGTGTCCCCAGACCCCTTTGTCCCTCGGTCACGCTTGAGCACTCGCTTGTGGAGCTCCGCAGGCACGGGCTGGAGCCGGCGGGGATTCCAGAAGGAGCGGGGATTCCAGGGAAAGGCGGGATCTGTCCAAGCGGGGCTCTGAGCAGCGCTTAGGGCCGGGAGATGCTCCCTGCCCTGTGGATGCCCTGGTTTACCTCCCCGTGGCGGCTCCCTGGTGGGAATGGGAGGGCGGGATGAACCCAGGGTGGATCCGCCGGTGCCTCCCGGTGCTGTCCCCGGGGTGGATCCACCAGGAGATGGAGACCACCTCTCCCTCTTTCTCCAGCATGGAAAGGCGGTGAGGCGCCTCTCCCGGGGCTCTGAACCCCTCTGTTTTCATCACGCGAACGAGGCAATAATGGCCTTTGATGGAGACCCAGACGGAGCCCGGGAAACGCATCCCAAACCAACCAAAGCTGTCCCCGGGACCCTCCCGTTCCGTTTGATCTGAAACACCCATCGAGCACCCCCTGAATTTCCCTGCACGCCGGAACAGCCAAGCAGTGAACCTTGTTTTGAAGGAAAGGCTTTTGGTCGTCCTCCAGTTTGGAAAGCCTTCTCCTGTTTGTGGCTTTCTCCGCCTGGCTTTCCCCAAGGAATTGCAAGCTGTGTAGCAAAATGTCTACTCGGGGCAGCCGATGAATCAAATGTGTGAGTTATTTGAATGTGCAGTGGGTTATACTGAAGTAAAAAAAAAAAGTAATAATAAAAATAAATTTTTAAAGGGTTTGTTTGGTTTTGGGTTTTTTGTTTGTTTGGTGGCTTGGAGTTTTTTTGGGGGCAGGGTTTAAACTTTTACTGGAGGTGCAATCTGTTTTCTGGCATCTGAACTGTAATGTAAAAGACTTTTCCCTCCTTTCCAGGGCTGAAGGTCTTTATTCATCCAGAGTGAGAAACTCAGCTCCTCACCCTGTTTCCCCCTGACACTTCCTCACGCTCTTCTCCAATTCTTTTGTAGAAGAATTGAGGTTGGTTTGTTTGTTTGGGGCGGGTGGGGTTTTTTTAGAGGAAAAGCACTTTTGCCCAAACATCAGGTGGATGTTTCAAGCAGGATCACTCTGCTGATGTTCACAGGGATGGTTCATCTCCTCCAGCAGGGAACTGTGATGGTGTTGGTAAGAAGGGCTTTGGTTTCCACCCGAAACCACCTGGTGAAATGTGCTGGAATTGGGGTGTGGGGTTTATAGGGCCCAAGACCGTGCTGGGCAGTTTTGGTGAGAGGCTTGATCCAGGCAGGGCAGCTGAATGGATGATTTCTCCTTCCTGAATGCCTGCAGCTCTTTAATTTCTGGGGAAGAGGAAAAGAGAGGAGAATTGGAATGAAGCAAACTGGTGCCACCCTGAGCCTGGGGAGCCGTGTCCCGTCTCTCCGTGCGGTGCCACGAGGCAGCCACGGCTCATCCATCACTCTGAGGGATGTGTCCAGGCCTTCTCATTAAGGAATATAACCGGGGGTCGGGAGCTGAAACTGCTTCTGACCTGTATTTTTTAATTAAGGCATTTTTTTTTAACACAACCCTTGCTTCGGGTCATCTGATAATACTCATCTGGACAAAATGCCTAACCTTGTTAACCCTCGGCTGCTCCTGCTGTGCTTTAAAGCCAGTCTTAAGGAAAACCATCCCAAAAATTGAACACCAGGCAGGCACAGAATCCCAGAGTGGTTTGGGATGGAAGGCACCCGAAGATTGTCTCATTCCACCCCCTGCCATGGACAGGGACACCTTCCCCTAGACCAGGTTGCTCCAAGCCCTGTCCAACCTGGCCTTGGAGTATCTCCAGGTGCTCTTGGGGTCACTGTTTTCAGCTGGCCAGTGGCCCCCAGTTCCACCTCGATCTTGCAGAGTGGAGGTCTTTCACAGGAGAGCCTTGTTCCTACCAGCAGATGGAACAACTGATGAGCTCAGGGGATTAAGGAGAGGAAAAAACCAAGCACTGTGCAGCTTTATAGGAACATTTTGTATGGGTTTCTGCTTACCCTCCAGTGTCCTGCACATAGCAACATTGCACAGGGAGAACTGCTAATTCAGTGTTTTTCTACAGGGGAAACAGCATCCTAAGTGCATTCCTCCACTCAGCCCAGACACCAAATCCATGAGGAGCAGATGTAATCTGCCCTGTCAGGCTTGGCTCTTTTATCTGGGGTCGTTAAAATATTTTCACCGAGGGGAAGAAAAATTGCTGGGTGCTTTGTTTGTTTCTCCCTCTCTCTCTTTTTCTTTTTTTTTTTAATTTTAAATTTTTGGATAAAGGTCTTCCCAAGGTGGGAAAACACCCACCTTCCATGTGACAGGCAGAGAGGTGCTCTGCAGAGTGGCCCTTCGGAATGGTTTGGGCTGGGATTCCCCAGAGTGGAGCCATCCTGGAGCCAGTGACAAGAAATACACAGCCACAGGATTTTCCTTGCTTCCCCATTCTGGGGTACAGCAGGAGAGACAGGCAGAGAAAAAACTCCCTGGTCATCTCAAATACAATAAAAAGGAATGGAGGAATGGGAAGAACAAAAACTCCCTGGTCATCTCAAATACAATAAAAAGGAATCGAGGAATGGGAAGAACAAAAATTTGAGAAAAAGGCTCCACTCCCCCACCCCTCCCCAGTAATTCCCACCAGTCCTCCCAAGCCCAGTGTTTCAAACACTCAGGGCTCAATTTACCACCTCCTTGGTGGGGGGGGGAGTGTTTATGACACATTCCCTGCATTCCTTTTCCAGAAATGCTGTAAAATTGGGCTTTTTTTTTTTTTTCCTCCCTTGCGTGTGATGCAGAGAGTGACTCACATCTGGAAAATTCACCTTGCACTGAGCTCTTCTCAGAGCAACTTACCTAAAGGGGCCATCAAAACATGCTGCCCCACAAGATGGGGGTGTGCAAATGTGCTTTTGTGTATTTGGGGTCAGTTTGAGTCATGATAACAACAGACATGGAGAGAGATGGGCTGAGGTGGAGGATTTACAGGTTCTGGAGGAGGAGAACTGAGGGAAATCAACAGCAGGTTGTGCCCAAGGGTGTCTTTTCCATGGCCACGGTCATTTGTGCTGGGTGTGGCAGGAGTGGGAAGGAAAATCTCCATGCAGGGGTGTCCTCAAGCCATGCCCATCCCTGGAAGTGCCCCAGGCCAGGCTGGATGGGGCTTGGAGCCACCTGGTCTAGTGGAAGGTGTCCCTGCCCAGGGCAGGGAGTGGGATGAGCTTCAAGGATTCCTCCAACCCAAACCTTTCTGGGATTCTGGGATTCTGGGATTCTGGGATTCTGGGATTCTGGGATTCCATGACCCGGGCAGGAGAAGACCCAGCCAGGCACTGAAGTCAGGAAATGGGCATCAAATGGCTGCTTTCCAAAGATGAGAAGGGTTTCACCATTGGAAGAGGCGTCTCCAAAGGACCCTGTGCGTTTATCCCAGCTCCATCCTGAGTTTATATCCATCCTGCAGTGGCAGATTCCTCCTCAGCCCTGGCTCGTTGGGCTTGGTGGAGGAATTTCCACCCTAACACAGGAGGCCAGGCTGGGTGTTTGTAATGATCTCATTCTGCTCCAATCTGTGTCTCTTCCCACCAGTCAGGAGCCGAGCCCAGGGGGTGAAATTCCATAGGATTCACCCATTAACTCCACCTTCACTGCTGCAATCTGCCCGATTGCAAAACTTGAACAGGCTCAGGAAGGGGAATCTCTCCTTTCCCAAACTGAAGAGAGTGGCCCCAGCTCCCCACCAGACCTGCAGCACAATCCCTGCTCTGCCCAGGCCCTGTGGAGTCTCTGCTGTGCCTCCTGGTGATGTATGAGGGTGTCAGGACTCGTTATGTCACGTCAGGGCATGCAGAGGGACAAGAGGAGCTAATGGGATGAGGCAGGAGTCGTTTGGAAATGGAGGAGGGAGAAAAGGTTCTCCGTGCACCAGAGCACACATCTGTTTTGTGGCATAATTCAAATTAGCTCGGGGGAATTCACTGCATCTCGTGTGTCTTCTGTGGTGACACACTACACAGAAATGAAGGCTTGGAAAGCTTTTATGAAAGCTCAGCAGCCACAGTGGGTTTTAAATTGCCTTTTTTTTTAATTTAAAAAAAGAAAAAAAAAGATAAATTCTGATGGCAATTTCCTACTCTTGACTGATTCTGCATAATTTGTGCTTGCACTGATTGCAGTTTTATAAACTCTGTATCTCTCTACCAAGGGAGGAGATGTTCAGCTCTTCACTTTTCTCCTGGACGAGATGTGAATCGCTGGCATTTCATCCCTGGGGATGCAACAGGGAAATGATTTCCAGGGTGAGGAAGTGTGATCTGGCTGCCCTTGGGCTCCAGTGGTATTTTCCAGCCTGGCCCAGCATCTTCCTGTCCAGGACAAAGGGGGATGGAATAATGGTCTGGGGGATCTGTGCTAGGAATTCGGGATCTTCTAGGGATGAGGAGAACCTGCACAGTCCTAAAACCCCCAAGGAAAGATCCCTTTGGGCATTGGGTGCTGGTGGTGTCCAGGATCTCCCTCAGGTGGGGCTGGTCCAAGAGATGCTCAGCAGCAGCAGCAGAGGTGGGACCTCAGGTGTGGGGACCAGGTGCTTTCAGACCTGTGATGAGAACCTGTGGTGAGGGTCCCTTCTGCCAATAAATAAAACTTTGGCTCCTGACCCCTTAACTCTGCCTCTGAGGAGGAGGTAGGCACAGGTGGAAGGGTCAAAGGCACACAGTTAGAGACTGGGAATGTTGGATTTGCTTGGTCTGGAGAAGGGAAAAGGGATTTTGTAAAGTGAAGGCAGCTGTGGGCCTGTCCTTCCCCAGTGAGGGATAAGTGGGGGCAGCCAGTGAGGCTGGAAGGAGTCAGGGAGGAGACACAATCTCCTCCATCTGCTCCCAGAATTATTTTCTGCTTTGTTTTTGAAGGTATTTCACCGTTTCTCAATCATTTTTATTTTGCCTCTCCCCTGTTCCACCCACCCTGAATGTCACTGCTGCTGCTTTGAGTGCAGCTGAGCAACTCTGTCCGTGGGAAGAAGCACTCCAGGGGAGCCTCTTGTCTCCAACCCCCTGGAGAAGACTTCTTTTACTCTTATCTGTCACACACGTGGATGCCAGAACCTGGAAGAGGGATAACTGCTGGATTCTGTGCTCCCTTTTGGCTCCAGGAGCCTGTGCAAGGCCGTCTCCATCACCATCAGGTATCAGCTCCCTGTCATCTGAGGAGGTGTCTGGGGATGTATCGAGAGGGGAATCCTTGGGTTTCCCAGGTTGTGTTTCTGGGGGTCAACCTGAAAAATGTGAAG
The DNA here is from genome assembly GCA_013400495.1 of Nicator chloris. Classification (NCBI taxonomy): domain Eukaryota; kingdom Metazoa; phylum Chordata; class Aves; order Passeriformes; family Pycnonotidae; genus Nicator; species Nicator chloris. Next base: position 79,259 of record WAAE01011534.1, on the reverse strand, counting down.
AGCCTTCCACCCTCTGCTCCTGGCCAGCTGCTGTCTTCCTCCCACAGAGACTTTGGGGCTGGAATTCGGATTTTGAGGCCAAGTGCAGTGGTTCCAGACAGCCCCTTTTTGCTTTGTGAGTGGGTTATCTCTTCTGGCTGGTTTTCTCAGGCTCTCAGCCTGCCCAGCCCAGAGTTTGATCCTGGGGCAGGTTGTGTTTGGCTCTGATTATTTTCTTTCTTAATCTCTGCGTTTCCTGGCTGGTGGCTTTGGTGGCTGTTTCTTGCCATCCTGGCTCCCAGGGTTTGGGTTGGGGAAGGCAGCTGGAAGCCATCTAACAATGCAATGTCTTAAAAAAAGAGGTGAAGGTTTCTCTTTTTTATCATCCTTGCCCTAATCCTGCTCTCCCTGTTTATCTGGTGCTGGCTTCAGCACTTGTCAGCCCCTGATTTAGCCTACTAACCTGGCAAAAAAGGGAGCCAACAAAAACAGCAAACGATTTTATTTCTTTTATTCCTTTTTCCTGCTGTGTCTGAGTTAAAGCAGCTCATGTGGCTGGATGAGGAGCCCAGCTCTGGTGGTGTTGGTAAAAGTCCTGCTGGCTTCCCAAGGCAGTGGACCCAGGGTGTGAGTCCTTTGGCTGTCCCAAATCTACAAATATTGCCCAGGCTGAGTCCTGGTCCATTTGTCGAGTAGGAGCTTTGGTGGGGAAAATCATTCTGGGTTCATGGTGGTCCCTGCTCCTGTCCCTTGCTCTGCTCCCTCCCTTCCCATGGCACCCACTCCTGTGCAGCTGGTTTTTGGGGATGAAGGAGTGAGGAGCCCACCTGCTCTGGAAGCTGGCTTAGCCTTGGGGTGTTTGTGATGTGCAGATGAGGGATTCACGTGGTGCTCTGCAGGTTCCTCCCCAACATCTTCTGTTTCCACTGGGAGAGGAACACCTCTAGCTTCACCTCCAGCTGCTCTGGAAAGAGATTCTGCTTATTTATTTATTTACAGCCAGCTTCTTTGGGTGGTGCAGTCCATTTTACCCCGTGGAAAAAATATCCTTCAGCCTTGCATGCGGGGTACCTGGGTGCCGTGCTTTTCTTTGGGAGGACATTGCTCTGGCTCTTCTCCCCTTTCTCCTGCGTGGTCAGAGGGTTTGAATGAGGAGGGTTGTACTCATTAAACTGGGAAAGGTTGATTTGCTGTGCTTGTGGTCTCTGTTGGGCGGCTTTTCCAGGGAAAAGGTGTCCAGGACACGAGCAGGGCTGGATGGTGCAGCTCCCAGCTCGGCAGGGAAAGGGTGGCTACACTGGAGGCAGGTGGAGCCCAGGAGGAAAAGGCCCTGCTCCCCATGTGAATAACTGCAGCAGGAGGGTCCCCTCCTGCCGAGGGGAAAAAAAAAGGAGCAGGAAAATCAGCAGGGAACAAATAGGTTTTGTTTTCCTTTCCTGGATGGAGTATTTCAGCTTCACCTTCCTCCTGATGGCTGTGGAAAGTGAGTTCAGCAGGCTCCCAGGGCTCGGCTATTCAAGTTTTCCAACAGAAAAACTTTGCTTTTTCAGGGCTACTTTCCTCCTTAAACAAAAGGGATATTGTCCAGGGAAGGATTTTGATTTTATGCTTCTTAAGTTGGGAACCGTCTTCCTGCAGAAGCTTTCCAGTGGCTTTCACAGCCTGTTTGCTCCTGCCACCCCTCTGGGGGTGCTTGGCACTGTCCCCAAGCTGGGATCACTGCAGGGAGCTGCACCCCTGGTCCCTCACCTTCGTCTGGCTCTCTCAGGAAAGCAAAAACCCCTGTGGAATAACCCTCAGCCTGCACATCCACCCTGTCCCCGGTGCATAGGTTGGGTGCTCGTGGCGCATCCTGGAGTCCTGGGGGATAATTTATCCAGCCTTTCCCTTGTGGGGATCTATCCAAAGGTGCTGGGCAACCTTTGCAGACAGAATGGTTGTGACACCAACCACTGTGGTTGTCCAGCTGCTCGTCTTCTGGTCTGTGGTGTCGCTGAACATCCCATGGGAATTCCTTGTTCTCTGGAGCTAAGGGGGAAACGGGCTTGGGCTGGGATCAAGAGTCAGCTGCAAAAAAGGAGTCTCATAAATAGATATACTGCTGTGGTTTGGGGTTTTTCATCCTCACATCTTTGTCCCATCTTTGCTTCCAGCCAGTCTGGAGCAGTGAGAGAAACCCAACCTCCCCTGGAAGGGAGAAGGGAAGGAAGGAGGGCTCCTGTGCTCCATTCCTAGGAAGATGGCAGGCATTTGTCATGCTGCAGAGGGCGGGCTGTAAGTCAGGCTGCCAGACGTTCCTGACAGGAACCCGTGTGATTCACGGCTGGGATTGCTGCTCAAAGCCCAGCGGGGATTTCGGAGCAGCCGTGCTGGAGGCTGGCCTGAAGGAAGGCTTGGCATGCAGCAAGGTTGTGCTTCCATGTGGCTTGGCACCACCTCCCCAAAGAAACACTCCAGAGCAAGGCAAGACGGTCGATAGCAATCTTTTCCTGCTGCTGGCAGATCCTCGTCTCCCCAAGGAGTGGTTGGGCTCCAAGTGGAGCTGTCACAGCTTTCCCTTCCTGGGGCACCTTTCCTGATCTCTGGCCGAGGGCCACCTGCCTGCCCTGAAGGCACCAGATGTTGAGATGTTCCAGGCTGTTGGTGTCCCAGGAGGAATCACCCACGTGGATGCACGGGAGGGGTGTGGCAGGAGGGAAAAGGCTTAGCCTGGGCCACGGAGACCCCTCCCATGTCCTCCCCTGGGACCCATTTCAGTCTGGTTCTGCTGTTAAAACATTTGGGTTTTTCCTGCCTGCTCCTGGAGGGCTGCTCTCCCGGCACTCAGTTGCTTGGGATTGCCACGTTTTATTCTTCTCCTGCTCCCAGCAGTGTCTGCTTTGTGCTTCCTCCCCCTCCTGGGACTTTATTGTGTGTGTATTTATCCTTTTTCTGCCCTCCTCTGCTTTTCTAAACACGCTGAGCTTCGTTAAGCTGGCTGGATTCCCTCCATAAGAGTATTAAAAAATGGGTTAAAGGAGTGAGGCATCTCCACCCATGTCCACTTGTGAAATAGTGAGGAAGGAGATGCAGCACCACTGATGAACTTTATCTCTGGCCAGTTGTCATGCCCAGCCCTTTAAATCAGCGTGGCAAAGGAGCAGCCCCATCAGGCAGGGGATGAGCTGGGTCAGAGCTCCCCATCCACCCAAAATGAGGTGAACTCCCTGCCAAAGGGTGACCCCTCTGTGCAGGGTTTTGTGCTCAAAGCACCATTTTGGCTTCACTGGGAGGGGACAGATGTCAGAGATCTCATCCTGGAGGGACAAAGGAGGAAATTCTACTCTAAACAAAATCCTCCCTCATGTCCTAAAGCTTCCTAAAGCTGCTCACTTGTGACCTGTAGATATTTATCTCTGCCCTCCTCTCTGCATTTGTATGCTTATAAATGTATACATACAAATGTACATGCAGAGTGTTTTAATCTGCTACCAGTGGACTTGTGTCATTTCAACAAAAACAGCAGGACTGGGGCCAGAAAATTCATCACTGGCAGAGCCCAGCCTTAAAATTCATCATTATGAGAGCTCAGCCCTACAAACACCACAACCTTCTGGATGTCAAAACATTGGTGTCTTCTCTAATGTCTTGTAAGGGTGCTTGATGCAAACCATTTATATATTGCATCTACAAACCATCTAAACCTCATCTATATGAAGGCCAATTATCAAATTAATGTGCTTTGGTGTTAAGCCCATGACCAGAAGCCACGTGCCTGGTTCTGTTAGGGTCACAGGGAGATTTTGGCAGGTCAGCAGCTGGGTGGGAGAAGGTAGGCCCAGCCTGGCAAATCTGCCTCTGGTGACTCTTGGGACCTGTGGGGAAGAACAAGACCCAGGAGTGAGGCAGGAGAAGCAGCAAGGAAAGGGAACTTGGGAGTTACAGATCCCAGAATGGTTTGGGGTTGGAAGGGACCTTTGAGACCATTCCATTCCAAGCCCCTGCCATGGGCAGGGACAAATTCCATGAGACCAGGTGACTCCAAGAGAAAATTTGAGGGCTGGCTCAGGGGTGTCAGAGCAGCTGCCAAAGGAAGGTGTTGCCAAGGGAATTTTCCAGTTCTGAGGAGCCTTGCTTCCCTCTGCAGAACACAAAGTAAGACATTTTTCCCTGAATTCCCCTCTGGGTTTCAGATTTGCTCTCGTGGGTGTTGGGGCAAGTTTGTTTATTACAAAGAATCTAAATCTTGTGCTGCATGTGTATTCAAATCCATATGCAAATGGGAATTGCCTAACAAAATGTTTGTTTTCTCCTGCAAACAGTTTCCCCTCTTCCTCCTGTGAAAATCAGGAGTATGTTCCCCAAGGTTGATAAATTCTCATCTAACCCTGGTGGGGGAAGAACTGGACTCTCTGTGTTTATAAACAGAGGGAGAAAATATATATCTCTCCTCACAGAGTTTACATTCCACGTGGGCTCTCTGGCCAGGGTGTCCAATAAAAGAAAAATATGTATTTCTTGTCAAAAGGTGCTGGAAACATCTGGCTGGGTGGCACCATCTCCAAATCCCATGAGAGGGATCCAAAGGAGGCCAAGCACAATGCAACTTGGGGTGCTTGCTAGGGACAAAGAAACTGTGTGATGAAAATCAATCAAAAGAAGGAAAAGTGGGCCCTGGGGCTCTTAGGAGAAGGCTTGGTGGTGGCTGAACATAATAATTAATTTCAGAAGTGTTCTGATGTCTTTTTTCTCGTGGTTATCTCTGCACAGTTGTCATCCCACGTGGTTTTAAACTCACTTGGAAGAATTTTTGGCAGGTTCTCAAGAGTCTGAGGTGCAGAGAAATTATTTTAATCATTAATTATTGCTGTTGCCTGCTCTCCTGTCCCACCAGTTCACTGTTCTTTTACCAGGTGTCACGGCAGCTTCTTAGCAGGGATTAGAAACTGGCTGGAGATGAGGAAAGGGAACTTCAATATCTATGAACAGGAGAAAACAAACAAACAAAAAAACTTTAGTAGTCGATGCATCAATCAGCTTCTGCATCTTGGGCCAGGGGTTGTGCAAGCTCTTGCTGTGATTCTGTTGTGGCAAATCTTTTTTTTATGTAACTTCAATGTTCTGTTCACTCCGTAACATTACCTGAGTAACCTCTGATTAGGCTCCAAGGGTGAAATACAGCCAGAAAAATCCAATTCTGTGCCTAAAGCACAAAGTTCTCTCTGGTCCAGTGTTGAAGTGCTCCTTCCAGCAAGAACAGGTATGAAACCACATACCTGTGGTACGTGAATTCCTGAAATACTTTGAGGGCAAATGCTGGGAAGGTTTGGAAGAGGGACACAGCCTTTAAGCCCCACAGGGCATTTTGAACACTTGGCAGTTGTGTAGGGACAAGCCTCAAGCTTCTTTTTTCCTTTCTTTGCATTTCAGCAAAGTTAAAACGCTTGAGGTGTTCATCTTCCACCTCTGTGGAATGTTTTCCATAGTTTGGCTCCTGGCTCTTCATTACCCACCGCACTCTTCACTTGGAAATCTGTTTGACAAACAAATGAGGTGATTCTTCCTCCTTCTCCAGTATCCTCAGGTCAGTTTGTTTTTGAGAACAGGTGAGCTGGAGGGAGAGAAGATGCTCCAGTTGGCACACGTCTGAAAAATGATCCTGGGTGCTGGCCATTCCATGGGGATCGCTGACTGGATCCTCTCCTGTTGTGGAGTGAGGACAAAAGCAGGATTTAAGGGAAGTCCCCAGCCTCATCCTCCTTCCCACGTTTCCCCCATAGCTCTTAGGTGTGCGTGGGGCATCTTGCTGGTCATGAACCCCGAGCGCCAGTCCTTGGCTGCAGAACTCCCTAAAGGAGGAATTTTCCCACTGCTAACGTTCCTGGCAAGGAGCACGGGCTCACTTAAAGCAGTTGTTGTTTTTATCAGTTGCTGGATGCTCTGCAGCTCGAGCTGGGTGGTCTCTGAGGCGTCGCACGCGGCTCACGTGGGCTGGGGAGAGCAGAGGCTTTTACGGCTGGGGAGGAACGGCCAAATCCCTCAGGGAATCTGGTGAAGCCCCTCCTCACCTGGTCCAGCAGAGGTGAAGTGGAAGGGGCTGCCTTGCTCGGAGCTGTGCTGTCCATCTCCTTGAGGAGTAGCCGTGGAGAGCCGTCCTTCCTGGCGGGATCGTGTCAGGTCGGCAAATCTCACTGGAATGTTCTTGCCAGGAGTGGGGCTGGTGAACTCTAAGAAAAGCCACCTAAGGAGCGTTGACTGAATTAATTTATCACGGGCAGAGCTGACCTGAGAGGATTTCTAGACCTGGAGGCAAGGGGGGCCTGAGGGGATCATCTTCAGGTCTCTGATTCAAATAACCACGTCTTGCCGAGATCCCTCCTCAGGGAGATCTCCTGGCCCCTGAGGGTGGCTCTTCTCCTGCAGTTGGGTTGTGTGTGGTCAGCAAAGTGACCCTGTGGTCCGGTGACCAGTGGGAATGACCACTGGCATTGCTGGAAGGAGTTTGGGAGCCAACTCCAGCGGAGAGCTTACAGCTGGACACACTTTGAAGGCTTCCACTTCCCCGTGCGTTTATTTAAAAGCAAAGCAAGAGGGTGACGGGGTGGGAATAATCTTCAGCAAGGGATTGCTCTTTTCCCAGTCTTTTTTTCCCTGCTAGTGAAAGCATTTCGCAAACGACTGATGCAGTTTTGCATCATCCCGTGGCAGCTGGAAGCGGCAATAGATCATTGCTTTGTTTCCCTCTTCAGCTGGGAAATCTCAGCCGGCCTTCAGCAACTCAGGAGGTGCAGGTGGTTAATGGGACATGTAATTGAAAAAGAAGGGGAAATAAAATCTCCATGTGCACGGAGAGTTACGGAAAACCCCGAGAAAGGGATCGGTGACAGGTAGGAAAATCTCTCTGGTTTTCCAGGGATGGATGCAGCAGCTATCACTGATTTGGCCCCAGAGCCTTGGGCAGCAGAATTCCATCTGCTGGTGGTGTCACCTTGGGGGTGTCACCTTGTCTGAGGAGGGACAGCCCACCCCACCCCACGGATGTCCTGGAGTTCGACCAGATTTAGTAGCACTTCATCCCATCTTGGGATGAAGGCCAGCTGGATACTGCATTAGAATTTAGGTTGGACTGGTTAGATCCTGCTTGGGCTTGGACTCCATCCTTAATTTCTTTCGTGTGGTCTTCTCTTGGGAAGCTTTGGAGAAAACCATCAGTTTGTTACAGGAACGTCTGGATCTCATCCAGGGATCACCTTCATCGTGCTGTGGGCTACTGTGCAGTGCCAAAATAGCCCTGGCCACCTCTTGCCCTTCCCCAGGGCCGTGCTTGAGTGCCATCTCCGGGTGTTCCATCCCTGGGTGTTCTCCCTGCCCGGAGCCCGCTCGGCAGCTGCCGCCGTTCGGGAATGGAGGGTCTCCAAGTTGGATCTTCGCCCACCCTTGGATGGAGACCACCAGAGCTCGTCTGCTGTGCAGCAATGAGCTGCGAGAGGCTCTCAGCCATCCGAGTTTCCACAAGGCAGGAGCTCTTCCCAATTCCCTCTCCCCTCCCGCTCCTCCGTCTGCAACCTCTGCCCTTCGGGTTTAAATCGTGGAGCTGCGGGAAAGCCCAAATATCTGGATCACTGCAGGGCAGGAGGCTTAGAGGGTGAGGTGACCCCAGGAGAGGCATGGAAATTCAGCTCTTTTGGGTTCAGTTGTGCTATTTTTTCCAGCTTTTTTTTCATGGGGAATAATTATTATCCTAAATAATACTTTTTCCTCCCGTCTCTCGTATAATTTTCCGTCTCCCCACCAGAGAAAGGGGAAAGAGGATTTGTGAGGAAAGCAGAACGGTTTTGCTTTTGGTTTCATTTCGTTCCTTAAAAGGTGGTTTGTTTTCTGAGTGGAAAACCTGATAAAATTAGTGCAGAAGTGGAAAATATTCTCCCTAGCTACAGGGATGCTTCATGGCAAAATACTTTTAATCGAGACTAATCCAATTAGTCTTGATTTGGCAATGCTGAAGGTTTGCCAAACCCATCCTTTTCCTGAAAAGGAAGTCCCTGAATGTCCCCATGTACCAGGAATGCCAGGACCTCGTGGATGCTGCTGAGCACGTTGGTGCTGTGTTGTTGGTCTTCTAGAGGTAATATTTTCAATTTCAGCTGTAGGGCTGCAATAAACGCCATCCTAAAGAAGCCCAAAATGGGAGAAACTGGGATATTTGCTGTCTCTGGCAGAGGATGTAGGGGAGATGGTCATTCCCCCATCACTCCTTAACTCTATGCCCCAAAGGGACCATCCCACAGGCAGGTTTGACTCTCTCACCTCTTCCTCCCGTGGCAGGCATTTCCAGCTTTACGCTTTCCTGAAACGATTTCCACCTTCAGCCCTGACAGAGGTTATTCCCAGATGCTCCATCTCCCATGGCAGGAGGTGTTTGACTGCTTTGAGGATTGGAGAGCAACCCTGAGGGCATCTGAGTGACATCCTATGACTTGACAGGAGGGCTGTCACCTTGGGGAACATTCCTGCGCCCAAGCCAGGTGGAAATGTGACTGGAGCAGGGCCAGCAAAGAGAGGCAGGAGGGATGAGGGCCTTGGAAAGCCTTCCACAGGGGGTTAAACAGATCAGGGATGTTCAATTTACTGAGGAGAAGAGTAAGGGATGACATGGTGGGTTTTTGAAACCGTGAGTGATGCGGAGAAGGGAAAGCCTTGCTGGAAGCTGGGAAACCACTGCTGTCTGCCAGCTCCTCTATCTTACAGGATACCTGAAAGAAGGGGTGGAATATTAAATAATACTTATATTAATACATAGCAATAAATCAAATGTTTAAAATAGGGGGAGGAACAAAAAGAGGGTTTTCAAGTATGGCAGGGCTCCAGCTGTCCTTGAGTGATGATGTTAGGACAGATGGTGTCCAGGTTTCGGCAGCAACATTTCTCCACGGGCCACAAGGGATTGCAGAAGGGTCTTCTGCCTTGCCCCAAGAGGCAGCTGAAATGGTTCTCCGTGGATGTGGAAATTCAGCTGATGCTTTTAGGATTCGAGGCTGGACCTTCACAAGGTGATTTAGGAGTTTTGCCTGTCTGGCAGTGCTGGGATGTGCTGAATAACCCATTGGAAAAAAGGCACGGGTGACGAGCTGTGGTTTGCTGTCTAGGAGATGTAGCAGGATTTGCTGTGCGAGGCTGGTGTTCCAAGGAGACAAATGAGGTGGGACAAGCTTTGTCACGAGTTCAGTGTAACCCTGTGGTTCCTCTGCCACTTAAAAGTCACACCCATTTACCCCGGCAAAAATATTCGCCACGTTGGGATGCCTGAGGAAAGGGATTTGCTTTGCTGGGATGTTGCAGCAGAGTGGTGAGGTGATTGTGCTGGATGCTGGTCTGGTGAGGGCCCTGCAGCTCTGGGGTGGAGCTGAAACTCCTGCAGGCTCCTCTTGGAGGCGAGGGAGGGAGCGAGAGAGGCTTTCGGGGCTGGGTCACCGGCTTTGGATGTGGGAGCCGGCGTGTGGCACCTTGCTCTGCTAATGATGCTGCTTCCACCCTTTCCCGTCCCCCTGCTGACAATGGGGAGCCTCTGCCGTGCTCCTGGCTCCGTTTTAATCTTCACTAATAGCAAAAGAAAACAACTGGTGCTTTGCTTCCACCTCAGTCCGAGGATGCTCCTTAGGTCTGGGATAAGGGACGGGTTTTGTCCAGCCCATNACCTCAGTCCGAGGATGCTCCTTAAGTCGGGGCTTTGTCCAGCCCACGGGCCAAACTCACAGAGGCTTTGGTGGGTGTTGCTCCAAGATTCCTATCTAAGGAACACTGCCTGGGGAGGGATGTGTAAAATGAGTGACCAGGAGCTTGTCTGGGCAGTGGGTTGCAGCAGCAGGGCTGGGAGAGGAGCACGGGAGGAAGGCTGGGAGCTGTTTGGGGACAGCAGGCTGCTGTGCCATCGCTGTCTGTCACAGCACCGAAGGGCCAAAGTTGAAAAAGGGCCTGTGAAAACCCCCTCTCCAGCTCTCTTGGGCCCTCTTCAGCCACTGGAAAGGGGATCTGAGGTCTTTGGAGCTTTCTCCTCTCCAGGTGAACACAGCCAGCTCTCCCAGCCTGGCTCACCCCAGGCCACCCAGCAAAGCCCAGCCCTTAACTCGATGATAAATCCCAGAGCTGGGAGTGTTTCTTTTACAGGGGAACACTCAAAGACCATTACCAACAGCCAGGGGGATTGCCCACGGGTTTTAGAGAAGCTGTGAGATGGGGCATCCCTCTTCCAATGTGGGCTGGGTTGTTCAGACCACATTCCTCTCCTTGGAAAGTGCAAGGCAGCAGCAGCAGCAGCATGAAAGGGTTTGTGGGACCATTTTTCAAGTGCAGGCCAGCTGTGAAAGGTTAAAGAAGTTGGTCAGAAAGCTGAAGGACTCCTCCCTCCTGCTCTGTGTCAGGTCTCTGCGTGTTTGCTGAAATACAAATGGGTGCAGCACACCCTGACTTGCCTTTTGCCACAGGAAAATCCAATTCCTGTGTAAACTGTGGGAAGCCAGCTGTGCCAAGACCGTCCAGGTGGAGTGAAGCTGAGCATGGTACAGCCTGTCAGAGAGTATCTCCTTAGGAAAGCCAGACATGAATCATTTTGATGAAGGTGTTTTACCCACCTATCCCTCCATGGTGTGGGTAATGCAACACAGAGAGCGAATGATTCAGCTCCATCCAGCAGAAAACTTGGCCCTATCCCTCTTCCCCACCAAGTTTGGTTAGGAGCAGAGGTAAGGCAGCAGGATTGTCCATGCTGGCTGGCCAAACATAAGAAATGACTGTAGAACCACGGGTTCTGTGTTCAGGCACAATGTGTTTTGTGGCGTTTCATCTTTTTCCTGTTTCATGGCATTTCATCTTTTTCCTGTTTTATCACCTAGAAAAGGTTGCTTTGGCTCAGAGGATGCTCAGAGCAAAGGATGAGGCTTGGAGCAACCTGGGATAGTGGCAAGTGTGTCTGTCCATGGCAGGGAGTGGGACTGGGTGGGCTTTGAGGTCCCTTCCAAACCCAAACCATTCCATGATGATTTTATACACAGAGCCAAGTTACTCCTCTCAGCAGTGCTTGGGATTTATCGTGGGGCAGGTGTTGGCTTTCGGGTTGTCAGCGTCTACCCACCCATCTTCAAGGTTAAAATACTGAACTGGATGAAAATATTCCTCCTCCTCCTGGCGGCCCAAGTTTTGTTTAAAAAGAAGGAGCATGTGCAAAGTGGAATTTGTCATGGTAAAACATTAAAAGAAAAAAAAATGTAACCAAGCCTTTGAAACCTCAAAGAAGTTGTGGGATTGGTTTTAGCAGGAAATGAAAAAAACTTCCTTTTCCTTGATAGTCTTCTCTTTCCTATTTAATTTTTTGGTATTATTATTATTTTTTCCTAAGACGCTGTAATTTCCTGACTCTCCCTGATCTGAGCTGTATAATCAAAAGGAAGGGAAGGGAAGACAAACTGGGATAGCTCCTTCCTGTAAGGAAATGTTTTCCAATCTTTGTTTGAATGCCCTGTTGCCTTGCAGGCCTTATCCCTCAGATATGACTGGAGGTATTCTTTGGCAAAGGTCCTGCTTGGAGAGAGAGGGGCTGGGGATGGAGGGAAGAAAGGAAAGACCCAAGGTGGAGAAAAGGCTCCATCTATAAATTTCTCTGTGTTTTGCAGCACATCCCTATAATCCAAACAGTGCTTTTATATTTTGGACATCATACCCTGGCTTGTGTATTTGAGTACCTCAAGCAATTCCTTTTCTTATCTGATTAATACGAATTCTGGAATGGTTGGGGTTGGAAGGAAACTCAAAGTTCAGCCCATCCCACCCCCTGCCGTGGGCAGGGACACCTTTCCACTGTCCCAGGCTGCTCCAAGCCCCAATGTCCAACCTGGCCTTGGGCACTGCCAGGGATCCAGGGGCAGCCGAGCTGCTCTGGGTATCCTGTGCCAGGGCCTGCCCACCCTCCCAGTGAGGAATTTCTTCCCAATATTTTATTGAAATCTCCTCTCTCTTTCAGTTTGGCTCTTCCCTTCCAGGCCAAATGCTGGGAGTAATTAAAACTTGCTCCCTTTGCAAATGGGAATATTTTGCATCTTTCAAACCAGCCTGGGACATTAACAGCAGTTACTGGAAGGGGAGCCAAGCAAATGCAGGAAACTCCCCCCAGACCAGATTTTCCAAAGGGATGCAAAGCTTTGTGCTTCAAGCAGCCTCCCATGGAAAACTGCCATGGTGCAGTTGGGTTGGGAATGGGGTTTCAGAAAAGCTTGTGACTCTGTGGAAAAATGGTCCTAGACTTGCTGCTGACAGATTTTGCTAGCGGGACTCGTGGTCCTTGGCTCCACCCAGGACTTGCAGCCGTTTTGGGATCAGGAAAACCTTGGGAAAATCTGTCCCTTGCAGCGGTTTCCCAGCCACATCTGAAGCAGCGTTATGAAACGGGTCTGGTTTGGGTTCCCACACCACAATGGAAGGGCCCCAGTTCCAGGTTTGGGGTGTCCCATCCCAACTGCAGCCCAGTTTTCCAAAGGGTTGGATTTGCGGCTCTATTTTCAGCCCGCTTGTAAGGGGAAAATGGATTTTATTTTGGATGATCCCCAGGAGTTTCTCTGCCTTTCAAACTGCTGATTCCCAGATTTGTGCATAGTGTAGAGCAGGGGGCTGGAAACCTGATGTTTTTTCAAGTCTTTCGTTCTTTCTGCATAATCCAATTGCTCCTGCTTTTGGCTGGGTGAGACTTCCTGCTAGGCAAAAAAGTGGGGAAGGTTGCATGTTCTTTGAAAATACAAAGAAATTTGCATCTGAACAAAGCCTTGCATCCCTGGAAGTGTCCCAGGCCAGGCTGGATGGGGCTTGGAGCAACCTGGGATAGTGGAAGGTGTCCCTGCCCATGGCAGGGGGTGAAATGAGATGAGCTTTAGGATCCCTCCCAACCCAAAGGACTCCATGAAAGGACCTTTTAGTCAAACCCTGGTCTTTATTTTCATTTTAAGCCAAAGAAATTTCCCTCTGTTTCAAGAGTTATGGCCTGAACTAAGGAAAAGAAAATGTAATTCTTATGGAACTTCTTAACAACAAGTTGTCTTTGTCCTTTACTGGGTGTTTTGTAGTATAAAACCCCCCAAACACTTGGGAAATGTTTCCTTTAATGCCCTTATGGAACCATTCTCTTGCCCCTGGAAAAAGCCAGCAGGAAATCATACATGGAATTGATGATCTTGGAGGTCTTTTCCAGCCTTCATGGATCTGTGTTGTTCACTAGTTAAACAGCATGTTCAGCATCAGTAGATGTTGCAGAAATATGGTATTTTGGACTAAAATTATTTGACTTGTAAAAGTTTAAGAGAATGCTGAAAACCATTCAGGGGCTTGCTAGGGGAAAGTAGAGGACTTGGGCTTGTATTGGGATTTTTTCCTGCTTGTTTCTACAACAAATGGCAGCTTCTAATGCACATATTTGAGACTCCTTGGCATTTATCATTGCCTTATTGAGGGATCATTTTCAGCTCCTTTGGAAAAGCAGAGGGGGAAAAGGTTTAAATCACTAAAAACCTATTTAAGTAATTTAAATCTATGTAAAGCATAGAATTGTTTGGGTGGGAAAAGCCCTCTAAGACCATCAAGTCCAACAATTCTCCCAGCACTGCCAAGGCCTCTCCTGGCCCACGTGGCTTTTAAATCCCTCCAGGGATGGGGACTCCGCCTGGGCAGCTCCTTCCAAGGCCTGACAACTTTTCCATGAAGATTTTTCCCTAATATCCAATCTAAACCTCCCCTGGCCCAGCCTGAGGCCGTTCCCTCTCCTCCTGTCCCTGTTCTCTGGAGCACAGCCCGACCCCCCCGGCTGTCCCCTCCTGGCAGGGACTTGTGCAGAGCCACAAGGTCCCCCTGAGCATCCTTTTCTCCAGGCTGAGCCCCTTTCCCAGCTCCCTCAGCCCCTCCTGGTGCTCCATCCCCTTTCCCAGCTCCATTCCCTGCCCTGGTCATTCTCCAGCCCCTCAGTGTCTTTATTGAAACAAGAGGGACAGGGCTGGGCACAGGCTGTGGAAGGAACTGGGTGTTATTTTGTAATATTTTCCACCAATTCCACAATTTTTAATTTTTTTTCCCACTGTTTTCCGGCTGCCAGCCCTTCCTCTGCTCTCAGTTCAGGCTCCTTCCCATGTGAGTGTCTGTAGAGACCATTTGATCAGCTGGAACATCCCAAAAGCTTTTTTTGGTCTGTCCCTGGAAAATGAGTCAGTGGGAAGTCTGGAGTTAAGGAAGGATGTGCATAAAGGCTGATGGTGAGTTTGAAATGAAGGGGAGGCACCTCCAAGCATCTCCTTTCCACGGGAGCAGAGCAGGACAGACTTTGCTGGCCAGAGGACAACACCAGCTCTGGTTTTTAGGCATCAGGGTGGATCTGCCTGGATGGTAAGGTGTTTGTCTTGCCCCTCACCAGGACGTGTGCTCTGTGTGAAAGGTTAGAAAACTGACATAAGGGGGGGAAAAGTTCACAAAAATGCATCTATCACTTCACATCTGTCATTTTTTTCCAGCCTGCAGAAGAGAAGGCTTTGGGCTTTCCCAGTGCCTGAAGGAAAACCAAAAGAAAGATGCAAAGAGATTATTTACGAGGGATGGAGTGCCAGGAAAAGGGGCAAAGGCTTCCCACTGGCACAGAGAAGGTTTAGGTGGGATACTGGGAAGAAATTCCTCCCTGGGAGGGTGGGCAGGCCCTGGCACAGGGTGCCCAGAGAAGCTGCCCCTGGATCCCTGGAAGTCTCCAAGGCCAGCTTGGACAGAGCTTGGAGCCACTTGGGACAGTGGAAGGTGTCCCTGCCCATGGCAGGGGGTGGAATGGGATGAGTTTTTGAGGTCCCTTCCACCCCAGGCCATCCTGATTCTGCTTTCAGGACCTTTCCTGACAAACTCAGGGGGCTTTGGAATTCCTCTCTGCTCTGCAGCAGCACACCAGGAAGAGCATCCCTGCTCCACAATAAATCCACGCTGCCCAGGGGTCTGAAAGCTTCAGAAAAGAAAACATGGGAAGCTCTTTCTTGCTCAAGATGAATCTCTGTGTATATTTACACACCCATATATAATGGATGTGTCAATATTTCAGTGAAAGGAGCTTGTCTAGAACCACAGCACGCAGCTTTTCCCTGGCAGCAGCCTTTCCCCCAGGCTGGGCTTCCACGTGGGGACCAGATGTGCCCGTCCCAAAAGTTCTGCTCACTTCTGCACATTCTCTTTTAGGGTTTTCTTTTTTCCCACCCCACCAAAGTACAGCACGAGCCATATGAGCCAACCCTCCAGCTGAGGCTGAGCAGGAACCAGGAGAGATTGCTCAGAATGCCATAAATAGCTAAGGAGCCGTTTCCAACAGCAAATGGGGATATGTGAATTAGGAATAAACCCTCCCACCAGTTTGTAGACATTCCAGTTGCTTGTTTTAATATCTTCATGTGGCTTCTCCCCTCCCTCTCCTTCGCTTTTCTTGGTGGGAGGTGACACAGAGAACAATGAGCAAGGGGCCCACTCTGGTTATCTGAAGCAGAATGAAAAACAAGGGGGGGGGAAAGAAAAAGGCTGGGATTCTTCAAAAGGAGCCTAGGAGAATTAGAGACCTCAGGCATTTTGGGAACTGCATGTTCAGTTCTTTGAGGGGACCCTGAAAGATCCCATCCTCCCGATGCTGGCAGAGGATGCAAGGATTTGGGGATGCACTGCCAGCTTGGAGCCTTTGGATGAAGTTCCAAAGCTTTCAGGAGCTGTCCCAGCCAGCCTTCCCTTCTTCTTGACAGCAACCAAAGCTGTCCAAAGAGTGGAATTCTTGTCTCACGGAACGAAATGTCCCCATGGTTTTCTGTTTGCTTTTGTTCCAGATGAGGGAGAAAAGTCCAGGTTTTTTCACTGAGTGGAAGTTTTTGTGAAATGGAGTCAGGAATACAGGAGGGACCTGATTGAAGTGGAAAATATAGTGTAAACACCAGGTAAAAGTGGTACAAATCATGGGCATGCAGAATGGAAGGAAAGGGTGGAATAACCAACAGGAAAAAGAAGAAGCAAAGCTTTTGAGTCTGAACTTAAATATTTTGCCATCCAACTCCTCCAAAATCAAAATTCTCCCACAAAGTCAAATGAATTTGGATGAATGGGAATTTACTGCCGAAAAACTGCTGTGGGAATTTTTGTGGTTTGCCCCAAACACAGCCTGCTCTCACATCTCTGCCTGTCTTTATAACACAGAGCTCATAAGCACATCCAAAATTTGGGATCCAGCTCTGAGTCTGGCCCTACTGTGAGCAGGGGGTGGGATTAGGGACCTCCTGAGGTCCCTTTGGACTTGAGTGATGTCCACAGTCCACGGAAAAGAGTAATTTTGCTAAGACATCAAGAGGGAGGAAGGAGGAGAGAGGAAAAGAGCAAGAGAGGAGAATTAAAACAGGGGTAGAAAAAGCCTTTGGGCTTTTTTTTGCCAAAGCCATGCCTAGAAGGGAAAAACCCTTTCCAGGCTGCAAATTTAAAATTCCTTCCATCTTTTCTTCCAAAATATCCCCAAGGTAACGATATGGGTTTGAAGGAAATTTAAAGCCATCTAGTCCAGCCTGGAAGTGATGTCCTCCAGCCACCCTGTGGACCTCAGTTCAGCGGTGGAAAAGGGATTTTCCTGGCGCCGTGTCTTTGGGAAGGGGACATCTCTGACTGTGGGCTGCTCTCATCAATGGGGAAGGCAAAGGCTCATTAAGCAACAGGCCATTAACTTTTCCCACTTTGCTTCATAGAGAGGGGAGGAAAAGGCAGCCAGAATTCCCAAATCAGATGGAGGAGTCACCGCATGGATCCAGAGGGAAGAGCAGGCTCAGCACCCCGTGGCAGAGGGAGCACTCAACAGACCGAGAGGTTTAGTGAGGTGAGAAGGAGCATTTTGATGACCCAGCACTGATTTTCCCTGGAAATCTTGGAGCTGCACAAAGCCACCATGGTGCTTCTTGCTGGCTGCTCTTCAGAGAATCAATAACAGAGAGGTTTGGGTTGGAAGGGGCCGTAGGGAGGATCTCATCCCGTGGGCAGGGACACTTTCCACTCAAACAGGTGGTTCCAAGCCCTGTCCAACCTGGTCTTGGTGTGAGAAGGAAATCAGGGCTTAAAGCCCCCCAGCCTGATGGCCCAGCAGTGTGGCTTGGGTGCTGATGTGGTGTGAGGTTGAGGGAGAGCTGCCTGCCACCCTCACGACGTTTGGTGTCGTAATTCCAAGGGCGCTTGGCACCGGCTCAGCCCCGCTTTATTCCAAGCCAGCAGGAAGGGCTGACAGGGAGCCAGCACGGCTCTTGCAATCCCTCTCGCTCCCTAATTACTTCTGGCTGCTGTGGAAGCCCCAAGGACTTCAAAGGGATGAGGCTGGATTTGCACGGGGCTCCGGATCTCCCATCCCGGGTTCTCAGCCCGTGGTGGTCCATAAGGCTTCGGGAAGGGACCCGCTAAACAACTGCAGAAAACACGAAATAAAGGTTACAAATGTACATTCCCACACAGACAAAGGCAAGGAAAATGGAGAGAAATCAAAGGGCTCAGTGAACAATGGAAATTCAGCTTTTTTCGCCTTTTTTTTATTTTTTTGGGCTGTAAATGGAAAAGCCTGGGTGGGAGATGGAGCTGGCTTCTCCAAAAGGAGAAATGGTATTTCTTGGGATAGGTTTAGATGGGATATTAGGAAAAAAATGTTCCCTGTGAGGGTGGGGAGGCCCTGGCACAGGGTGCCCAGAGAAGCTGTGGCTGCCCCTGGATCCCTGGAAATGTCCCAGGCCAGGTTGGATGGGGCTTGGAGTCACCTGGGACAGTGGAAGGTGTCCCTGCCCATGGCAGGGGGTGGAATGGGCTGAACTTTAAGGTCCCTCCAAACCATTCTGGGATGAAAGAGGAGAGATTCTGGTCCAGGCTAAGCAGGAAAGCACTTCTTGCTCTTGGTGGAGGTTTGACAGAGGTGTTTGTGCCAAGAAGAGTGATGCCAGCGCAGGTGGGATGAGGGAAGGTAGGCTGGGAATTGATGCTCTCTGTATCCCACGGATGGGCAGCAAAACAGGGCTCTGAAACCAGAGCAGTGAATGTTCCAGGGGCCTTTTTCTCTTTCCTAAAGCACTGCCCACCTTCCTGGGCCCTTTTGGGTTGGAAAAGTGATATAATCACAGGGTTTCTCTTGTGAAGGCTGTTGGAAACGCTCCTGCACGACTCCACATCCTAAAAGACAAGGAAAGATGGATTTTATCCCACTAGACATAATCAACCCGTGTCTCTTCTGGGCAGTGGGGAGCAAGAAAGGAGAGGGCTCTTTATCCACAAAATTTCCATCAACACCAGCCCCAGGGATCATCCCATTTGTTCAGCTCTTGGGACACAGTGGTAGCACTTTTTCCCTGTCAAGGGGCCCTGAGCCCCAGAGGGTTTTCCAGGCATGATGCTTGAAAAACTCATCCCAGAGCTGGATTAACCCTGCCTAGTGTGAGGATGCTTTACAAGGAACTGTATAATTAGTCAGTGAGCTGGTGGGACCAATCTGGATGGAGCAAACAAGCGGCATCATCACAGAAATTTCAGTGATTTTGGCAAAACGGTTCTGGCCAAAAGGAAGTTGGCTTTGTTTGCCGCACTCCTGATTTTTCTCCCACTTCAACCCCGAAGAAAATGATGATTTCCATCCAGCCAGGCAGCTCTGCCCCTGCTCATTTGAGCAGGCCTTTACTCAGCTCCCGAGACTGGCAATTGGGGTGGTAAAACCCGCTTTATGGGCTGTTATTAACTGTGCTCTGCTCAGAGGCAGCAAAACTCATTACGTGCAGGAACGGCTGCAGTGCTCCCGTCTACCCACGTAGGGAACCTTTAATGCTCTCCCTTTTCCGGCTTCCCAGCGATAAAAACACATTATTGGGGGGGAAAAAACCCCAAAAGCCTCGGAGCTGGTTGGCTCAGCGTTCAGGCTCCTGTGCTGGAGGTTTTATTTGGCTGCTGTCGTCCTGTGGACGGCTGCAGAACAGGCACTTGGATTTTAGGAAGTCAGCCAGTGTGGTGCACTCTCTGTTTTTTATTTAGCTTCGCATTAAACGCTCCCCTTTGCCCCAAGTTTTATTAAGGAGAAATTAAAGAGAGCCTCGTTAAGCTGGGGACATGAAAGGAGAGCGGGCCGTCCCGCCGGGCCCAAGGAACAACCTCAGGATCGACGCCACAATTAGCCCAGTTCCCCAGGCCTGATGTCATTATGGGTGTCACAGCCTGCAAAGGGCATGGGAACCACAGGGATTCCTCCCAGGGAGGACTGGGGAGAAATAAAGGCTGAGAGGGGCTCGGGAGTTCATCAGGACTCACAGCTGGCGGATGTCGGCGCACGCTGGGTTTGTTGGGTGCTGGAGATCCCCGCATGACCTCTCCCTGTTATCCCTGTAAAACAGGGCACGTTTTGTGCCTCTAGCCAGCAGAAACACCAAAAGTCCACCAAATTTCCCAGCCAGCCCTCGTGGCCGTGAGTGACCACTCCAGGAAAACTCCAAAAAGTGCCCCTGTGGAGGAGGCCTTCAAGACACGAAACATCAGAGGTTTTCCAAAGGGCTCGTTGGCACGTGAAACCATGTCCTGAGTGTTAAGTTCACCTTCCCCACTGCCTCGGCTTCTCCCATCTCTCCCACTGCTTTGACTGAAGCCCTGGCACCACAATTAGGACGTTATTAGGGCCTGGTGATGGTTTTCCCCACACCCAAGCCCGTGCTGGAGTGTCTCAGTGGGAGGAAGAGGCCCGAATTAAGCCGGTATTAACTAATACTGAGAGCACCATCTGGTGGGAATATCAGAGCCAGGGATGGGCTTCTGAAAGCATCCCAGAAATGCACCTGGCTGGGGCCATCAGAAGGTTGTGGTGCTCCTGGTCTGCCTTCCCACAGGCGCCTCCTGACAGCCTCAAGGAGAAGGTGGAAATAATGGCCAAACATCCCCGAATTCTTCCTGCTTTTGGAAGGATGGAGCTTGATGTGCTCCCTGAAGTGTGGAAAAAAGCTCGGAGTGGGATGACAAAGCTCCTGCCACAAATACCCATCTGTTCTTTCTTCTTTGGGCTGCATCATCCTTGTGGGGCTCTTCCAGCTCAGAGTATTCTGTGATTCTCTGGCAATGGATAAAACCTTAAAATCAGCTTTATTGTGGCCACGGGTTCCATGGATCTGTGAGTGTATATTTAGATATATTCCTCTCATAGATGTGTAGATATATATCCATTTTCAGCTGGCTGATATTCAATGTTCCCATCTGTAGCCTTCATCTGTGAGAGAGGGATTCAGCAGCGCCTGTGTTCCTTGGGCCATCCACACCATTCCTGCTCCTCATGGGTTTATCCAGAGCCCTGTGAGGGCCCATTAACCCTCCCACAGACTCTCCAGGTGCTGTGCTGAGACAACCCGGGGATGGTGACCTCCAAAAAGCAGATGAATCACGTGAAAATTGCGCAGCATTTTTAAAACCCCAATCTTTTCCTTGACCTTTCAGCACAGCCCCGGAGTTCTCTGTGTGCTTTGGGTTGGGAAACATCCTCTCAGGATGTTACTTGGCTTTTTCCAGGAGGCTGGTCCTCTTTTTATCTTCAGGAAAACAGGTCAAAAGATGCTCCTTAGAACTGGAGCTCCTTCCCCTGTCCTGTTTGCTGCTGGCCATGGGTCTGTCCCTGCTTTAGTCCACGATAGGGATAAACTATCCCAGGAATTTTTTATGCTGTTATCATACAAATTTTGATCTATGAAAGCATTTTCTATGCATGACCTGTCAGGGAAAGCGTTTTTGCGTGTCCTTGAGCACAAAGATTTTTGCTGTGGTCTGCTGTGCACCTGCAGGAGGTGAAGGAGATGTTGGCAGAGGTTTGACTGGAGACAGAAGTGGGATATGAGTGATTATAACCCACAAATTTGTTCTATCTCAACTGGCTGGCGTTGCTGAGCGTGTGTTGTGACTGTCTGGGGCTCTGCAGAACAAGTTGGGTGATGTTCCATAAAAGGCTTACAGGGAATTTCATTGTCATTCCTCGTGTTTCTGCACGGCCATCAGATACTTCATGGAGTCACAATTCACGTGAATTATTTAATAACAGGGGCAGCTCATGGCATCTGATCCTCAGCATCAGAGCTGGGCTTTGATGCAACCAGCTCAGATGGAGCATGAAGAGAAAAATTAGTGCCAAGGGAATTTGCAGCCGTGCCTCTCCGGGATGCATTCCCCTGGGTTCTCCGTGCTGCTCAGTTCCCAGGGCTGGCTGCTCCACCCTGCAGTTGTGCCCTCCCTCTGCACGCTTCCCACGTCTCCTCAGAAGGAGGAATCCCATAAGAAAACACACAGCATTTTCCTCATGGTTTTCATGGCCTAGCAGGTGGAAACGTGCAGGCAGGGTGGAAGAAAAGCCAGCTGGGTGCACCCAGCTCTGCTGTCAGCGTCAAAAGCTGCTCGATAGAAGCTTCTCCCGAGGGCTCTGCTGCCAACAGCAAACAAGTCATGCCCCAAAAACACTTGTTGGCAGCAGCCTTGGGCAGGTTTCCCGACCTTCAGGCAGATGGGGCTTTCCCCTTTGGGCTGAGAGTCCTGGGAAGTGCCAGAAGAGCCTTGTGGAGGCTTTCACACCTCTTGTGCAAGAGGAGCTGGTGGGGTCCAACCCCTTGCACAACTCACTGCTCAGTTTGCCTTTCCAACTGTGCAAACTTTGCCCTGGAGGGGAGCCAAGGCACTCGAGAAGGCCAGGGGCAAGAGTTCACCTCTCCCCCTTTTCCCAGTCCCGTGCCAGTGTGATGGGGCTGCTGTCATTGTCACTCTGTCCTTGATGGATGTGTGAAAGCTCCACAGGTGCCAGCCCCATCTTTTCCCCGTTGAGGTGAACCATCCCCTCGGGCTGCTGCTGCCAGGTGTTCAGGTGTGTTGGGTGCTGACCTCCCTGTGTTTTGGGATCCATGGGAGAACCCCGAGCTGTGCTGCACAGCAGGACCTCTGCCACATCCCCTCGCCAACAGCTTGGCATCCTCAGGGATCACAGAAGGAGGTAGATCATGGAATATCCTGGGCTGGAGGGGACCCACAAGGATCAAAGCCCAGCTCCTGGCCCTGCACAGGACACCCCAACAATCCCACCCTGGGCATCCCTGAGAGCCTTGTCCAAGTGCTCCTGGAGCTCTGGCAGCCTTGGGGTCGTGCCCATTCCCTGGGAGACGTGTGGGAAATGGATGCTTTGACTAAAATTGCTGGGTACCGATGCCAACCTGGTGCAGCTGAAGCAGGCTTTGATTTCTGGTGTGTGCCCGTGTGATGCTTCTCCAGCAGCTTCTCCCAACCCTCCCAGAAGAGCCAACACCGCTGTGCTGCAATTTAAGAAGCCAAAATCCTAAAAATCCCTCATGCAGATGCTTTTTCCCCCGTGATGTCTCCCTCCCCGCTTTTCCAAGGGCTCTGAATCACAGCACCTGCTTGCTTCAGCTGCTCTGATTAAAAGTGGAGAAGAAAATGATCAGTGAGGCTTGCTTTCTTCTCGCCAAACAATGCCCCAAAACCTCCCCAAACTGGCCTGTCCTGTACAAAAACCTCTGCATTAATAAGCCAGCCTTTGGAGCCTCAGAAGTGTCTTTTGTGTGGGGTTCTCCCTGCATTTTAATAAGCCTGGCTTCTACAAAGACCCCCCCCCCAAAAAAAGCGAGAAACAGACACATGCACAAAGACAAATTTCATTAGGCTCTAATCTCCTCTCTGACAAATACACTCCTGCAGATCTCTAAGCCCTTTCAGCTCAGCAAAGCTTTTTATTTTATGTATAATCTTGTTGTTGTTTTGTTCCTCGCCAAAATAAAACTTGTTCCCCCGTGCAAAACGGCGGGTCCCAGCATGGATAACATCTCTTTCTTCCTCCCCTTTCTTAGAGGTGTGAAGTTGTTAATGAGGTGTCTCACGTGGTAGAAACCCCAGCAAATCCTTTGATTAAACCCAGTCCAAGTGGCAGGGGCTGGATTATTTGTGCTTTGATGCCTTTGAGGGATGGTGGTGGCGGTGGCTGGGGAGAGAGGAGGGAGAGATGAGGAATGGCACGCACTGGGGGCAGCAGGTTTGCTTGGCTTGGCAGAGGAGCTTAAGGGAACGTCAGGAAAAGGGAGGGGGTTGTTCAGTGGCATCAGCACTCGATATTGTGTAAGCAGAGATGCTGGCAGGAGGATTTGCTGTGAAATCCAGCGTTTTTTGGAGGAGGGGAGGTTTGAGTGGGAGCTCTTAGGTCGGCATTACGGTGCTGACATGCCAATAGCCACATCGAGGAGCTAAGGAAGGCTTAGCTTTTCCTTGCTCTCGGCTTTGCATCTCCTCCCTTTCACAATCCAAGCTCTTCAACTCTGCTCTATACTCCCTCGGATCACTGGGAATGTCCAGCCATCACACCCCCATTGGAATTGCAAAGATGGGGCGAGCACACTTGAAGCTACCAAAACACAGAACTGAGGTAGAACCAGCAGGAGAAACAGAAATTGCTGCCAAAGGAGTAACACCCTCCAGTTTGAATTGTCTACGATGGCATTGCTGGAGGAGTTCACATTTTTGGCTGGGAGCCCACCGGAGCATTCCTGGCATAGCTGCTTTGGATCCAGGCATTTCGGGTGGCTCCTCTGCTCCCAGGGCTCGGGGCGGGGTGAGAATTGGGCCGTGGGTGCCTGGGCGTTTTGGCTGGATGGGAGACGCTGTGGCTTTGGGATCATGAAGGGCTGAAGGAAAGGCCACCCTGGCACCCCGGAGCAGGCACAGGCCACATCCCCTGAGGCCATCCGCAGGGATGGAGCCGGGGGAATGCGATAAACATCTGTCCGAGAGGGGCGGCCCGGGATGAAAACCAGCCCCGCTTGTTCTCGCTTTTGGCTGCGGAGATTCAAACACGCTGAGCAAGCTCCCGAGCCTCAGCGGAGCCCTGGAAGGTGCCAGCAGCCTCCTCTGCTTGCCTGCTCCCCCTCCCTGCTGCACATCTGGCTGACAAAAGCTTTCCAGGGAGCAGCAGCAGGCACAGGGCTGGCAGGCTCGTCTTGGATGCGGCTCCGGGGTCCCTTTGGCCCCAGCCCTGGTGGCTCAGCTCCATGTGGATGTATGGCACGGAAAGGCTGGCACGTCAGCCCTCTCTGGAGCCCAGCCATCCCAAAAAAGCAGCCCCCCCGAGGCTGAGGAGGACAGGAAACATCTCCACTGCAGCCCCCAGGAGGGGCTGGCCTCTGTGGTTCCGCAGGTTCGGTGGAAAGTGGTTTTCACTCCCTGCAAAAATGTTGATGGTGAGCCTCCAGTGCCTTCACCCTGGAGGTTAAAGCACATCTGTGTCCCCTTGGGCGATTTGTAGCCCCTTAAAATGGAGCCAGAGGTGGGTGCTGGTCACTCCCTGCTCCAGTGGAGTTGTTCTCCTGATCAGAAGGGCAGAAAGGCACCCGGCTTTTGGCTGGGGAAAGCGACCCTCATGGGTTCACCAGCTGGAAAGGAACCCCCTGCACGAGGGAGCAGGGTGGCCAAGCTGCCACCACCTCGCCAGACACCTCACACTGCCTCCAGCCCTGGTGGAAAGGTGCAGCCAGGCAGTATCCCACCCTGAATTCCTTCTGGCACTGGATTGTTTCCAGTAAAAAACCAACCAACCAAACAAACAAACAAAAAACCCCACACCAAAATCCAGCCAGGACTGTGAGATTCCCCTCTCCTTGGGGGACAGGTTTAGGGCAGAAGTTTGGGGTTCTTTGTGCCTCTTATTGCCTCCCAAATGCTCCTGGGCATTTGGCAGAAGGGAAACACAACCGTGGCTCTGAAAGGTCTTCCCAGAGGAAACTTTGGGGCTACCCACACAGAGAAAAATTGGGGAAAAGTCTGATAATTTCAAGTATTTTAGAGGGGGGGTATTTGGAGGGAGGAGTTTCACGGGCACAGCAAATATTTGGTTGCCTCAGAGATTTCCTGCACATCATTTGTCTTCTGATTAAATACTCTGGCTTAATTCTGGAGCCTGGTGCAGCCAGGTTTCTCTTCTGGGTCAGAAAGGTGCAAAACCAGTCATGCACTTCAACATTTTTATGTGCCAACCTAGAGGTGGGTTTCTCTCAACTGAAATAAATCAGGGGTGCAACGAGAGAGATCTTAAAATTTTCCACATCCTGGCAGAGACTCCTTCAGGTGTGAGGAGCAGCAAAAATCCTGGTTGGAAATCACTCTGTGTGAAGCTTGAAGGGGAAAAAGGAAACCCCAAGCAAACGAGAGCTCTGGGTGAACAGTCAGACACAAGGCCTGCAGAAGGATTTTTGTGTTTGAAAGCTCCTCTGCTTATTTTACCCAGTGGAATCATCTGGGCTAAAGGGAGATGTAAACACTCAGCTCTTCAGGCTGTAGTAACACTGCTTTAAGGGTGGAAGGGAGCAAAGGCTGCCAAGGAGATCACAGTGAATGTGTTTGAGGACTCACCCACTCCTTACAAACTCAGAACTCTCGAGACATCTCCAAGAAGAGGCAGGAAGCTGTTGGAGTCCTTCTTCCTCTCCCTGCACCCCAACAACATCCTCCTCTTCCCACTGTAGGGAACAACAGCAAAATGCAGATTAAACGTCAGAGATATTTTGGGAGGAAAACCTCAGCCCCAAACAACTATTCCTGGCTTTCTCGTGGCCAGAAGGGATAGGTCAGGCTTAGCTGGAGTCCAAGTGCCTTCTGCATCCGGCAGCCCTGCACAAGCTCAGCCTTGAGATTGTCAGTGCTCTTGGAATTAAACACAGGCAGGAGCCCTGCCAGGATCCGTGTGCAGGGCTTTGAGCTTAAGGAAATTATGGGTTCTGGACCAGACCTGGGAAAATGAATAAATAAACTCCTCCTCTGATGTTGGCCTTTATATTGGAGGCAAAAAAGATGTGCAGAAAAATGGCATTTTTACGTGGCAAAGGTACATTACTGCAAGGAGAAAATCGCTCTGTCCCTCCCCAGCCACCAGGCTCGGTGTTAGGGAAGGGATTCCCTGTTGGAGAGATTATTGTGGGATAAATTGGAGCAGCTCCAAGCCAGCAGCATTTTTTTTTTCCATTATGCAGGGCACAGCAGAGATGGGGTACCAGGGGCTCCATCCTGCCTCACCTGAGACAGAAGATGAAGGTGGAGCACAGCAAAATGTGTGTGTGGAGAACTGTAGTGGGAATAGAGTTCAAAAATTAATAAGGGTTTTCAGCTAGATGGAAGGGAGTGATTTACTGGAAAATGGGCCCTGGATGTAAACTTCTCACCCGCTCTTGCTGTCTGTAAATTGATTTGTGACATGCTCATCTGTGAGCAAGGTTTTAGGAGAACCTATCACAGCAGGGAGAACCAGCATCCCTCCCTCCCTGAGAAACTGGGTGGAGGGAAGAGGAACAATAATTCTTTGGTCTATGGAGAAGGCAGGGTGGTGCCACACCTTGGCCCCAGCCCGGCTGCATCACCCCTTGGGACTCCCTTTTTGGGGAGGAAGAGGTCAGATGGGGGAATCCTGGACCAAGCACCGTCCTCAGGTGGATAAATGCCTTTATCTTGGGGTGAATTATCCACTTTTAAGGGCCATGTGGGCTGTGATTCAGGATTTTCTCCATCTCTGCCTGACCAAGACCTGCCAATAAAATTCCTGTGAGGATGCACTTTGTTGTAGGCAGGGCTGAGGTGATTTGGGAGCCACAAAACCACTGGCCACTACCAAGAGCTGCTGGTTTCCCAGGGAAATCTGGGGTTGTGCTGTGGTCCTTGGGAAATGTGACCTAAATTGGAAGAGGAATAAACAGTGGAAGAACAATAAAAGCCAGGGAATGGAGTGAAGGGTAAACAGAGCAAGAATCGTGTGCAATGTTTCCTTGACTTTGGGGCTGAAAGACATCTAAATATAACAAATACTGAAAGCTTTTATCCCATCCAGTATAAACAACAACAAAGTACTGCAGGGTTGGTTTTTTTTCCCCTCTGCCTGGCAGAGAAATGGGAACAAATTCCTTTTGGATCCCACAGGCAAACTGAGGACGGGCTGGAGTCCTGCCCCAAAAGTGGTGGCATGGCCCCTCTTGACCTTTCAGGCTGCTGCCCATCTTCCCAGTCCACACTGGTTCATTTGGGATGTTCACTGGGAATATCTGTAACTGGGGATATCTGTAACTGGGGATATCTGTAACTGGGGATATCTGTAACTGGGGATATCTGTAACTGGGAATACCTGAGGATCTGCAGGGCTGCCCTTGCCAGCACAAACCCAACGCCACCCTATAACTTCAGCAGCCCCTGTTTGTGGCTGAGGCTCCAGGCAGAGTTTTCCCCATAGGGAAGGAGCACAGGGGCTGAGGAAATTGGAAGCAGCAACATCTGGCTGCTCTGAGCAGCTGCAAGTTAAAAACTGAACTGTGTGTGGTTTTCCGTGGGATCTGGAGGGACCCTGCCCCAAACTGTGTCAGCCTGGAGTTGTAATGAGGTGGGGTTTTCATTAATTTTTAGGATAATGGGAGGCAGAACAGGCACCAGGAGGTGCAGTTGAAAGCATGGAGGGAACAGAGCCCTTCCAGGACAGGCTGGAAATATTAATTCCCCTGGAAAAAGCCTTGCATATCCCCACTGACACAGCTCAGTGATTTTAGGAGCTCGTTGCCTGGCAAAACATCCCTCAGCCTTCATCCTCTTCCTCCTCCTACCACCCCCAAGCTGTGGAGTAGGGGCTCCTTACCTGGCGAAAATGGGGTGGAAAAATAAGTGTTTACACCCCAAATCATGTTCAGCTCAAACATTTGGGCTTTTGCAGTCACCTTCCTCCTCTGAGGCCGAGGGAATGCGAAAGAAGGAGCTCTGTGACGGGCTGTGGACTCAGCTGGGTACAGAAATCCCCCAAACACGCAGGAATTTGAGGTCTTTCCGTGTCATCTATTTCTGACATCCCAGAGCTGACGGTGGGAACGCCACCTTGATGTTTCTGGCATTTCTGGGGAGGGGAGGGAAGCCTTTGGGAGCAGGTGAACCGCAAAATACAGAACGTTGGAAAGGCATCACTTTTGTGGCAGTGCAGACATTGGAGCATCAGTGACACTGGGACTGGAAATGCCTGTAAAACTCCTCATTCCAGTGGGATGGATCCAGGCTTGGACCAAACCTCCAGGCTGAGATAAAGATCCAACAGCCAAATGTAGGCTGGTCTTGGCTGTGCCATGCCCAGCTAGGCTGGAGATTTGTCCCAAGTTTCAGCAGGTCAGGTGCTTCAAACAGATCTGGCTCCTTTGTAGCAGAGGAAATTCCTGCCTGAAGGCCAATACTGACAGCAAGATCCTGGGTGGAAATCTTTCTGGAAGAGGGGAGGAAGTCTGTGTGCACCCCAAAAGTGCACATCCCTTAGGTCTGAGTCAGCAAGAGCTGCTGGTGATGGCTGGAGGCACATTTGAGGGGGGACAAAGGAGTGGTGGATGGGTGGCAGAGTGGGAACTGTTCCACGGACGTGGCCAAGGACAAACAGTGTTAACAAAGCAGTGAATAAACAGAGGATGCCAATATGCCCTGATTGCTATCAGTATTTGCCATTATGGAGGCAGCTCCCTGCCATGTGGCCGTGGTTTCCTGTTTATCCACAAGGGAGGGTCTCAACAAAAGCTGGAGCACTTGGTGCCTGGGATTTATCTGGTTTCTAGAGCTCAAACCAGCCCTCA
This sequence comes from Nicator chloris, assembly GCA_013400495.1. Lineage (NCBI taxonomy): Eukaryota > Metazoa > Chordata > Aves > Passeriformes > Pycnonotidae > Nicator > Nicator chloris. Next base: position 50,622 of record WAAE01011534.1, on the reverse strand, counting down.
TTTCTGCTGGAGCAGTGGAGCTCCTGCTGCCTGCAGTGACTGAGCACAGGTGACCTGATCCCAGCTCCTGTCACCCAACCACACTTCGTAGGGCTCTGAAATCACTCCCTCCATCTCAACAAGGGGGAAAGTGCCACATGCTCGCAAGAAACAAAGGCGAGGAATTAATTGCCTGTGATTTCTGCTGCTTCTTGTTTGACACCCGATGACAGGCGTCTCTGGAGTCAATCCGAGGAACATCTGTAGCTGTTAGAGGGGAAATTCTGCCTTATCATCGGTCAGAATTTATGCTCCTAGGGCTGCTTATCTTGTGCTGCCTGGTGGGACCCCTGTGTGCAAGCTGAGCTTCTGCAATTCACCTTCTTCCACGCTTTCAGTGCCTCCTTTGGTGCTGCCGGTGGGAGAGACCCGGACGGATCCGTCACCGCTCTCCTCTCCAGGGAATCCGGGCAGGTCTTCCAACCTCCCTGCTGAAAGGAAGGGGAAATCGCACGTGGTTTTGGCAGAGGGGACCTGAAAGAAACAAAGAGGAGGTTCTTTGTGGGGTCATGGTGATGGGAGGTTGGCAGAACCTTAAAGCCCATCCAGTTCCACGCGCAGGGACACCTTCCACTATCCCAGATTGCTCCAAGCCCGGTCCGACCTGTCATTCCAGGGATGTGGCAGCCACAGCTTCTCTGGGCTTCCCTGTGCCAGGGCCTTTTTCTGCTCTTGCTGTCTGGAAACTGAAGGACACAGGTGATGGACAGAAAATGTTGCAGAAAGGGAGCAGTCACAAAAACTTGCTTAAAAGAAAAATGATAAGGAGGTTGTCTCTGGTCCTTTTCTTGGAAATGAGAGCTGCCCCAGAGTTTGGCAAAGCTTTCCTTGAGACAACAGAGGGCAAAATTAGGAAGGATAAATCAATTGCACTTTAAAAGAATGAGTTATTCTGTGAGGTCTCCAGTAATTTTGACTGTTTTCACATAGTCCATCTTTATTTACCTTTGTGTCAGTCTAGCAAGGATTTCGACTCTATTTTAGTGGCATATAAAGAATTTCCTGTTTGCTGGTATTTTAGGGAACTTGATGAGTATTTCCATATAAAGGAAAAGGTCTGAAAGGGAGGGGTTATCTCAGGAAGGAGAAGGGTCTCCATTTTCCAGAATGCCCTGAGATGATGCCACAGAGCCCCTGGCTTGTGGACGGGGCTCGGAGCAACCTGGGATACTGGAAGTTGTCCCCTCTCATGGCAGGGGTTGGAATGAGATGAATTTTAAGGTCCCTTCCAACCCAAGCTGGGATTCTGTGGTGGCCAGACATGAATGCATACGTTCACCTGCCCACTACAGAGCCAAACCTCATCCCATGCCAGGGGGTTTCATTAACCCACAAGAGGAGCAATCAGCCTTGTGGCATGGCGGGGCAGAGCTTTGGCAGGGCCATTTATGAACGTCTGAATCCAGGGAGAGGAAAGCAGCAGAGCTGTCAAGCCACCCCAGCTCCTGTTTATGTCACAAGAGCCCCAAGGTTAGGGCCTGAACAACGGATTAACTAACATGCTACAGGCACAGAAAGCCCTGGAAAAAAGGAAGGAGGAAGAGGTTTCCCTCCCACCTTTGGAATATGTGACGTGGGGCTGCTGGGCAAGCAAAAGACAGGCAGAAATCACCTTTGCCAAGGAAGGCTTTAAAAAATTAAGGAGCGCTTGTAGGAAGGCTCAAGGAGAGAGAAGAAGAGCTGGAGGGGTGCTCAGCTGCTTTGGGAGCCACGGGTCCCTGCAGCCAGGAGGTCAAAGCGAGTTCAGCAGCTAAAGCCTGAGCTCTCCCTGGAGCAGCTCCCTGCTCTGGAGCACACGTTGGCTGATGAGGAGAATTTCAGTTTGTTTTTCCTCAGCGTGACCGCGCGGCTCTGAGGAAACAACCGCACAAGTGCCGCAGTTCCTGAATCATCCTGATAACTTGTGAGGCTCGCTCTGCTTCTGGCCCTGGCAGGGGTAACTCCCACATCCATCCCTGCTCCTGGCCTCTCAGCCAGCATCTCTGCTGTGTTTCACCCCGCTGAGGCCAGGTGCAATGGTGAGGGCCAGTCCAAAAGCCAGAGCACTGCTATGGGTGAAGCTTGGCCTCAGCATCCTCGCAGCAAGAGGGGAAGTTCTCAGTCCTCTCCCTTCGTTTCCTGTGTGCTGTTAATTTGTCAAGTTTTATCTATTTCTGCTACTACCCCTGGCAGCTGCACTGCGTGTAAAATCCTCCCTGTATCACATTTAAAATGCTCTGCCAGGACTGCTCTGCTTGCACTGGAAAAGCAGCAAAAGCAGAGGTCCATTTTTATGTAAATGTTTGGTCGGGGCGTAATTGTCTCCCAAATCTGACTGAAGGCACTTAAATTGGTTTAAAGCCTAGCAGTTCCATGCTTTTGACAGATCCAGCCACAACCAGCTTGTTCTGGCATCTATGGGCTTGTCACATGAATTTTTACTCTCAAATTAAGCTTTTTCTAATCACTTAACATCAGCTAATAGGCACTTAAGATGAAGTAATTTCCTTTTTTATTTTCTTACTTGGTCTCTGCTGATCAGCGCAGGATGAGATCACCTGAATTTTATTTGGAGGGAAAATTGGCAACATCCACCTAGGGCTTTATTTTGGTTTTATTTCCCCCTTCTCCTTTGAACGGGCCGGGATTTCTGCAGAACAATTAACATTCATTCGCTAAGTGCTTTTGCAAGCATGTTTACGAGAAATGCAAATACTCCGGGACCGTGGTGGGCTTGTTTTTCACCTCAGCTTAGCCCCAGATCCTGTGGGGTTTTGTGTCTACACTGGAGTCTCATGCTACAGCACTTGAAAGCTTGCATGACCTGAGCGTGTCTGCAAACCTCCCTGAGGTGGAGGGGCTAAGACGTGAGAGAGCCCGGGCTGTTGTAGCACAGCTTAAAAACTCAAGGCTGTTTAGGCTTCTCCAGGTGTCCTGGGAGGGAATTTCAGAGCCTGGAAACCACCATCCCATCAGGAGGGTGTTCCCCCTGCCCCAAGATAACCCACGGGGGCTGACGCCTCCAGGGCTGTGTTTTTTCACCTCAAACCGTCTGCTGGCAGGAGATAGCAGCGCTGCTGATTTATGGGGTGGTGGCAGAGCTCCCAGCCAGGAGCAGCAGAGAGGTTTTCCATCGGAAAGGTGACGGCTCCGAGGCGCGGGATCCGTCCCCGCCAGCGTTGGGTTTGGCCAGCCTGCTGAAAGCCACCCCCAGGTTTGGGGTTTTTCACGTAAATTGTAGGCACAGAGAGGCAACAAGGCCTCTCTCCTCCTCTTTGGGCTTCCCAAGGGGTTGGCCAATCCGTTCAGGGATGGAGGGAGATCAAATCCCCATATTCTTTCCCTAGGAAAAGCAGCTAAAAATGGAATTCCTTCTTCCCAACCAATTAATGGACTTCAAAGAACAAGCAGAGCAAGGGCTGTGGAAGAGCTTGGCAAAGGACAGTGAGAAGGGATAAATTTAGCAGGATGGGACGAGGCAACCTGGCTACTCTCTCCCACATCACCAATACAGTCCCTCGAGGGCATTCACTGGGAAAGTCTCTGCTTAATTACAGCCTAATTGCTGCTCTGGGAGCAGTTCTCATGCCTTTGGAAGATGGCTTGAGACTGGCTGGTGGAAAACTGCTCCCAAACATGTTTTTTTAAGATATCAGGCCCAAAGGAAATATGCCAGGGAGTTGTGGGTATGGTTGGAGCAGGGATATCTTGTTCCCTCAAGTAGGAAGAGTTGACTGCGTGTGAACACGGGGATTGGGATTCTTGGAAATAGTCCTGGGACAGCAGCAGCATCTCAAACACAGAGATAATTTATCCTTTTTATCCTTCAAACTTCATAAAAAAGAGACTTCTGCTGCAGGGGGCAGAGGGGTAATACTGGGGGTGGGTAAAGAATGACCTTTCTAATATTAAAACCCAGTTGTCTGGAAGTTAAATACTAGAGGGTGATGCAGAAACTTGGATTTCAAGCAGGGTTTTAAACCTGATAGGAGTGAAAAACTCATCCAAAGGACCTGAAAGAAATGATAGGTGATAAGGATTGTGGTGGGTAACTGCCCCAGGAAATCAGTGTGGTCAGGGGAGGTGGGAGAAAGCTTCTTTGCTTCTCCTCCACCAGCCAGGGCTGAGAATGCTGCACCTGCCACCTTCAAGGTGCCACCTTGGGCTCCAGGCTTGGAGCATTAATAAAATCACCCTTGTTCAAGGTTACGGCGCGAGTTGGTTGCTCCTGATTAGGGATTTGTATTCAGTTGTGACATCCTGCAATTTTTATTACCTTTATGGCAATAATTGCAAATAATAAAATGACAAACTATCGTAATTAAATTTTAATTAATTACAGATCCATTACTTTTAAGTTTATTCATGGTAAGGACAATGATACCAAAAACAATTCATTAAAGCACTTGATATGTAAATTATGAAGCCTGACATTAATCTCGGGCAGCTCATGTATTCTCCACAGCAGTAGGGAATTTGTTTAAGGAAAGGCAGCTCTGGATGATTTTAACTGCTCACTTGAGGGAGCAGGGAAACACTGGATATTCTCAAGCTGAAATGATTCCCAAAGTCAAGTTCTGCATCCTCCAAAGGAAAATGCTAAGGAAGCAAAAAGAGATCCCTGGCTGGCCTTCCTGCGATGGATGGATAATCACTGTAACAGCACAGGGAGATGTGGCAATCCTGCAGGGAGCTGGGCACGAGGGCAGCTCCTGGCTCTCAGCTCCGGGGTTTTACTCCTGATGGGTAACTCTGTGTAGGCAGTGCTCAGGGAGAGGGTCTTGGAACACTAGGCAAGGAATGCTTCCCTGGCTTCGGCTATAAACACCCACTCAGCTCCCCAAATCCATAGAATCCTATCCTTATGCTTCTCTGTCGGGCCAGCAAACCTCTCATCCCAGCTCTCCACACTGAAATAATCCCATTTGTGATGGTCTGTTTGCCATCAGCTTTTGCTGACTTCATTTAATGCGCCAAGCCATGCTGGACTTTGCTTGCCCCTGGATAACCTGAGTGTAGATCCCTGCACATCCTGCAGGAAAAACCATCCATGTCAGGTACAGGATGAGGATGACTCCTGGTCAGAAAGCCTCGTCCTCGGCCCTGGACAAGCAGGAAAAGTGCCTGGTGCAACAAAGGTCATGTTGGATGGGGCTTGGAGCAACCTGGTTTCGTGGAAGGCCTCCCTGCCCACGGCAAGGGTTGGAATGGGATGGGCTTTAAGGACGTTCCAACCCAAACCACTCTGGGATTCTGTGATCTCCACAGGCTTCTTACCCCAGGCTGTGGGAATGAGTCATTGCTGTTTGACCACCTGGTGCACTCTGGCCTGACGGAGGTCAGCACCAAGCTTTTTAATTTTATTTTCCCCTCTAACACTGCTTTATATCAGGAAGCACAAGGCTATATTTGCCTTTTGCCAAAGCGAGCTGGCATTTCGCTGCAGCACCCTCTGTGCTCCCAATTGTCTGCAATCCATGTGTAATCCTAGCCAGCTTGGGAGCTTTTCTGCCAAAGGGGGAGGCAGGAATGGAGGGGAGACGTGATCAGACAGAAAGGCACCTCCAGCTCGGACAGGGAGAGCCTAAAGCAGGGAGGCACACCCAAGGTTAACAACATGTTGCTCCACCAGCTTCTATCTAATCTTGGCAAACGTCCTCTGCCGCGAAGAAAAATGGGAAAGTGATTATGTGACTTGAAATAAGGTCTTGCTCCGCTGTCTAGACAGCTTTAAAAAACATCAAGCTGGGGTGTTCCTATTTATGAAAAATGCAGCTGCAGCGCTGCCTTCCGCGGGCGAGGGAAGCGAGCGGTGCACTTGAGGTCATTTGGCTGCTCGCTGAGCCTGTCCATGGGAATTTATTCCTCTCTCCTTCTTGCTTTATTTGTTTTAGTCCTTCTGCTTCCAACCTGCCATCCCCAGCCCTCTGGGCCGCTGGGCTGTGTCCTTGGGGGCTGTTGGCAGCAGGGCAGCCCGTCGGACACGGATCCCTGCGAGGGTCCAGGGTGCTAATCCAGGCTTTCCCCTTCCCAAGTTATTGTCGCAGGGATGACTGCCCGGAGCACAACTGCAGACAGCCTCCAGATCCTTCATAGAGTCTCTTATAACCTCTGTTTCAAACTGGAAGGATTTCATTTGCCCTAAATGCAGCCTCAGCAATTCCCCCCCTCTGCCTTTTCCTTCCCCACAGCGTGTAGGGTTGGACCTTTGTTCCCGGTGGGATGCGGGCAGGTGGAATCTGATGACGAAACAGGCTGGGGCAGGATTGGCAGCAGGAGCCCCACGGCTCAGCATCCCCTGCTAATGGGACCCAGCACCACGTTCCTGCTAAGGGTCGACCTTGGAGGGTCTGGGAAAAACAGCAGAAGAAGCCACCCTAGTGATCATGGGGCTGCGTCCTACAAAAGGGGGAAATGGGTCAGCGGATCTGTTAATCCCAGCTTGATCTAAAGTCTCCGGGACAGGTGGCAACCTTCATTTAATGGAACAATGAGATCATTAGGAATTGGTAATGAACTGTGGTGCAGCCGTGGAAGTAGGTCACCCTTACCCCAGGAACACTTCAGTCTGTCCCCATTCGTGTGCAGCAGCAGAGATGGCCGGGGGCAGGGTGACAGCTCCATCCTGGGATTTGCTAAACCAGATGATTTCAGGAACAGAGCTGGGCAAATGCTGCCGACACAAAATGGGTTAGATTATCTCAGGTAATAAAAGACTTAAAAACAGGCTGGTTTGGGTTTAGGTGTGGAGCCCCCCTGGCCGCAGGCTGCCCATGATTTGTGAGGAGGGTGGTGTTGGAAGAACCAGTCTCAGGCCAGGGACAGTGATCACCCAGGAGGAAAAGGGAAGAGATCCTTTCCTAATCCCCACGGGAAGATTTCCCCCCCAGCCATCACACAGATCCCTATTTCTCCAACCTGAGGGCCTCCCAGGAGGTCTCCCCTCGCTGCAGCACTCTGAGCTGAAGGTGGTACTTTCACCCCTGGGTTTTTCCTTTCAGATGCTTTCCCTGTTGCCTTCAGGGCTGAACTTTGGGTGTTTCTGGGCTGAAGGGATCCTGGACACCTTTAGCCCTGCCCAAGGTCCCAAGCCTTGCACATCAAATATGATTCATCTCCATGGATTTTGTTCTTCTCCCATTGGCCCCTCGTGGATGAGACCCAAGCGCTCGTGGTAAGACTACAAATCCGAAAAGCTTCTAATGTTCCCTCCACCTCCATTTGCTCCCAAATCTTGACATTCCTATAGCCCTCTGCAACTCTCTGAAGCACCAAGCAGGCAGCCTGCTGCCCTGCAGGGGGACAGAGGTTTGCTCAGCCAGTGGGAGCCCCAAGGACTGACGATAGGAAAGGTTAAGAAAATACTTTGCTCAAGATGCAATAAGCAGCAGTGGGGTTTGGAAGGTTGTTTTATTTTATTTTATTTTTTAAGGGCTATTCAAGCACGCATTTTATAAATATTTATAGACAATGAACTGTGCTAAAACAACACTTGAGGGCTGGTTTGAACTCCTCCAGGAAATTGAGGTGGTGCATGGTCCCCATGTGGCTCTCGTGTGTTGTTAGTGAGGATCCTCCTGCTCTGCATTTCCAGGAACAGGCTTCAGCTGTTGCCCACATTAACTGCAGCTTTTGCATTTTTTCCCTGTGGATGTGTGATTCCAGGGGGTGCTGGGGGAGTGACCAGTCTCCCCCAGCTCTGCCTGCCATGCCTTGAGGTGCCTGTCCCATAAATTCAGCAGAAGGACCCCATAGTCTTGGCTCTCAATCCCACCAAAGTCTTTTTAAACCCAACCCGTCCCACTGATGATTGTCATTGCTCCCCATGAGCACCTCAGGGGACCAGGAATGCCATCACAGGCCACCAGGCCAAAGGAACAGGTCTCTTTTTGTCCCCCTTCACCGGGTAAAGCTCCACAAACCCTCCCTTCCCTCCACAGCTGGAGGTGGTTGTCCATGTCCTCTCCTTCTGGGCACAGGCGCCGTAGTCTTCACCAACACTTAAAAACTTCAGCAGGGGAGGGATCCTTCCTCTCCCTCCCCAGTTTTCCTCTTCTTGTTGATATTTTCTGTGCTTCTCCTCATCTGCCCACAGCTCCAGGCTTTCTTTCCATCCGTGCTCCTGTGGTGTCTGAGCTGCTTCATGAGGAATTTCTGTCCGTGTCCTGCCACGTGGAATCTGCACATCTCTTGCTGGAGGAAGGGGAAAGAAACCACAAAATGCTTCAGGTTGTCTCCCCCCCCACCTGATTTCCTGCCAAAAACAGCTTTAGAGGACGGGGAGGAACGTGAAGGTCCTGGTGGGCCTTGGAGAGGGGGAGGACTGGAGCACTTTGGTGCAGCCAGCTGGGTTCTCCCATCTCAGGTGAGCTGGCTCTGGGGGCAAAAGGGACAGTGGCTCGGAGAGACAGATGGGAAAACCTGGGGAACTGTCAGAGGGGGAGGGATGCAATTCCCCTCATAATAAAGGCTGATTTCTTTGTATTACTCAGAAAGGGGCAGCCTGGATAGGCATCCATGTACTGCTGAGCTGCTGAAAACCAGGTTTTTCACCTTTTGGGGAAGACTGGAGAGGCTCCTGTGCGTGTGACCTGGGTCTGGCAGTGCCAGTCCCTTGGCACCAGTCCTTCCTCTCAGCTCCCCCAGTTCTGAGGATTAAATGAAGTGGAATATCCATCTTGCCCTGTAATGCAAACATTGCAGCGGGCCAGGCAGCTGATAAGGAATCACTTCTTGGTTTAATGAGGAGACTTGACATAAACTCAAGGGTGTGCAGGAAAAAGGAAAACATTTCAGAGGGTGCCTGCAGTGGAACAGTTCTGGGCACTTAAAAAAGGACAAAGCAAGCATGGTTCACGTCAGTAAACATTTTCATCTTCCTTTCAATAAAAATGCAATAACCAATAAGTTTAAACAGAACAACAGGAACCTTCTGTAAATGTACAGTGAGCAGTTTTGGTCTAGAGCAAAGAAACCCCGTCCAGGTGAGTTTTGGGGTTTGTTTTTTACTTTCTCCTCGTGGCTCAGCATTAAGTGAGTGATTAAAAGCAGCAAGAAGCCGGGAGTGTTTCACCTGGTCCAGCGACATTGCAGTGATGCTGTGAGGTCCAGCCAAAACATCAGGTTTGCTGGACTTGAGCTGGAGATTGGCTGTGCTTCCAGGCAAATGTTGGATTCTTGGATTCTTTCCCACTGTTCCCAGCCAACTCTGTGCCCAGATGGAAGGGTGGTGGTGTTGGGTTCCTTAGGGATCTCCTTTCCAAGCTCTGATGTCTAAATGGAGGATAAGTGTAGGTGGAGAGGGACCGTGTAGTGACAGGGGAGTGGCTTCAAACTGACAGAGGGCAGGGTTAGGTTGCATATTAGGAGAAAATTCCTGACTGTGAGGGTGGAACAAGTTGCCCAGAGAAGTTGTGGCTGCCCCATCCCTGGAAATGCTCAAGGCTGGGCTCTGAGCAACCTGGTGGAGTGGAAGCTGTGCCTGTCCCAGGCGGGTGGGTGGAACTGGGTGCTCCTTAAGGTCCCTTTCAACCCAAACCATTCTGGCATTCGTGATTTTGTACGGAAAGGAGAGGATTAAAACACCAGCTGGGACATTGGAGTGCTGTGGTTTCATGGAAGCTCTCCAGGGTCAGCCTGGAGCAGGGGTGACCAACCCTTGGCCACGAGGCTGAGATCCTCCTCAGAGGCTCTTGAGCACATGAGGAGCTTGTAGCTAAAAGCAGCAGAACGATGCCAGGGTGCTGATCTTGGCTTGAAAAGAGTTTGTTTGGAAAGGAAACAAAACCAGAGGATACTTTTACCACCATGATGAATATCCAGAGTTGATTCTGCTTCCAGAGCACACGTCCAGGAGGGCAACTCTAATTATTTGTCTCGGGAAATTGGCAGGTTCCTGATATTGGCACTGCAGTGTTTCCCCTTCACGTGCACACAGAGACTCTGAGCCATGATATTGCCCCTTCTTTGGAGCCCTGGCAGTGCTGCTGCCAACTCAGCCCCTTTAGAAAGAGAAAATTCGGCAGCTCATCCAGTGGTGCGGTCAGAGCGGCGGTTCAGGGACGTGTTCCCTCACCTCAGCCTCAAAGTTTAGTCTGTAATCACTGAAACTCCCCTCTGAGCTGGGAGGGCGTTGGGTTGCGCCCGTGCTCCTTGATTTAAGTGTGTTTTTTATAATTCATCATTTAGGTTGATATCAGTTACAAGCAAAAGCCCCTCTGGATGGGGAAAGCTGTAGGAGGGGTTGGCAGAGGTGCTGCTCACTGGAGAGATGGATGGGGTGGGATACCTGGCTGGGTGGCCAAGCCCAAATGGAATTTCCTTGGTGTCTTTGCAGGAAAAGGAGGAAGACAAAAACCTTTCCTTGAAATAAGAGATTAAACTTTCTGTGCCACCTGGAATACACAATTCCCTTTCGGTATTGATATTTTTTAGTCCTCTGCAGCTTGATTTTGATAATACATCCGTTTGGGAAGGAAAAGGCCATTTGGAAAACAAAACAAACCAACCCAAAGCCAGTGTTTCCACTCCCTCAGGAATGTCTTGCCCTTTATAACAAACAACTGGTTGACAAATTCAACTCAAATGCACAACTGGATTCCATCTGCCAAGCCGAATTTTCCAACATTTTTTTTGGAAATAGGCTGCCTTACGCCTTATTTTTTTACAAATGCCATGGATTTCAGAACCCGGCTTCTCCGCTTCTCAGTTTCACCAGATATTGAGCAGTGGAACCTGGTTATATTTCCACACAGATAGCAATGAAATTCAGTATAAATTTAAAATTTGTAGGACAAACATGGGACATTTTTGTGGTTTCTCACATTTGATGTCTACGGGAATTCCTTCTCCATGGGCATTCTCAAGGAAAACCTTAAAACACTGGGCAGAAAAGAAGTGTATTTAAAAATGTTTATGTATGGGGACATGTAGTCAAATGTAGCAGAGATGCTTTTTTATTAACCAGATGGTAACTTCTTATTTACATTTCCCATATAAAACCATCTGTGCTTGAACTGGGGAGATGCTCCAGTTGGGAGTTTGGCTGCAGGGGGTGGATTTGTTACATCCAAATTTCTCCTCTCATCAGAGCTGAATATGTAACGCTTGTTTTATTTAACCTTGCTTTAATTAGCGGGTTACAGAAGTGCAGTTGGCTCTCCCAGGCAGTAGCTGGCACTCTGGATTTTCCTGCCTTTAGACAAAACTGAGGTTCCTTGCCTTGTCTCCCCTTGATGCTGAACTTGTTTCCTCTGTTTCCATCCCGTGGTTCCCTCATCCAGCCTTCCCCACCACTAAATCCCCCTTTCTTGGTGTGAAATCCCAGCCCTGCTGAAGTCAATGCAAGTCTTGACATCAGCTCCAGCAAGGTCAGGATTTCTCCCTGGGTGTTTGTTTTCTTTAATCACTCCCAGCCTGTTGCTCTGTCCAACTTTCCGCGGAGCCAAGTTCAACACTTCCCTCTCCACTATCACTGTCACTCCTCTATGAACTCCCTCCAAATTCCAGTGCTGGGTGCCCAGAATGCTCAGTGCTGTTTCAGGTGTTGTCTAAGCAGTAACCTCATGGAAATACTAGTTTTTTTTCCTTTTTTTTTGCTGTCAGATTACTTGGGTTGTTTGCTTTTCCCTTTTTCCCCCCTTGTTTTGTTGGCGTATGACGCTGCATTTTCATGCCATTAATAAAGATGGACAAAAATACCAGACCTGACAGTGACCTCCCAATGGAATCCACCAGCTCTGCCAACTCTGTTGGTTGCCTTTTTGCTTTTTCCTCCCATCCAGTTCTTATCCTTCATGGACCGTTTCCACCCAGGCCAATTTGAATTCATCCTGTGTGATCTGAGGAGACACCAAACTGGAGGCTTCATCCTGGTAAGAATCTCATCCATGTGGGAACCAGATGTTGTCATCTGTGAAAATTTTCGTAATTCAAAAAGGAATTTAGAGGAAAATTTGTTTCCCTTATGTGTCAAAAATGAAATTTGACCAAAAAGTGATTTAAAAAAAATTTAAAATCACTGATAAAAACTGTCTGTATGACATTTTTGATGTTAATTTGAGTTACCTAAGCTTGTGCAAAACCTAAGTGAAAAAGACAGACTAGTTGGATAAAATCAAGCCTGTAAACTCTGATAAAATCAAGCTGGTCTGACACAATGCTCTCAAAAATTAAGGTAACTCCACAGATCACAGTTTCCCAGTAGAAAACTCCCTGATGAGACCAGTTGTGACTAAGAGCAGTAACCTAAATACGTGATTTTTTTTTCCTCAACCCCACAAATGCCTCTCATTTCCTGGAAAAAAAAAACCAAACCAACAAACCACATTTTCAGAGTTGTGCAGCATTTCTCATCTTAAGGGTTTTATTCTTTCCAAATCTGCTGCAGAAAAGAAGAGTTGACTCAGGAAGGAGGGGTTACAAACCGGGCTGCGACTGTCTAACACTCAGCATGGAGCATCCTTTCCTGGGGCTTTCCCATCTCCTGGACTTTATTGGTATTTGGGGATCATTTGGGGCTGGCTGTGGCTTGCTTGAGGAGGGCTGTGCTGGGAATCTCAGCCAGGGTCAAAGCTTCCCGTTTGCTTTGGCACGTGTGGTCTGAGTGTAGTGGGATGAGCCACCTTCCCTCCGTGTGCTGGCCATTTTCCTTGGATGCTGGCCAGCAGTTCCTGCTGGACTCGTGTTCCAGGGCCGTGTTTGAACTCCCCCTCCGTCATCCCCAGCATCCAGATGTGGCAGATCCATAGCACCACGCTGCAGCTGGGCTAAATATTATTTCTACGTCCCAACGAGGGTGAAATGGCATCTCCAGAGGATTTGGAGGAGGGACGGAGGAGACTCGGCTTGTCATGGGCTGCCCTTGGGCTCCTTTTCTCCTTCCTCTTTTCAGGAAGGGAAAAACCCAGCCTGCTAGGAAGGGGATTTCAGCTCTCCCTTGGATCCTGGTCAGGAAAACAGAGCACTCTGTTTGTGATGGCAGCCTCCACCAAAACGGCTCAGGGGCCAAATTAAGGCTGAGGAGGAAATTCATCCTCTCCAAAGACGAAAGGTCTGCTTGATTTCTTCCCTTGCCTCTGCTGGTTCCCAGGCATGCCTCCCTCTGCTTGATGGATGAAGAATGAGAATCATGGAATTATAGAGTCTCCTACAAGGAGATTCCCACAAGGATCATTGAGTCCATCTCCTGGCCCTGCACAGGCACCCCAACAATCCCACCCTGGGCATCCCTGGAGCTGTGTCCAAACCCTCCTGGAGCTCTGGCAGCCTCGGGGCTGTGCCCATTCCCAGGGGAGCCTGGGCAGTGCCCAGCACCCTCTGGGGGAAGAACCTTTTCCTAAAATCCAGCCTGATCCTGCCCTGACACAGCCCCAGCTGTTCCCTGTGGTGCTGTTCTGGCAGCCCAGGAGGTTCTGGGATCCCTTGGGAGGATATGGGACCACAGGCACCCCTTCAATGAAAAGCTGTTGGCTGCTTGTGCTGTGTGCTGAACCTCCTTGCCTCCTACCCAGCTGTTAATCCCATAGCTCCAAATTGGGAAAACATTTCCCTTGTCTTACTTTTTCCTTGCCTTCTCTCTCAGGGCGTTTCCTGGCTCCCTCCCCACCTCCAAAGCAGAGCCTGACAACAGCCTGGAAGGGAGGGCAGCAAAGTATGGACTCACTGAACTGGGAAAAACCTTTCCATGAATTAAAAGTTCAGGGAAGGTCTGGAAAGGCTTTTCCATACCATTTTCCAGGACTGGTAGCTTTGGGAAGGAAGCTTTTATTTGGAGATTTTCCCTTCTAGCCAGATTAGGGTTTTGTGATGAGCTGGTAAATCCCAAAATGCTGTGCACTCCCACATGTGGGTAAGCAGTGCTCAGTGGGACCCTCTCCCACCCTCTCTTGTTTGGTGGCCTGATGTTCACATTTGATTTGAAAATATTCCTGTTTGGATAAGTTTTCAATTTTATTTTTTTTTTAAGTTGGAATGCACCAGTTTTGAAACAGCTCAAAAAGCAGATTCAGAACTGAGCTGGAAAACCCTTTTTGGGCAGATCTGGTTCCCAGCTTATTTACTACAGTTAATAACATATTCCTAAAGTCTCAGGCAATTTGAGATCCTGTGTTCCAGCATGAGCCCAAAATGGAAATGGAAGTTGCTGGGCACTCCTCTTTGAAATGAGAATCATTTCAGTGGTATCATTTCACTGCCAGAATCATTTCACTGCCATCATCTTCTGCCTGTAAATGTTGTTTCACCCTCTTTGGGGTCCCATTCCCTCTCTGTTCCTACAGGGGCAGGTAGCACAGCCTGTCATCCTTGAAGTGAACATCCCAAGGGCTTAAAATCCCTCCCCTGGGCCATGAGGGCATCCTGTGCAGCTTGGACATGGCTCTCAGCCGGTTTCACTTCAGAAATCAGACAGCACAGGCAGAAATCCCTGTCCTAAAATCCAGCCCCCTCCAATCTGGGTTTGATCTGGTGCCTGCCAGGCTCTTGTGACTGTGGGGTTTGTGTCCCTGGAGGTTTTGGGGGACTGCCACCGCCTCCTGCCCCGAGGAACCGGCAGAGCCACCCCCCAGCTCTGAGATCAGGTGTCCTGGGCCTTATTTATGGCCAGGACACGACATCCAAAGTAAATAATGCCTGGGGTCCTTCTCCCCCTTCCCCTGCACGGGGCTCCGGATGGGGAGAACCTGTGTTCCCAGGGGTGCCAGATGATGATGGATCACCTGGAGGGGTGATGGCTGTCAGCCAAGCCCTAACCTGTTTAGTCTGATGGGCAAAGTGAGCTCAAACCATTGGCAGCTCAGCTTTGAGCACCGGGACTGAGGCATCCCCCGTGCTCCTCTGCAGATAAATCACAGTTCAAAGCAGCTGGGGTTGTGGCAGAGGGGATATTTGACCATGGGATGGTGTGGTTCCAACTCTCAGCCCTCATAAAACTCAAGGAGGGGGCAGAGAAGGCGTCAGGAGTGGGGTAGGTGTAGGGCTGGGCTAGGAAAAAGGATGGGATCCCAACTCCAGCTGGCCACTCTTTAAGTGGCAAACCTATCCCAAAGGGCCACTTTATGGATTTCCTTCGTGGCTGTTGCTGCCCTACATCATCTCTGAGAAGAGAAGTGCCACTTTGGGTTTGTATATCTTTCACTGACATGTGTATTTAGCACTCATTAACCACTTACCTTGGGCTAATAATTCAACTTTTGTTCCAAATTTCCTCTTCTCCGTGAGTTCTTGGAGCCAGAGACCACTCCTGACAGATTCATTTCAGCTTTGTCTGCTGTAGCATTTTAGCTGATTTGAGCAATATTTGCCATGTTGTTTTTTAAAACGATTAGTCAGAGTCAAAGCATCTCACTGCTTTAAACCTGCAAATGATTCTTGCCCGTTTCAGCTAAAAGCAAATTCCGAACATTTGTTGATTTTTACAAGGAAAAAAATTAATTAATTCACTTCATCTTGGTGCTTTAGCCAAGCTGGTTGCAATTAACTTTGTTGTTCCTGTCCAAATTTTTTTCTGCTCTTGTTTCTGGGTGTTTTCATTGTTTTGTTCCATCTTCAATGGGCCTGATGGTTTGTTTTCCATCTATTTAACCTCTGTCAGCACATAAACTCCCAGGACTGACAGGACCTGGAGTGTGTAGTCCTCACACAGTGTCTTTTTTGTTGGTGTTTTAACTCAAATGCCTTTTTTTGGTCAGTGTTTTAACTCAAATGCACTTAAGCCCACGCTTAAACCTGACTTCAGCATGATCTAAGCCTGTGTCAAATAAATTTAGGCAGGACTGGGGCTGTTTCCTACGAAAGCACCTGAGGCAGGAGGGGTTGTGAGCCTGGCAGGGTCGTGGCAGGAAATACCCAGCTCTGCTTCTCCGTGATTTCCTGTCCACATAAAACTGAAATTGCTGCAATGAGTCAAACCAAATATAGACTGAACCACTGGGTTTTTCCCCCCTTACATGAAAACTGAACTCTCAGAGGGTCGGGTTGGCAGCTACACCCAAATCAGAATCAAATTCGAGGCACAGGACTTAAAAAAAAGAGTTCAAATTGCTTTGCAGTGCCCAGATCTGGAGCAGGCCCTCCTTGGATGAGCTCGGCACATGTGGGGTTCCCAGAAGGGGAGTTTGGCATCTCCCCTCCTTGGCTGCTGGGCAGGAACCTGCCTGGGCTGTCCAGGTGTCCTCAGCCCACCTTGGGGAACGTTTTGGTTTCAGCAGATCAGCAAATGTTCTTCAAGAAGTGCTTTGCTGTTGGGTTGAGTGGTTGTAGGGGGTTTTTTATCCTTGCTATTTCCGCTGCTCCGCTGTGGGATGAGGGAGGTTGCACATGCACAAGGAGTCCTCCTCGGACTGCAGGAAAGCAATGAACAGCCCAGGCTGAGGAGGAAGTGGATGGAAACTCAACCCAGGAAAATGAGAAGTGAAGGATTCAGCTTTGGCTTGACTCTGTGCCCAGAGATGCTGAGAGCTGTGCTGCCACTGACTGCAGCAGGCTTAGGCCAGCCCTGGGGGCTTTGGAGAAACCTGGTCCTAGAGCAATGTGGGGTTTATCCATTCCCATTTTTTTTTCCCATTAACTCTGTTTTTTTTCCAGGTAATTTGCACTCATATATCACCAAACTCCTATTTTAAATAGCTATGCCAGTGCCTCCAACCAAGGGCTTCTCTTTCAATCCAAAGGCTTTGTATTCATTTCCCAGGAGCTCCATAGCAGGCAAGGACATCCAAAAGGCAACTTCAGACTCAATAAAAATAAGGGAAATACTGGGGTTTTCGGGTATTTTTTTTCCTTGTCTATTCAGCAGTGGAACAAAACCCAGTGAAGGAGGAGGGAAGATTTCTCCCTCTGGTTTTGGTTATTTCCTTGGGCAGAGCTGCCACAGGGGCGGAGAAAAGCTGGAAGCAAAAGTCCCCAAGCTCTGGGAGTGGAGAAATCAGCCCTGCTGGGTTGCTCTGCTCCAGATCCTGCTGCAAAGCTCCCCCCGAGGCTGCAGGAATATTGCTGCCGCCAGGATCCATCCATGGAGCCCGTTTTCAAGCCTTGTTGAGCTAATTTGTGGTTTTCAGGAGAAAGTGTTGGAAAAGAGAGTAGTGTCAGGAACCCGAGCCAGACTTGCTCATTTTGGCTGGTTGTCCCTTTTCTATATTCCAACTGCTGTTGGATTTTTGGTATTTTTACTTTAAATCGAGGAAATAAGAGAAAAATGAATTATATCAGGAAGGCTTTCATTCACTTCTCTGACTCGAAGTCAGCTTTGCAAAATTCTGAATCCCCCTGCTCCTTGTTTTGCTGATTCTGAGAAGTATTTCACAGTGACACTGAATGCTAAAAATTGAACCTGAGTCTAAGATACCTCCAAATCGAAGTCAAATTAAGCCTGAGAGTAGTTCCACATTTTCCAGCCTTCCAGTACCTAAAAGGGCTCCAGAGCGATGCAGAGGGATTTTGGACAAGTGTGGAGTGACAGTATGAGGGGGAATGGCTTCCCACTGCCAGGGGTCAGGGTTGGATGGGATGTTGGGAAGGAATTCCTCCCTTTCAGGGTGACTAAGCCCTGGCACAGGGTGCCCAGAGCAGCTGTGGCTGCCCCTGGATCCCTGGAAGTGTCCAAGGCCAGGTTGGACAGGGCTTGGAGCAACCTGGGATAGTGGAAGGTGTCCCTGCCCGTGGCAGGGGGTGGAATGAGATGACCTTTAAGGTCCCTTCCAGCCCAAACCATTCTGATTCTCTACCTATTTATGATTTTTGGTGCTGATACAGCCCCCGTTAAGCAGAATTAAAACATCTCCCATAAGCTTTGAGGTGTTTGTGACAGCAGAGGAGCTTGCGCTCCACCCCTCCTATTTTTGTGCACAAATCACTGATTTTGGTGCAGACTGGGCTGCAAAGTTCCCCTTTGCCTGGAGCAAGGGCTGAGGGAAGGATGTCCCAGGCGTTGGGCACCTTGGCCAAGCCGTGCTGGGTGGAGGCACCTCAGGCACAAAAGCGCTGCACAAACCCAGCAGCCGAGCCCGGCCGAGGCCACATCTGCTCGTGGAGAGCAGATTTGAGGAGAGGATGAAGAACACGGGGAGGTGGCAGGAATATCAAATCTGTTTGCTCAGGGAAGGGTCATTTTCCACAACACCTGCCTGTTATTGTCCTCCGCTCCGCGTGCGCTCCTCTCCCAACCTTGCCTTGAGGGAGCTTGGCTGGGCTGCCAAGACAAACAGAGGGAATCACTCTTTTATGAGCCATCCCTTCCTCCCTTTCATGTTGTTAGGAATTTCCCCGTGCATCTCTCCCTCACGAATTCCTTTTAATTATGTTGCATCCAAAGGAAAGGAATCCATCCCAGTTTGGCTTCTCCAAGGCTGGGGAATGGAGCGCTCGCTCTGCTCCTCCTCTCCTGTGCCCTTTTTTAGGGTTTCCAGGACGTCAGTCCAGTGGCCTGAAGAAGAAAAATCGTCTCAGGTGAGGGCCAGTTATCACCACTGCATGTTCTGGCTGGGAGGAAACGTTCACCTGGAATTCCAGGGCGTTGTGGGGTTTGGATGAGGAAAGAGCAGCACATCTGCTGAGCACACGAGGAGAAGGGATGTGTTGCTGATCCTCTTCATGGCTGTAGCCATGAGAGATAAGGGGTCAACACACCAGTGATCTGGAATTATAATCCTTGGAATTCCAGCATTGTGTTCCTGCTGCCTGTGAGATTGCAGTAAACACGAATCTGATGAAAACAAAAAGTGCTCGAATACTCCCCAAGGGATGATTTTGTTTTCCAAGGGAATGATTACTGCTTTTTTTTTTTTTTTTTTTTTTTAAACCCCTGTGGTAAACTCCCCTTTGTCCAAATGAAAACTTTCCAGGAGGAAAAAAAACCCAAAACCCATTAAAAATCCGCTTGCAAAGATTCTGGTCGAGCCTTTCGTTTATTTGTTTACAAATGTCATTTTAATGAAGTCGGGGAGCTGCATCAGATTGTGTCAAAGCCAGAATGAAAACAAGATGTATCCATTAAAAACAGGGCTGGAAAGGGAGATTAGACAATTCCCCTGCCCTAAAATGGGATTGAGTATTTTCAGGATACAGATAAAACGCCAAGAATTGTTGAAGTTACTTCGGCTTTGCTTTCATCCCTTTCCCCAAAATGCAACCTCCCCCTTCCCATGGCTTTGCTACCACACCTTGAACGCTCCCTTCTCCCTCTGGACTGAGGCTGACCAAAATTAGGAATGCCCAAATCTTTAGAGTATGCCATCCTAGAGCAGCCCCTTGCATGGGTGCATGGGTGGTGTTCCCCTGTTTGTTGCCCTGCTCTGGTCCTCATCCTCCATTAAATCCTGCTGTGGCCTTTCCCGTGGCATCTTTGTCACCTCTTTTCCATCCAGGGTTTTACCCTAGGAATTAATTTAACACCAGTGCTGGAGAATCTCCTTCGTATCTACAAGATCCTTAAACCAAATGCGCACTGCTGCTACTACTGGATCCGTTTAATGAATCCAAACATTTTGGGAGGATGTATCAATTCCACCTGCAGTTTCAACAGGAAATTACGGAACCATTCCCATCCCACAGAGCCCAATTTTTCCCTGCCTTACCTGTTTTTCCTACTCTAACACGTAGAGCAGTTGTTGCTCAGATTTCTATCTCGACTTATTTTAGCACAAAAGTCAAACCAACCCAAACATTTCAGCTTCATTGGCAATTTGCTTCCATTTGTATTTGGAAAAAAAAATAGAAAAACCACACATTCATACGCTCCCTTCCCTCCAGACAAATGCTTTGGAGAATGCTTTTCCCTGACTTTTGTGCTCAGAAGTGTCAAGGAAATCTGAGTCACTTGTCTGCTTTGAATTGTAAAGAATAAATGGGCTTCTCAAGCCCTTGGGCTGTGTTGGAATCTCAGCCAGAGGCCTCTATTAATAACCCAGCGAGTTCTTGTATGACACTTTCTTATCCTCATCTCACAGATGGGAATGTGCCTCTCCAAGGTCACCCAACTTTGGAGCCACAGCTGGAGCCCAGGCCTCTCCTGCTGCCCACTGACCTACTTGAACTGGAGAAAATGCATCACCCTTTCGCACAACAGCTCTTCCAGCAGTGCACACCAGAAAACTAGGGATGTCTTCCTGGAAATTTCCATGGGAAACGCTCATTTTCCTGGTCAGGAACATCTGTCTTGGGGAAATTCTGTTTTTTCTGTGGGGAAGATTTGGAATGCCAGGAAGAGGGGGTTGCCTTTTGCCTTCCCTTCCAATTTTCGTCTTCCCGTACATTTCTCATTTGGAGAGTATATCTGTGCAAACAGAGCCAACCATGCAGCTCCAGTGGTTTGATTCCTGAAAATACATGAGCTGAGATTTATCCTCACACCAGTCTCTTGGTGGCCATGGAAAGACTTTGTTCCATGGTGCAGAACCATGCAAAAGACACAAGTCCAAAGGAGGCCACGGAGATGCTCCAAGGGCTGGAGCTCCTCTGCCCTGGAGCCAGGCTGGGACAGGCTGGGGGTGTTTACCTGGAGAACAGAAGGCTCCAGGGAGAGCTCAGAGCCCCTTCCAGAAGGTAAAGGGGCTCCAGGAGAGCTGGAAAGGGATTTAGAAACAAGAGCATGCAGGGTTTGTCTACTGCATTTAGGATATAAACTGGGAGGGAGAGCATTTTTCCTGCATTTTAGAGACTTAGACCTGAGTGTGACAAGGAAACCAGCAGGAATTAGAATATCCTGAGATGGAATATTCCCTTCTTTTGGTGCTGGGCACCCAGGGGTGCTCCCTGGGCTAGGAAACATGTTTTCTTCCGCAAAAGTAGACATCTCTCCTCTGTTCTGCTGTAGCCAACCCAGACCACTCCTATGAGTGTATTCCCAGAGGGGGTTGCTCATTCCAGGATGGAAATAGAGATTTATTTTCAGCTCCCACAAACTGAGATCATCTGCATGAAAATAGGGGTTTGTAAAGCAGAGTAAAATTGTCCTTGTGGGAAGTTACACCAGTACATGCAGATGACCAGGAATTCGTGTCCTACTTTCATTGACCTCATCCATGTAGACAGGGATGGGAGTGGGGTGGAACTTGAAGGACACCTTCTGCTATCCCAGTTTGCTCCAAGCCCCATCCAACCTGGCCTTGAACTCTTCCAGGGATGGAGCATTCACAGCTTCTTTATATCCTTACAGATCATTCAGCAGTTAGGGAACTGGATGCCTGAGGCTGTTGTAACAGACAAGGGGGTGCAAATCTGACTAAATATCCCCTATTCCTCAAATTCCTGGGGTATGCTATGTTTCTCCTGATTCACAAGGACCCCAGGGAAAGGAGGCTGAGGAATTTATCACGGGAAATGAACCCAGCTCGTGAATGGCACCACAGCAACATTTTTGCAGATCCTGGTGAACGCTGAATGCATCTCAGCTCCACTTCACAAACTGCAGGGTTTTCCTCCCAAAGAAACTGAACTGAAATTAACGTTTGGCTTTTGAGGGGCTTTTTGTTGTTTGGTCCCAAGGGAAAATGGAGTTTCCAAAATGGTTGCCTGCAGAAAAGTCTGAGTGTTCAGAGATTGCATTTGCCTTGCCAAAGGAGATATTTTTGGGGAGGACTCCCCATCCAGTTCTGAAGCTCATTTATTTAGGGACGAGCCTATGTAGAGATGTTACAGATGTAACTCAGCTAAGTTAACTGCAGAACTTGATCTCTTGAATATTTATCTTTAGTAGAAACAGAGCCATGGACAGACTCAGGGGTTATTTATGTTTTGGACAACTCCCTGTTCTTGTTGTGTGGACACCATCGTTGTTCTGTATGCCCAGGGAATGATTTCTTTACAAGTCTCTCAGTCTGATGACTACCATGAAATACTAAATTGAGGTGGTGAATCACACAGAATCACAGAATCCTTTACTTTGGGAAAGCTCTCCCAGGCCACCGAGTCCAAGCTGTGCCTGATCCCCACCTTGTCACCCAGCCCAGAGCACTGAGTGCCACGTCCAGGCCTTCCTTGGACACCTCCAGGGATGGGCACTCCACCACTGCCTGGGCATGGTCCTGTAGCTACACTGTTGCTGATACAAGCCAGGTGCCATTGGCCTTCTTGGCCACCTGGCTCATGTTCAGCCAGCAGGAGCCATATCCATGCCTTACAAGCCCTCTCCTCACTGCTGGGGCACAGGGGCAGCACATGGGCACTCACCAGGCTGTTCTCCTGTCCCCACCCTCCACCTCTCCCCAAACTCCCCTGCCATGACATTCCTGCAGTTATTTCTGCTCCTGTAAATCACCCCAGCCCTGCCAGGAGGTGCTGTTAATTATGTCATGCAGAGACAAATTTACAGTGTGGAGCAACAGTAAAAAATAATCCTGCTTGAAATGATGGGAGATCTACATTCCATGGGCTCTCCATAAATCACAGCCAGCTCCGTGTGCCGGGCTGGATGGGCTCTTCCCACCCACTGGCAGAGCTGGTGGATATTGGTGCTGACAGCCCCAAAGAAGGGAGTGCTGAAAAATAACCTGCATCACTCCAAGTGGGTGAAAAAAAATCTGGTTTAGGTGTCCAAGTGTTGAGTGATTTTCTATGTGGTGGCACCATGGTTTCTGGTGAAGAATATTTCTGTTCTCCTAGCACCTCAAAAACTGACTTTGCCAGGAGGAAATCTGCCCAAATGTGTTGGCTGCCCAAAATGTGAACTTCTGCACTTCAGGTAGGAGGAAAGCAAGAACACAGTTTCCAGATGGCCAATAGTTGTGCTACCCTTGTCCCCAAAGAAGGAAATCCAAGTTCAGCTGCCCAGGAGCTTCAAGACACCCAGTGTGGGCTCACACGTTGAAATTTGGGAACATCTTCAGCCCTTTCTGTGAAAATGTCCTGCAATAAATCTGAGCTGGGCTCCAGGGAAGGAAAGCCAACAGCTCACCAACCACCAATTTAAACAGCCAATTAGTGCAATGCCCACCTTGGCACACAGTCATTTTCTCACTTCCTGGCTTCCAAGGCTGTTCCTGTGTAAATCCACGGAGCAAACATCTCACGTGGCCACCCACTTGCTCACTGCATGGTGTCCCTTTGTCTGGACATCCACACAGGTGCTTCCATCTCCCTGTCAGGCCCAAAAATCTATGGTAGTTCATCTCCTGGCTCTGTTTAGTGCAGTCCAACGTTTTTCTTGGAAGAGGGAAGCACACCTGTGGCACCTGCAGGCAGCACACACCAGTGGCTTAAAGACATCAGTGATCAGTCAAGGGGAAACAGTTTCAAACTGCACCGTGGAGGTTCAGGTTGGATATTAGGAAAAATTCCTTCACAGAAAGAGTGCCTGAGCATTGGAAATGCACAGGGAAGTGGTGAAGTCTCCATTCCTGGAAGTGTCCAGGGAACTCAGGAGACATGGCACTTAGTGGGATGGTTTAGTGGGAATGCTGGACTTGATATCTTGAAGGTCTTTTCCAACCCAATGATTCACTGGGACATTTTTAGGTGGAAACCTCTGGCACAGGGGGGCTCCCACAGCTTCCCCAAGGCAGGACAAGTTTGGAGATTGGTCACAGCCCTTGTCCCACATTAGAAGTTGCCCTGACAGCCCCAGGACACCCAGGGCAATGCCTGGAGCCAAGGTGGGAGGACCTGGCATGTCCCAAGTCCTCACATACACCCCATCTCTCTGCTTTGCCAGGGTGTGGCGTCCCCAAAACTGGAGCTGCCTGATGTCAAGGTGTCTCTGGTGGGCTCATGTGACTGTCCCCTTTCTCCTGCAGCTGATGAGACAGCCCCAGCTAAAATCTCCCTGCTTTAATGCCTCAGGGCTTTTTAGTTTTTGACACTGCATGTGGAAGGCAGCTGTCAATTAGCAGCTGAAAAAACAGCCTGCTAATGAGAGCAAGTCTAACAGAGACCTTTTCCAAATCGTTTCCATCCATTTTTCAGGGCTTTTAATTGCTGTCATATTACGAGGAGGATGGCAGATGGAAAACACAGGGGGAAAATCCCCCTTCCGAGGTAATTCCTCTCTGCCAGAGCTGACTCAGTGGCAGGATTTTATTTATCAGGATTTTATTTACCCCAGGTTCAAGTTTCTCAGGTTGTTTCTGATGTTACTGGCCCTGGCCAGTTCCTGTAACCACTTTTGCCCCAGGACTGGCATGTTCTGTCAGCTGCCACAGCTGGATCGAGGGCTGGGGACAGATGTTGTCTCCCATCCATCCTCAGTGCTAGATTCTGACATGTTTTAATACAAAATATAATACGATCAGTAATACAGGAATATCGTCAAAAAAGAAATATTATGTACTGAAAGAGCAGTGCTAAAATACTTTATATTTCTAAGTGCTTACCAAAGAAAAGGCTTCCTAATTATTGTGTTGGTGCGGGCAGTGCTGGAGCCTCATCACATGAGGCAGCAGGAAGTGAGAGAAAAACAAGGGAACGAATGAACAGGTTGAACGGGGCTTGGAGCAACCCGGGATAGTGGAAAATGTCCCTGCCCATGGCAGGGCGTGGGAATGAGATGAGCTTTAAGGTCCTTTCAAACACAAACCATTCTGGGATTTGGTGAAATGCAACAAAAGCTTGAAGCAAAAGGTAGATTCTGCGAGAGGGTTAAGGGTGAGCCAGCCCAGCATTCCCCAAAGCACATTACAAACGACCTGGAAGGGTTGGGATGGCAGCCCTGGCACCGGGAGCTTCCTGCTGCCTGCGGCTGATAAGGAAACCCCAAGCAAACAAATTGATGTCCTTGCCAGTGTCAGGAGTGCAACGACCCTGCGAGGTCTCAGCCACCCCGGGGTCATCTGCGAGCTCCGGGCGATGCTGCAGCCAGCCCAGGGCTGTCCCAGGGTGGGGAGTGCTTTGCTCCCAGTGAATCATTCCTGGGGAAGGGAGGGGATGCTGCTTCATGGTGCGCTGCGATCAAGTTACACCAATTAAATCCCGACGCGCGCTTTTAACCCGCGGGCTGGTGCCAGGGGTTGAAATCCCGCCCGGGAGGCTCCTGCCCTGAGTGTCCCCTTCCCAGGGAGCTAAATCCATGGGCGGCTGTGCCGGGCGCTGGGATTGTGCTGGGATGCGAGTGATGGGTGTGGCTGATGGAGCAGCCCTCGGGGCGATGGGGCAGCGCGTCTTTTTGCGCCTCACTAACCAAAAAAAAATTGCATTTCCTCCTGGATTTGCTGGGATTCTTGGCTCATCCTTAGTTCCACCAGCACGGCTTAAAGAGAAGCTAATGTACCAATTGTGTCTTCCTTAACCTTGGGACAGTAGCAGCTTAGCAAAGTAAATCTTCCCCAGCTGCACCGGTCTGGAAACAATTCCACTCAGCTGCTTCCTGGGCCTGCCTCGGGAATCTGGGCCAGACTGGGACAAACTGGGGATGGCCCTGACCCAGGGAACATGCTGTTCAGGGAATGTCAGCTCCTGCCTCCCGAGGCCCGGGGCTGAGCCACGGGGAGAGCGCAGGTCAGTGGCTTTGTCCCAGCACACTTGCCCTGGAGCCAGCAGGAGGGGGTCAGGCTGGGAAGCTCTGGACATCTGGCCTGAGGATGGATCTGTGCCCGGCTGCAGTGGGATTGCTACAGGAGAACAAGCTCAACAGCGAAGGGAGAACGGAAGAGAAAACCAGAGGAGCTCCCCACCCCTGAACCTGATGCCTCCTGGGACCACCACAGTGCCTTCACCTCCTCTGCCATTTCTGGAGACACTTCCAGTGTCTTGGACACTGATGACTTTCAGTGCAGGTGAAAAACATCTTGCCTGAAGCTTTTGCTTTGACATAAAGCTGCAGTGTGGTGGTGGCTGGATGCTTCACCTGGTAACGTGAAACACTTCTTTCCCTTTACATTCACAGATTTCCAAGTGCTCGGCCACCACAAGTGAGGCCTTTACTGCATCCCTCCCTCCTGTTTTCCCCAGCCCATGTTTACCCAGACCATCTGCGAGGTCGTGAACCACAAGCCCACGTGCTGGGGGGATAGTGGGGACAGAGAGGTCCGAGCTCGGAGCTGGCCATCTGTTTCATGGAATGCCACGTGTGCTCCCTGTTTGGAAAAGGGAACGAGGCAAAACAACCCCTTGTGAGGCAACGGCTTGCCAAGTCCTGTGGAGTCAGATCCTTCTCTTCTGCCTGTCTGGTTGGGGCTGGAGGTCAGCTCTGCATGGGAAAGGAGAGGTGGGCAGACAAAAAAGAGCTCTGTTTGCCTTTCCAGGACAGGGTGAGAAAGGAAACGGCAGGAGAGAACTCCAGGCTTTATTTAGGCTCATTAAGTGCCAAGGAGAAGCAGGGAAAAGAAATCCAGGCATGGAGTCAGTTCAGGTAGGCAGCGCTCAGGGACAGGGAGGGGAGACTCACAGGAACCTTAGGAGGCAGCTTGGAGGGGAGAAAGGTTTTTGGGTTCTTTTAGCTTATGGTTACAGAGATTTTTACCAACTGTTTCAGCCTTTCACTTTGTGGAGTGTTTACCTACACAGGGCCAGAGTTTGAGGTGGACTTGGGGTACCAGTGAGGTAGAGAAGGGGGAGCATTGTCCCTTGGTGCCAGTATGGAGCAGGACAGATTTGGGGACAGCAGGACCACTCCTTGGTGCAAAGAGGATGCCAGGCACGTGTCATCCCAAAGGGCATTCTTCACCGGGACTCAAGCACTGTGTGGATACACCCGAATTTGCGTGAGACCCATATAGTATAGGAGGATTTGGTCCTGTCCCTCCATCTTCCAAAGGAGCTGGTGTGTCAGCCCTGTTAAGGACTCACCACTGAACTCTATTTTCTCCCTCTCCCCTGATGGAGAAGGTGTTGGATTTAGGTGAAGGCTCCTCACTCTTGTGAACACCGAATCGAAATCCCCTGATTTCTCAAACTGAGATGGAACATTTTCTTCTGCCAAGCTCTTGGCAGCTTTCCTGGGGGCAGCTGGTCAGAGGCATCAGTGTCAGCCCTGCCTTTACACCAGGGACTGACATCAGGGTCAAAACATCCCGTGGTTGGTGCAATCTGGGACATGCCTGCAATGCTCAGAGTCTGACGCAGCCTGGAGGCAAGGGAGAGGCAGCACCACCGGGGATTTTTCATGGATACCTAAACAAATCCCCATCTTCTCCCTTTCCCTCCTGGGGATTTCTGTACATCTAAATCAGTGTCAAAATCAGCCTTGGGCTTGGACTGAGCCTAACCCAGCCCTTGTCTGCAGGCTGAGCTCCTGAGGGCTTGATAAACCTGGATAAACTTCAGTGATAAACACAGAGGAATGGGCAACTTCCTCCTGGAGGGGTCAGCTGAGGCACTGCTGGTCCCCTGCAAAATCAAGGGCCTTGTTTCAGGCAAGTGAGGTTTTGGAGTGTGAAGAACCCCAGATGGGTGAGCTGTCTCTCAGATTTGTACCAGGGCTGTTGCTGGTCCCACTGGAGCAGCCCTGTTGTCATCAGAGTCATCACCTGGGTGTCCCTGCACATGGCAGGGGGTTGGAGCTGGATGAGCTTTAAAGACCCTTCCAAACCAAACTGTTCCAGGATTCTGTGTTATTTCAGGAGACATGTGGGACTGATCTCTCCTTTCCTGCTGGAAAGAAATGTAAAAGTTTGGAAATGTTAATTTTAAGCTCACTTTATTCCACCTCCTCACCTCCCCTGAAAATTTTGTTTAAAGAATTTATCTGGAAATTATTTTCAAGGTCACAGTGCCTGTGAGTAATCCACCCCGGCTGGCTGGAAAACTTTGGGTGTCATTTATCATTTTATCTCTTTTTTTAAACTACAGAACAGATTATGGAAGTGCATCCAGAGCTGAGGGCTACCTCAAAATCAATGAGTTTGTGCCAGTTTACACCCACAGAGGAGGCGAGGGAGATGATGATGATGATAAGGGAAAGTTTAGATTTAATATTGGGAAGGAATTCCTCCCTGTGAGGGTGGGCAGGCCCTGGCACAGGGTGCCCAGAGAAGTTGTGGCTACCCCTGGATCCCTGGAAGTGTCCAAGGCCAGGCTGGATGGGGCTTGGAGCAACCTGGAGTAGTGGAAGCTGTCCCTGCCTGTGGCAGGGGGTGGGACTGGATGGGCTTTAATGTCCCTCCAACCCAAACCATTGTGGGATTCTGTGATCTCCCATCATCTCAGAGACCTTCCTGTGCCTTTTAAGATTATTCTCTAAAGAGCTCTGCTCCATGTCAGCCTCAGGTAGTTTCAGAGGTGAGGAAGAAGATGGTAAAAAGACCTGCTCATGCCTTAAGCCTGTGGCTGAAATTATGATGTGTTGGAGAGACACCTGCACAGGGAGAAGGACTTGTTGGGAGATGGCTGTGCTGGGATCTCAGGCACACTCCATCCTCTCTCCGCCTGGGAATGGCACAAGGTGTCCATGCCCCGACCTGGCCTCCAGGCTGAAGCCTCTGCAGGTGTTAAAGACATCAACTGCCCACCCTCCTCCTGGTGTTTTTCCATCTGCCTGTGTTTAGCAGCTCATATTTTTCGAGCTGCAGGATGGGTGTGAAGAGTAACAGGGCTTTCCTGGGGCACGCAGGGACCTCAGTAACCCAGCACTGGGATGGAGCTGGCTCTGGGGCTGTGCACTGCTGGAATCTTCTGAGGTAGGGGCTTGGAAGTGACAACTCCAATGAAATACAGGGGGGAAATACACAGCAAACCCTCCAGGCTTATTTCAGTGAAGCAGCAGGAGAAATAGTGATTTCTTCCAAGAAACCTTCAGTCCAAAATACTTTCCGTGCCTTTTTGCTCAAGTGTACATTGGCATTCTCCAGGGAAAATGGTTTTCCTCCCAAAACCCACAGAGGTTTCACAAGGAAGGGAGAGGGGTGTGTGACAGTCAGGTTTTGGGGGTGTTTGTAAAGGGGCAAACATCCTGTTGTGCTTCATTAAGGGTTGGGCACGTGCTTAAATCCAGCTGATTTCCATCTCCTGCTGTGCCCTTTCCCTGCAGATGAAGGCTCATTGTGCCAATGAATCCTTTGGAAAACCTGTTGGGATTATGTAATAGAATCCCAGAATGGTTTGTGTTGGAAGGGACCTCAAAGCTCATCTTGTTCCATGGGCAGAGACACTTTCTACTAAACCAGGTTGCTCCAAGCCCTGTCCAACCTGGCCTGGAACAATTCCAGAGGTGGAGAAAAGAGTAGGATGTAATGGCAATAATTAATATATGTTCCCTGTGAGGGCTTCCAAAAGCCATCGGTGCACTCCAGCTTTCCAAGGGTGTTTTCCAGCCCTTTGGAGGGAAGCTGGAGCAAACACAAGGGCTGTGAAAACCCAGCTCTAGAAATGTGCTTCATCCGGACAAAGCAAAACTTAATTAGGGCCAGCTGGAAGAGCTTTTTTCTCTGCAAAAGCTCCTCTCGTGCAAAACAGATCTTTCATCAGAATGGGAAGATCATCAGGAATTTTAGCAACGAGGTGGATGCTGTCATCTGAAATGTTTTCTTCGAAAAAAAAAATGCTCCTTTGGGGGCTTTGAAGTGATGCAGTCATTTATTCATTCGGATGTCAACGGAACACTTTTTTCCAGGGAGCTGCTCTAGGAATGGAGCCTTTCCAGGCGTGGTGGGGTGATGGATGGATGTCTCGTACGAAAATCACTGCAAATGTGGAGATAAATTAAAATTGGAGACCTCAAGTGCTGGCACAGCAGTTGATCAATTCGCCCTCGTGCTTTCAACCCAACAACCTCCAGTAACCTAATCAAGATAAATTTTAAACATGTATTGGATATACTTTAAATGTATATTGCTGGTTCTATGTAATTTAACAAATATATTCCTCCTGCTCCTTTGCCTTCCTTCCCACAGACGACATTTTAACAGCTTGAGTGATGTTGCTTTTATGATGCACAAGTCATTTTCCTAAACAGCAGGATAAAAGTTTGTTCAGGCAGGAATTTCATTAACTTTTGGGTCCTTGTTGCACTTAGAGGCATCGGGCTTGGCATGTGGGAATAATGGGTTCCAGGGCCTGGAATTTCCATTCTTTTCCATCCAGTTTATTTAAAAATCGTTGGATGGATTATAAAAGGCTGCAAAACAATGGAAATACTGTTGTTTCGTATTGTTTGCTGCTGCATCCATATGTTTGGTGTTCCAGGGTTCCCTAGGAGACCTTTGGGGTGCCACGGAGGGAAATGCATCTCGTAAAACAATTCCTAAATCTTGCTTTGTCCTCATAAAAGAAAATTACGAGTCTATGTGGAGGGGATGAAACAGTGGGAAGTTTCTGATGGAGCTGGTGGTGTTGGTGAGGATTTTTGTCTGCAGAGCTCTGTGCAAACCAGGAGCATTTGCAGAGGGGGAGCTGAGGCACAGCACACGTGGTGTTCTGCAGTGCCAAACCAACCTGAAACATGGGATCAACCCTTTTTCTTCCAAACCCCAAGCCAATGTTTTCCATGTGCCTTCACCCAGACCCCTCCTGAGGGATGCCCATTACTGAGAGATACCTGCACCTCTTTGCCCCCAGCTCTGCACACCCCATGGGAAGAAGGTGATGGGGACCAGTGGTTGGCTCTGTGCCTCCCAGCTGGCTCCCACCCATGGGATGTTCCTTAAAAAAAAGACCCTCCTGGAACAGATTTGCTCCCAGCCCATGTTTATAGGGAGGG
This sequence comes from Nicator chloris, assembly GCA_013400495.1. Lineage (NCBI taxonomy): Eukaryota > Metazoa > Chordata > Aves > Passeriformes > Pycnonotidae > Nicator > Nicator chloris. The sequence goes on along the minus strand of WAAE01011534.1, from coordinate 20,045 downwards.
AAGCACGGGACCTTACAAAGGCTGTGCTGCCAGATCCCTCTTGCTGGCTCTGCTCTGCTCCCCAGCCTTTTTAGGGATCCCTCCTCCATGGTTAGTGTAAATTGGACCAGGCTCCAAAAGAAATAGCCTTGTCCTATGGTTTCCAGCATTCCTGAGGTGGGGAATGCCTCGTACTGTAAATAACTGGCTAATAAAAGCACAGTGTTCCTTCAGAATAAACAGCTCTGCTGCTTAAATGCAACAGGGATGTGAAATATGGAGGTGCTGGGTGCATCCCAAAATATCCCCTTGGAGAGGAGCTCCCTGAGGGGACCCTCTAAGCAGTGGGGCTGCTGTGTCCCCCTCCCACAGCCCTCTGGGAAGGATGGAAGTGCTTGCAAGGCAGTTTCAGCTCAGCTTTTGATGAAAAAAAATCCCCGTTCAGAGCATTAAAGTGCTGGGAACTGCGAAGGAAAGGGTGTGAAGAGGGAGGAGAGTGGGATGGGGATTCATCTTTAAATGAGGACAGTGTGTATGAGCAATCCTAATTGCCTGGCAAGCGTTTCATCAGTGTTCCAGGGATTCTTTTCCAGCTGGCTCTGTCCAGTGTTGTCCTTTCTGAGGCACAGGCAGATGTGCAAGGGGAATTACTCACAGTGCCCCTTGCCCAGCTGTCTGCAAACAGCTCCTGCGAGGTGTCCTGCACCCACAGCAGGCTCACATCTGTCTAATGGTGAGAAATAAAGGTCCACCCTTGGACCTGTGTCTGCACCTTTTCCTTTTGCTCTCCTTCATCTTTTCTTTCCTGAGAAAACATCATTTTCCATAAAATCATGGTCTCACCCAGGGCCAACTGGCCATCCCATCCTTCGCAGGAGAAATAATTAAGGAATGAAACCTGATTGTGCCGGACATAAAGGCACATCCAAAATATTTCTACCTTCGAGGGGCAGTTTTGCATTTGCCTGAGATATTGTAAAAGACATTGCACAAAACAAGGAAAAAATTCCCAGTTCAGCACACAAAACACAGCCCAGGAAGAGCTGAGCAGGTCAGGAGGATTTTTGTCTCACACCCCATCCCTCTTAACAGGCAAAGATCTGCTGTGGTTGATGGAAAAGTCGCTTTTCAGCTAAACAAAACCTCTTCCAGAGTGAGTTTTCACTCCCTGAGACACAAAATACTTATAAAAATGTATGAAGTTTGTTATGAATCTGAAACTTTTCTAATGAAAAACTTTTGCTCTCCTCCCACAGCCAGCGAGGACCATCGCCCCAGGCAAGGGAGGATGGCTGGGATGTGTCAGGAAGAGATCCCACCCTTCTGGACCCAGGAGCCCAGTGAAAATCCTGCTGGATCATGGTGAAAAACAAGTTTTTTCCCATTAGTGGAAGGTGCCTTTGCCTTTCTTTCTTGGATTCCCTTTCTTCTGGGTTTTTCCATGGAAATAAAAGGGAGGGAAAAAAAGAGAATAGATTTGAGGGTCTTACCTGGGAAATGATGTCTGGAGCAAATTTTGGAGACCAAACTGAGTCATGAGAGAGGGTGGAGGGGAGCTTCCAGATCCTGGTGGCCACAACCCTTCCCCGCCACTTGTTTGATCCCCATCCCAACCTTCCCCTGGAGGTGACAGACCCCCACCAGCAAGGGAACAGAGTAGGACCCTCTCAAGACCAGCAGAGTCTGGAATAGCAGGAATAACAGGACTTCCTACCAAGCACAACCAGGCTGGAAGAAAAGATCCTGCAAAATTATGGTCCTCAAGGGGTGTGTGCTCTTTGACATTGCCTTGGGGAGCGGGGCACTGGGAGCATCCTCTCCTCCCAACTTAGGAAGCCACCAAGCAATGGGAAGCAACCTCTCCATCCCACGGGCTCGGAGAGGCCGGGGTGTGCCTGCCTGTGTGATGAAATACTTATTCTGTGTGGCATCCTTGACTGCTTTTCCAACTTGGGGTTTTTTTCCCCCCTTCTTGTTTTATATCCACCTCTCTTCAGACCTGCCTTATTCTGGGAATTATGGGGGAAGTGTGGCAAAAATCCAGAAGGGGTTTTTAGCTTTGTTTTAAGAAGTACTTCCTCCCTTGCCATCCTGCTGACAAAATCCCTTTTAGGATTCTGTGATTCTATGAAAATTTACAGCAAACTGTGGGGTGCAGCATCGCACTGGCTCCTTCCAAATTCAGAGAGATCCAGGACCTGGTCTAACGATTCCTACAGCCCCTGGGAGTTATTCTGGAATTTTCTGGCTTATACCATGCAGATTTGAGACAATCCTTGGAAATAAAGGAGCAAACAAGCAACACATTTCCCCTCCCAGTCTCACCAAAGTATCTCCTCAGGAGGAGTTTCACAGAATCATTTAGGCTGGAAAAGTCCAACCTGTGCCCAATCCCCACCTTGTCACCAGCCCAGAGCACTGAGCGCCACATCCAGGCCTTCCTTGGGCACCTCCATGGATGGACACTCCAACACCTCCCTGGGCAGTCCCTTCCGATGCCTGACGACCCTCTCCATGAAGATATTCCTCCCGATGTCCAACCTGAACCTCCTCTGCAACAGCTTGAGGCTATTTCCTTTTGTCTTGTCACTGGTTACCTGGAGAAGAGGCCAACCCCAACTAGCTACAATCCTCAGCCTCTTTTGAGCCGGGATCCTTGTGTGGGATGCAGAGAGGATGGCACAGGGATTCCTCACCTCACGCAGAGCTCGAAATGTCCCCTCTTTGGAGTCCCCAGGGCCGTGCACAGGGAGTCCCTTGCTGCATCCCGGCTCCCTCGCCTGCATCCCGGCACAGCTGGATGGAGAACCCAGCTGTTGGCGGGCAGGGCTGGCAGAACAAAGAGGCCATTGCGACGGGAACTTTGAGTGATGGAGAGCAAAGCCCGGCAGCTCCCCGCGAGCGTCGGGGCCGTGAAATCCGATTCGTGCCCCTCGGCGGCAGCGCTGGGGAAGGGACCGGGAAGGGACCCCGGCGGCAGGGACGGGAGCGCGCTGGGGCGGCGGGGAGGGACAGGTGGCCGCGGGCTGGGAAGAGGGACCGTAACGAGGCGCCGCGGACACAAGATCCTCTTTGTTCCGATGTTACTGCAGTAGAAGAGTGGCTGCGGGAGAGAGGTCTCGGCACAGCTGCCTGAACTCCTTCCCTCCCGGAGATCAAAGCCCGCCTTTCTAATTGCGGCTTTTATGGCACTCGCCCGAAACACTCGCCCGCTGTCCCGGTGGCTTTGGCGGGGGACAGGTGTTTTCTAACACGCGTGCCATCACGGGAGATTAGCGGATTTAAAAGCGTGCCCCGGCAGACACGGCGATGCTTCGCGCTCCTGGTAAAAGGAGGGATGCTGGGCCGCCTAGGGAGGTTTCTGCAGGAGCTTCTGCCTCCCCGGCACGGGAGAGGCGTTCCCCCCGCCAGCCCCAGCACAAACTGGGAGGCCAAAGGAGGAAGCCCCTGAGTTCACAACGTGAGCCCTGTACATCCCATCCTGCTGAAAAGGGCATTGGCTGGACAGGGGCTCCTGCATAGTGATGGTCTATCCTGCAAGTGCCCCAGCTGGACCAGGGATCACTCACTCCATTCCCCAAATGCTCCCTACTGCACTAGGGACCCTCCCCAATTCATACCCTCCAACATCCCTGTTGGACTAGGGAGCCACTTGCTCCATTCCTCAAATGCCTCAGCTGGAGTAGGAACCCTCCATCCCCTAATCACCCCGTGCTTGACCTGGGATTGTCCCAGTCCATATCCAAAAATATCCCATGCTGGATGCTTGATCCCCCCCAAACACCCTACAATGGACCAGGAATCCCCACACTCTCTTTATCGCCTGAAATTTGGGGGCTTTCAGAGATTTCCAAGTGAGGGAACAGCGTGGTGGGGAAACAGTCAAGAGAAGAGCTGTTACATTGCTCAAAGGTACCAAAGCTCTTTGCCATAGAGGATTAAAATATGTGGAGAGCAAGAACTGCTGGCCCAGGAGCCAGGGAGGGGACAGAAACTTGGCTGAGGATCCTGTAGAACAAAGCAAAACCAGGAAAATGCACAGACGAGCCTGGAAAGTCATAAAAACAAAGTTTAGGTTAAATACACAGATGGTCTCTTATCCCCTTGGCAGGTTAAGAAAGGGCAACCTTTGCCTCCAGAGCCTTTGGCAGAAGCCATCACTCCTGGTTACTCACAGGGAAGATAAGAGGAGGGGGATGGAGGTGTCCAGGGTGGAGAGAAAGGAGCTCAGCCACCCCCAAATCTCAGCTCTGGGGAGATTTGCTCTGGAGCAGTAGCCCCATGGGCAAGGACAGCTGGGTGGACAACCCTCAGCACTTCCTGCCACCCTGATCACTCTGTGGTCTCCTACACAACCTCGGCCTCTCTGGTTTAGGATTTTTTTACCTTTACTTCACAGAATCACAGAATTACAGGATGGTTTGGGAGGGACCTTAAAGCCCATCCAGTTCCACCCCCGGCCACGGGCAGGGACACCTTCCATTACCCCAGGTTGCTCCAAGCCACGTTCAAATCTGACCTTGGACACTTCCAGGAATGGGGCAGCCACAGCTTCTCTGGGCACCTGTGCCAGACATTTATACCATCGTGCTGGAGTATAAACCTGTAAAAATGATTGCTCGGGTTTGAGCTGAAAAATCAAGGGTGAGGACAGTAAAAAAAAAAAAAAAGGGAAAACATAATATCCCAAAAATCCCAGACAGCTTCTTGTTTATTGGCGTTTAAACCAACGCCCCTACAGAAATGCAACAGATTAAAAAGCTTGTTTGGAGGAAAAGCAGCAATAATTTCCCATTGGCCACTTGCAGTTTCCTGTCATGGGTGCAGCTCCTAAAAACGAGGTGCTATTCCCTTTGATGTCATGGAAGGAAATAACGTGTTTGGATCTAGCTTTTTCTCAGATCAGCCCAGCTAGTGCCAGTCAGGCTGTTGAGGGAATGGGAAGGGTGTGGAGAGGTTCAGCTTGACCCTTTAGCACTGTTTTCTTTAACTTTCACATTAAATTACTGTCCTATTGTTCCATATCGCCCCGTTGCATCTTAATTTCCCCATCACAAGTCTTTTGTTCCCTTACAAAGCTTTGGAAGCAGATGAGAAAGGGAAACCACTTGCAATCATCTTTCCAGAGGGCACCTCCAGATCACAGGCAGCAGCACATGGAAACGACTGGGAAAATGAAGGCCTGTCACGAAATCTCTGCTAATTTTTCTTGGAAATGCCTTGGTATTGCTTTGAAAGCTACTTGGGACTGTCCAGGATGGCAGAACTGGGATCCATTTCCCTCCCTGCTTTAAAATTCATGCAAGGCACAAACGAGTTGCTGAGATTTTCCTGCCATCATCACCAGGAGCTGAATAAAAATCACATTAAATTTACTTTACACTTCTGCAGCAGCTGGCGGCCACGTCTTTAAGTGCTTTTCGAGCCTGTGGGCCAAAGAAAAATCAGGATGCTGTCAAGTCAAGGAGCCTTCCCGTTAATTTAACGTGGTTAGCTTTGCCAGTGGGATAGATTTTCCAACGTGCTCAGCTGTTTTATGAGTCTGGCCTCTTCTTTTGGTGTCTGAATTGAGGAGAAACTCCTGAGTGAAATAAATGACCCTGTGGTTTTCTGGGCTGCTGGCTCAGGCAGTCTCTGTCACTGTCCAGAGGTCCTGGATGATGCCACCACACCGAGGCCAAGCTCCAAACAACCCCAGGAACATCTTCTGAACCTCCCGGATTTATAACAGCCTTGAAAACACAACAAATTTGCTGTATTTTATCTTGGTGACTCGAAAAGAAATGTATTCCCTTCTGGCATGTTTCCTTCCTGAAAATGTTACCACAGACTTAAACAGTTTTGGAAAAGGGAGGAAAAGAGAGAGGAGAGGATGCAGCACATGCTTGCAAAAGGGTAGGTTCTGGCTGATTCCATGCCAAGGAATTGCTTCCAGAGAGGGGCTGTTGGATTTGGGAGGCTCGGCTCAGCACGGTGGGAAGCAAACTTCCTCTGTTGTTCCAAAAGGAAAATGAAAAGCAAAGCGAAATATTTTTCAAAAAGCCGAATTTCCCCCAAATAGAAAAGAGTCTCTCAGGTGGGAAGGACAGCGGGATATTTGGATGTCCAGTTTCCTCGGATTTTTAGGCAGTTTCTCTTGCAGCTAGTGCCCTCTTGAGGAAACCTCTCCTCTAGTCCATTTTTACAGGGTTTTTTTCCCCAAAAAAGAAATGATCTCCCGTCAGGGAGCAGGAGCATAGTCGGGGGCTGCGATTTTACCCAGGCCCAACACAGCCAGCGGTGCCGGGGACTGGCTTATGCCTTCCCACCTGGACCCACCAGGAAGGAGGATGGCACTGGGATGTAGGATTGCAGCGCCTGACATCCCCCCAGGAGACGAATCCTTCCCAAATCAACGTGTTCCCGGTGGCAATCCGGGATGCTCTGACCCCAACCCTGAGGGAAGGTCCCCCACCGGCATCATCACAAGCTGCCGCCCGCTTTGCTCCCCTCCTCGCCTCCCGAAAACACGAGATAATTGGGAATGGGAGCAAAAGGTGAGGACAGTGCTCCTCTCAGATGTCCGAATGTCAAAGCGACGCTGGCACAGAGCTGGCGGCAACAAAGGGCCGTCGGGATCGATGCGGCTGGCGGGGACGGGAGCGGGATGAGAGGTTGTTTCCCGGGAAAAGTGATGCCTGAGCCGGCGGAGCAGCAGTGCCACCGCCTGGAGCCCTCCTCCAAGATGCTGTGCCTCGGGCAAATCCCAAAGCCAACACAAACACACCTTAGTTTTGTTCTTCCACAGCCAAAACCTCTCCCGGAGCACGGGAACTTCATGGCTGAGGGATCAAGATTTATGCCACTCTTCCTTTTTTTCACCCCAAAAGTCACGCGAATTTTGCACCGAGGTGGCGCAGCTCTTGAGCATGGCTTGGGAAAATTCCCTGCATGAAGAATAAATGGTTTGGGGAATGATTTTTAGGGCAGTGCTGGGGATGGAAGATGGTGGGAAGCGCTGGGATCAGGTTTTGTTCAAGGAATATGGGGTAGAGGATGATGGTGGAAAGCAAATCCGTTGTATCAGAAAGCAAAGTTTTGCGGAAAATGAGGCCCTCAGGTTGATTTTACCCTAAAAATATGAATTTACATCTGTGACCACCAGCAATTACATAGATTTGGAGACAATCTTGCCATTTCCCATCACTCCCTATGCCTCAAACTGGGCTGCAAACACGTCCAACCCCACTCCAAGCCATAAATAGGGCTCCCGAGCCTAATTCTGGGGAAAGGCAAGGCTGGGTGTCCTGGTGCTGGATGGGACCTCACTGGGGATGGGGAGCCACGGAAAGGCCACGGCCGAGGGCTGGTTCCATCTCTAAAATAACACCTGTGCTGTTAAATGCCGTTCTAGTGTCTTGTGGGCTCTTTTATAGGATAGTAGCACAGAAACAGACGCTTCCTTGTATATATATTGATTATTTATTGGGTATATATTGGAGCTGTGTCAGGGGAGGTTTAGGCTGGATGTGGGAAAAGGGTGAGCTGTGAACAGGTTCCCCGGGGAATGATCGCATTCCCGGAGCTGCCAGAGCTCAAGGGATGTATGGACAATGCTCTCAGGCACAGGGTGGGATTGTTGGGGTGCCTGTGCAGGTCCAGGGGTTGAACTTGATGATCCTTGTGGGTCAACTCAGGATATTCCATGATCCTACGGCCTGTCTCCAGCAGTGCTGTTTTCTCTGCAAGCACGGGATTTCATAGGGTACAAAGATAAAGAAATCCAGCTAAACTGGTAAAACTACTTTTTAAACCCACCAGAAACAGGCACAGAGCTGGAAAAGCACTTCCTATGCCTTGAGAGTATCCCTTATGTACATGTAACGTGCAATCAGGGATGGAGGGCGCCCGTCTCACGCATCCCATAGCATGCGACAAATACGGAGAGAAAACCGAACGTGGAACACCGTGTTGCACGCCAAGCACCCTCAGTTCTTTTTATGATGCGGAAAATTCGCTTATTACACAGAAAATAAAGGGATTTAAAAATTTTAATCATCGCCACGCTCAAAAACCGCGCGCCGCCCTCAGCCCCTCACGGGCCTTGGCCACGCCTCCGGCATTGGCCACGCCCCTGCCTTGCCACGCCTCCGGCCTTGGCCACGCCCCCGGTCCTCCAGGAGCACTGAGAGGCGAGCGGAAGGTGGAGAGGGGTGTGGGCTGGAGGCGGAAGTGACGTCAGAGCGCGGGCGCCTGATGCGGGCGGGCGGCGCCGTGAGGGGAAGATGCCGGTGGCGGTGATGGCCGAGAGCTCCGTGAGCTTCAGGCGGCTCCTGGAGCAGTGCGAGACGCAGGAGCTGGAGGTGCCGCGGGGCGTGGGAGGTCTGCGTGTGCGCTTGTGAGGTGGGGAGGGTGCGTGCGTGTGTGTGTTAGCGGGGCAGGGTTCAGTGTTTGAACTTACCCCTTGCGCCCGCCAGGGAGCCCTTCAGAACCTCGCAGCCTGCCGATAAATGGGTATTTCCGTATAATTATTCGCGTCGTCTCAGAGGAAGTGTGAGGGGGGTAGTTGGTGTGTTTCCCTCCTTCTCGTGGCTGAGAAAAGGAAAATACTGATCCAGGAAGTGGAGCCCTGAGCTCGGCTTGGGGAATTACCCTTCGATCGAGTTTTATTGTGGCGGCTTTCACTGGAAGCTCCCTCCGCGCTGTTATACGTTCTGTTGTCCCTTGATAAAAGGCCTGAAGCCTTATTGGAAATCTTTGTAGCTTTCAGGTTATTGCAGGCTTTCAAAATTTTACAGCTTTTTTTTTTTTTAATCACTCGTTTGTTTCCTTCTTGTGAGATTTGTGAGCTCTGCTGAAGTGTGACAGGGACCGAAGCTTAGCCTGGGGTTTTTGGGAGGGACAGAGAAGCTTTGCTGTGGTGGAGTGGCCTGAGCTGAAGGTAAACGAAGTTGGGGTGATTTAATGTCGCTTTCCACAGCTGTCACTCTCATGAGCATAGGCAAAGAGTAATAGAAAATGTAGCCTTCCTTTATTCCCCCCCAAAAAATTGCACAGGCCTATTACGTGACATGAAAAAAGAAAAAGATAAAAATCAGTCATTTTAGAGTGTTCAGTTTATATAAAACTTGGCTTCCTGCTTTGTTCTGTATCACACTCCTCTTTAAAGTTTGTAACCGAAGAATCTGTGTTTGTTTTCAGGCCCCTGGAGGAATTGCCACACCCCTTGTTTATGGCCAGCTGCTGGCTCTGTACCTGTTGCACAATGACATGTAAGGGGATTGTCCTAGTCTGTGACACTGGGTTTGTCATCAGCATGTTGGGAATGGGCTGTGTGATTCATAAAAATGCTGTGTTTACAAAGAAATAATAATAATATTCCTGGGAGTAAGTCTTTTTCACCCCTTGATCTGACAGGAGAACGATTCTCCTTTCCTTGCTCTTCCCCACCCTTTTGAACTGTGGGGAAATTTGGGAATAAAGTTCCTTAAGTGGTGAAATTGGCTCCTCTGGGAAGTGTTAAACATTTCAGTGTTTTGTTTTGTAGCTCTTCAGGGCAGCATTTGTTTTGGGCTGCATTCGAGGCTGTTCCTTGTGTTTAAATCCCAGCAGGATGACTCTGGACCATCCATGTTAAAAATGAGGGATACTGTTGGCTTGAAGGAGCTAGATCTGCAGGAAGCAGAGGTCCTGGGAATTTGGTCTAGAGGGTTATTCCATGTCCCTGTGTTTACTTGATGCACTAAACTTGGGGTTTTAGGGAGAAATTGCTTTCCCAAACTGGTGTTAAATGAGGTAATTAATGAACTGTTCGTTGTGTTACGACAGCGTTGTCTGCTGGAGAGCAGCTCTGTTTTCCCACTTCAGTATCCAATATTCCTTCCTAGGAAGAATATTTTAAAGCACTGAGAGTGTTCAGTACAGCATCTGGACAAACCTTGTGGTGTCTCATTTGTGGTGACTGAAAAGTATTTTTGATCTTTTGTTTTTAGGAATAACGCACGTTATCTCTGGAAAAGAATCCCTCCTGCTATCAAATCTGTAAGTACTGGGCCAAGTTTAACTCAGAAATCTGCTGATTTTGTTGCACATCAATGTTCTCCGAAAACCTGGGGGTGGAAATAGGTTTATACATATGGTTAATGTAGAGGATTTTCTTCTGGATTAACACTGGGTTGTGTGGTTGTTTTTTTTTTTTGGTCCCAACAGGCAAATGCTGAACTTGGTGCGGTTTGGTCAGTGGGACAAAGAATCTGGCAGAGGGACTTCCCAGGAATCTACGCAGCAATCAGTGCACATCAGTGGTCTGAGACTATCCAGCCAATCATGGAAGCACTCAGAGGTACAAGCTGAGCTAGTGTGGGGAGCAGGGAATTGCCTGGAATTATTTATGTCTGCTCCAACACAAACAGACAAACTGTTTAATTGTGAAAAATCAGAAGTGGTCAGGAAAACTTGCCAAGTTTTGGTAGGTTTTACTACAAGGTTTTTTGGTATCGGGTGTAAATAAAAAGCTCATTACAAAACCTTGTAGAAACAAATAAATTTGTTTTAGTAGGATTTTGTTTCTGTATACTCTTTGACACTGGAATTTCATAAACCATGTGGTTTGTTCCGTAAGAGCAAAACAGACCATTAATTACCCAGTTTTATCAGACTTCTAACCAGTGATTCAGGGAACTTGGCTTGGCATTTCAGAACCTTGTAGGACTTACAAGAAGGTTTTTCTGTGAAATGTTTTTTATCCTGGTTAATGGTAACATGCAAATTCTTGCTCCTAGAGGGCAGTGCAGACTGCTAAAAAGAGTTGTTTTGCAATGACCAGTGGTCTGTAACTTGAGAAACAACTGCTTTTTAGATGGCATTAATTATTAACTAATTGCTGGCAAATTGCAAACAGAGAATGCCATCAGATGCAGAGTTCCCTGAAGTGTTTTATGTGCTGGTGGTAGAGCCCAGTTTGCTGCAGGCTGCATTTGGAGGTTCAGTGTGGGCTCTGAGGGGGTTTGTCCTGGCAGAGAACAAATTGTTGTCTCCTGCTGCCGACTGTGAACTGTGGGAAGGGAGGGGGAACTCCTGAAGTGCTCACTTGAAGGCTGATAGTGATTTTCCAAAGGTGATAGAATTGAGGAAATGTTCTCAGATTTCCCAGCTCTGGAGATGAGTCTCTTGTGTCCTGTGTTCCTCTCTCCCTAGATGCAACCAGGAGACGAGCATTTGGACTGGTTTCCCAGGCTTACACATCAATAGTTGCAGATGATTTTGCAGCCTTTGTTGGCCTTCCTGTAGAAGAAGCTGTGAAAGGTACTTGGCGTTATTCCCTGAGTAATTTTGATACTGGTGATGAACTCAGAGAGCTCTAAGCTCTATTAATCTGATGATTAATAAAAATGGATCTACCAATTCTGAAGCCGTTAAGTGATTGGGCGGTGATTAGAGAAAAAAAACCAAACTTGGTTCTGGATAATGGTTTGATTTGTTTAAAAATTATTTGCCGTTAATTATCATTGTTAATTCTCTCCTTCTGTATCTAACAAATGCCCAAATGCCTTTCCAGGTGTGCTAGAACAGGGCTGGCAAGCAGACTTTGCAACTCGCATGGTGATGCCTAAAAAGCCAGGTAGGTGGAGCTGTTACTTCAAGAAACATTCAGCATTTTCTAGGAATTAGGTGTTAAGTTTTTAATTACAGCTTTGCACGGGATTCTCTTAGATAGTTTTTGGACACTCATGCTGCTTATAAACACGGGGCATGTATAAAATGTGAGGAAGTACAAAGTGATGGGTTTGGTTTGGACTTAGAAGTAGTTTGGATTAAGCTACATCCTCACATGGACTTGTTTAAACAAAAGCAGACAGGATGTGCTGTGATTGCTCCCTCTCCTCCTCTGCTGCTGGCATTGCCTCTGTGGAACATAAACTGGATAACCTCAAATGACATGTTTTAAGCTAATAAAGATGAGTAAAAAATACACCATCTTGGACCTGATTTTTTTTCCTTCAGGAGAATTAGAAGTTCTTTAGGCAGGGATTTAGTGAATCTTTGTGTTCTGAGGAGCTCCAGTTGTTGGTATAATTTTGTTCTTAAAATTTAAATCTTCTTCACTTTCATGGATAACAGAATGTCTGTTCCTGCAAAGCTTGATCTGCAGAAATACTTGGCTTTTTTTTTTTCCCCCCCTAAAGCTGTATCTGTGGCTGGCTGAGGCAAAAATAAATATTAAGCTATAAAGGCAGGATGAAACAACGGCTTTTAAACTGCTCTATGCAGGTCTGGCAGAAGGAGCCAAATTAGAGCATATCCAAAAGGGCAAGATCTGTTGGACTGAGAAATGACAGTGTTTGTATGGGCAGAGCTTTTGGGTGTTCAGAGCCCGTAATAAACAGGTGCCAGGTGTTGAAATTTACCCCTAAGGAGCACAAAGCCAGCTAGAGCCCTGAGATTTTACACATGATCAGGTGGGGGTTTTATGAACTGGTTGCAAACTATGCAGAGCCTAAAAAAACTGGGAATTACTTACATGTGGGTTTTTTTGTCCCAAAAGTGAGTGCAAGAACAATTCAGGCAAAAGAAAGAAGCTCTTTTGAAGCAGCTAAGCCTTGTGTATTCTGCTTTTTAGTTATAAAGTCAAGTGTGATGAATAAACAAGTTTCATTTTAATTAGCTTTTGATCCATGTTTTGTTGCATAGAACTGTTTAAAACCATTCCACTGGGCTAATTTCATATGTTTTTCTCCAGGTCTGCTGGAAGCTTCCTTTAACAGATTTATTCCTTCATCAGGTATTTTTGTTTATATATAATGGATTTAGCTAAACTTGCATAAACAGTATCACCAGTACCACTGGGTGGGAATTGAGTCCTAGAGAAGTGAATGTTCTCACTGGCCCCTCCAAAATAAAAAACAACAGCCCACCCCAATCAAGTGCTCTGTAAATGTGCTTCTCCCTCTGTTTTCTCACTCCCTCATGTTTTAAGCAGTGCCTGAGATTTCTGAGTGATATCCCACTTGCATAGCAGAGCTCCTGTGTGTTCTGTTGGTCTGATCACCCACTAGATCTGTTGGTTTGGAGCCTTCACAGTGGCAGCTTGCAAGGAAAGGAGCAACCAGAGAGCTCCCGGAGCTTTTGTCTCAGAGCACTGTCAGCCCTCATTACTCAGACTCCAGTGTGTGCAAAGCAATTCTGGAGGCTGCTGACAAGTGGAACTTGTTGCAGCAGTTTTTGTGGTTAGTAACTCTTGGACTACTGAATGATGCAGATAACAAGAGTTGTGTCAGCTGGAGCTGTGTAGGGAGGAGATACAGTTAAGATCTGCCCCAGAAGGCTGTTGAAAGTCAGATGCATTATTTTTTCATTTACTTTGCTGTTATGATGGATGGTACTGCTGATGGATTTGCTTTCTAAATTTCATTAATGATCCATTAATCCATTTGTTTTATCTCTATAGAACCTGCTCCAGTCCCACCAATTCCCAATGAACAGCAGTTGGCCAGATTGACTGACTACGTGGCTTTCCTGGAAAACTGATCACCCTGCTCCGGTGTTCAAAACAACTTGGGAATCCTGTGTACTGACAGTTTTAGATCTAAGATTTATTTTCTTCTGTATCTGTTAAATGTTGCAGCATCCCCCACTCAAAAGTGTGAAGTATCCAGTGTATGTCAGCCCCATTCCTGTTTTGTCAAAGCCCAGCTAGCAGTGAAACAATCCTTTAACTCCTGCAATATTTATTCAGTAGGTACACAGCATACACAGCAGTATTATATAGTACATTTTTTTGATTGACTCAAAGCAGAACCTTTTTCAGGTGTGTTAGAAATGGAGAAGAAACAATTCTCTGGTGAGTACTGCAGTGCTTGTCACAGACCTATTGCATATTGAACTAGAGGACAGAGTGGAAGACTGCCCAGACCGTTTGTACAAAGAAAATATTGTGATGAAAGTGAAAGAAACCAATTTTGCAGTAACTCTCTTGCAAATATTTTTGTGGCATATTTATAATTGATTTTTTTTTCTTTCTGGATTGTTAAATCTTCTTGTTCTGATGTGAAATTTTTCACATCAGGCATGTTTTTACAGCAGAATAATTGTTTAACAGAGACAAATCTACACTTCGAGGAAGTATTTTGACTTTTGGAAGGTTTTCTTTGAGAGACATAGGACACCAAATGTTTTCTTGGGTAACCCTACATCTTGAGACCTGTCATTTCTTGCTCCATTTCAGTACCCTGGGCCAGGGTCTGCAAGAAATAACAATTCTTACCTGTCTTTAAGCTTTCTGGCTTACTTTTGCAGTGATTGGAGAGGAATTTCAAGGTTAGAGTAGGAGCAGAGCCCAGCTGGGAAGGGGGTGATGGATTGTGCTGCAGTGTCAGTTTGAAGAATAATTCTGTCAGAGCAGTGCTCTGTTAATCTTTGAGCTGAGACTGGATTTCCAAAACAAACGTGAATTCTCTCTCCATTTGCATTATGTTGGTGAAAAAGCTGTGGAGAAAGAGTGGTGCTTTAAAGGGCAGTGCACATCTCCATTTACTTCTCCCCCCTTTGTAAAAGCCTATCCAGAGGTTCCATGGAAGCTGGCGAGTGTGCCCTTGTGTTGTGATTGTTTTTCCAGTGTGCACTGCCTACTGTACATTCTCTTGGTGAGGGGGTGTTAGCAGGGAGGAATTACAAACTGTGCTCTGCTGCCTTGAGAGCTCCCTTGATATGTAAACACTTTGTTAAAATGATTATTTATTTCAAACCCACCTAAGACTTGGATTGCTAAATTTCTCTTCAGTGATATTAAAAAACATGTTTACACTGACCTCGTGCACTTAACTTTTTAAATTTTCTGCAGAATAAAGGTCTGGTTTGGTGAGGTTTTAAAATTAATTCTTACTGGCCTGATTTGGACAGGGCTAGTTAAGGATTACCACAATATTTTATGCCTTGACAGCTTCGTGTGCAGCAATTGTATGGTGGTGTATTAAAAAAAAAAACCACTGGTACCTCAGATGTCTTAAAATATTCCTTGGTGTAAAGTGTTTGAACAGCTGAGTGAAAATTTCCCTTCTGTGTTGGTATTGTGCATGTCTGCACTTGTGCATGTCTTGCACATGTCCTTCTGTGTAGGTAGCACACAGCCCTGCTTGGAGAAATGAAACTTAGACATAATTCAAGGATTATTATGCACTCAATGAATGGTAATAGGAGAGGAGCAATGTGGACATTGGCAGTCTGTGTCTGTCTCAAATCTAGTATCAAATCTATGTCAAGTACAGTAAACTTGACCCTGTCCTGTTCTACCAAGTTGATAACTTTGTGATTTCTGGTCTGCTGTAAAATTTAGCTGTCTTTTAGCTTTGGGTAAGGCATTAACTCATAACCTGCCTCAAGTACTATATTCCTAGCCACTTTTTGCCGTGTGCTACTTTGGATTCCAGGCAATTTCACATGGATTTCATCTTCATTGCCTTTTCCTGGTTTTTGGTTTGCAAATACCTGTCTTCAGATGAGGAGTTTTGTGCTTCCCTATCCAGACCCCTACCTTGGGAAACGTTGTGTGAAATATTTCTTAATGTGACATCTTCAGGCCTTTGAATCCTTACCTGCACTAACCCTGTGCTTTCAGCCCAACAAAGAAGTATTTTTGTGCTTGTATTTGCTGTTTTAATTGAAGCAATTGGCGTGGATTTTGAAGTTCTCCCAAGTACAGTACTGAGTGTGGGAGGACCTTTGAGTTAAGAAACCAATAGGAATTCAGTTGGGAACAGAGGTTCATGAAGGATTTGGAAAAAAGGAACTCAATTTCAGTTTCAGTTTTCCATTTCATCTACATCCCACATGTAATGGAACATTGTTTGTTGGCATTTTATTATCTTCTCCTAAATGCTCATTTACCCACAGTTCCAGTCTCTGTAGGGAAAGCTACCTGAGCTCCAAGGTGGTTAAAACAGGAGAAACTGGGTGGGGAAGCAGAAGAGCTGAGTATCCCTCCCTGCTGAAGATCCACGTGGAAACCTGTGGACTTTAGTAACAAATCCTGACAGACTTGGCAGTATCTCATCGGAGCTACCAGTAATGCAGTGAAGAAAATGAAAGCAGAATGCACGTGTACAAAAAAAGTCTTGGCAGGAATTGCAGGAGAGCAGTTTGGATGTTGCTGTAAGTCTGTGTTTCAGCCTGGGCTATGTGCAGGTAGACCTGTGTAACACAGTAAGGACATCTGGAAGAAGTTCTTGGGTGAGTGGTTGGTTCTCCCTGTGTCCTACCCTGCAGGAGTTGGCTGGACCATCACCCAGACAGCACGTTGGTGTGTTCTTCCTGGAAGCACTGTCTGGGCTGGCTGACTTGGCAAAAAAGCCAAACAAAACCAAAGCCAAAAGACAAGCTTTTCTGTTTGGTGTCAAACCATTTTTTGTAATGTACTCTCAATGTACGACCATGTGAAGGCAAATGAGTTGCTGTTTTGAGATGGGAAGCAGATTTCCAAATATTTCATGTTCTTGGGTCATGCCAATTGACTTGAGATGTTTGTAACTTTATTCTGAACTACTTGTGTTGAGCAAAGAAAAGTAATGTGCATTCCTGGTTTCCTGAATTTGGGGTTATTAAATGCCAGATTCTTCTGTGCCTTCACAGAAAAGAACCTCAGGTTTGGGATGCTGAAGCAGTGTGGCACAACTGGGTGTAAATAAAGTAAGAGAACAGGTTAAGCTTTAGGAATCAAGATGCTCCCAATCAATTCTAAAGCAGGAAATGTGGATACCTCTCTCTTGAATGTGTTCTCATGTAATCAAAGTACAAGACTGGGAAGGAAGGGAGGTTTTTAGCAGTAGGAAACCAATTTGGTTTTGCCATGTGAGCCTTTTCTTACACAAGGATAAACAATAGAAACAAACTGCTGAATCGTGACCAGCATCTTACTTTAACAGCCCCTCAAAGCTGAGGTTAGTGTAAAAGTATGCAATGAGAATCCACATGATGTGACAAGCCTGGTAGATCAGTGACTGCACCAAGACCCGGATTTGGTCTCTGTTCCACAAGGAAGGACACAGTTGTGTCTCAGCTGTTTGAGATCTGATAGATATTTGAGGTATGAAACACATTTTATTGTTTTGTCTTTTTAAGCAGCATTGAACCTGTGTCAGCACATACCAGCTCTGAGAGCTCTCCTGACCTTTACAAAGTGAGAAGGATGATGCTGACAATACACCATGCTTTCTTATGCTAATTGAGATCTGTGTTTAGACTGAGTTTATGAATTAACATCTGGGACTTAAGTACCACATAAAAAGTAAGTCTCACTCCATAAGTTAAACCTGCAGCAAAACAAAGGGAACTGTATTTAGTTCAAACATTTTACTGAGTTCCAACTTGTGTGTATTGTACTTTGAGCCTGGCACTGCAGCTGATACAAGGTAAATGAAGTACTCAAGCCTGCCTTGCCCTTAAAAGAGTTAATACTTGGAAACAACTGACAACTTTAGTATTTATACTTTTTGAAAATTAGTTGGCTGCATAAGTATTAATTGCTTCCAGGTATTTAATACTTAATGCTGTTTCTATGGTAAATCACAATTCAGCCTTGATCCAATGGGTAAGCAGTGCTGAAGAAATAGCAGATGCTGAATAAAAGTAGGGACTCCTGTGACTGAGGTTCAGGCACAGAGGGAAGCCCTTTGGTATCTGCCTAGGAGATGGCCTGGTTCACAAGCTCAGGCTTTACTCCTAGAAGATGCTGCTTTGCTCTTGCTGGAGGCCATTCCCTACCAATGCATGGCCCTCCATTATTCCTGGATCAAGTCTGGTGGACCTGTGGCCTAAAGTCTGTCCCAGGTTCATCACACAGCAGAAAAGGGCAGGACATGGCTGCTTCCAGGAATCGTCTTGGCTGCTCCTTCAAGGGTGCTTGCACCATAATCAGAGACACAGAACAGCTTCTACTGCCAGAGTTATCCCTATCCTCTGCACTTCCCCACGTGTCTGCCTCGATGTTCACTGGGACCTCCCTGTTTGTGGCTGTCCATTGCCATGCTCAACAGGGAGGCAGCTGTGTTTGGACAGGATCTGCCAGAGCCAGACACGCAGAAATGGAGTGTAGAGTAGCAGAGGCTGGGCTCATGGTTTTTTCCAGAAACCAAGAATAGTCGAAAGAACATGAGGAAACTTAATAGTGTCTCTGCAGGAGATGGACACCAGTGTTGCACAACCACATGTGAGGGGGGGTGAATTTGCATCAGTGGGGACTGTGCCACACCTGCTGATTTCAGTGCTCCCTGGGCCCCAGGGCTCAGAGCAGCATTGGTGCCCTGGCCCACACGTTCCCGTCTGTGTCACACTCGTGGGTTTAGGGTGGCCACGAGCC